>VZTI01005330.1:1342629-1530499 GCA_013397865.1 Struthidea cinerea | reverse complement strand
GGGGGAGAGGGGGCGGGAGGGGAAGCAGGGATGCTTTGGGAAAATGTTGGAGGTAGATGTGCCACCTTTGCCCCCGCGGCGGCTCTGCCCCCCGTGTCACCCAGCTGTTGATGCGCCGCCGCTGGCCAGCGCTCGCCGCGCCGGTGCCGCTCCCCGCGGCAGCTCCATGGGGACCCCGCCGTGACCCCCCCACTCCCCGCCGCCATCCCGGGGAGCCATCTTAGGGCTCCCGCGCCCCCGGAGCGGGGGCCGGCGCCGGCCTCGTCCGCGTCCACGCGCGTTCGCGGCGCTCCCGTGGTCTGTGCCCCCCGTCTGGAGCGGGAGGGCTGTGCTTTCCCTGCCTCTCCGCTGCTTGACGGGGAGCGATTTTTCCTCCCCTGCCTTGGGTAGATCCGTTTCACAGTCATCTCTCTTGCCAGCCCGAATTCCCAGCACGTATATTGTGCCGTTCCTCCATTTTTTTCCCCACCCAGGCATCAAGTTTTGAATCGCACTCAGGAGCCTCTCCTTCCTACAGGTGCATGTAGGAGTAGACTGTTGCGCTAGTCAAAGAGCTCGCGAGGAAGGATCCTTGCGAGGAGGTGGTGTTTTGCCTCTTTGCTGTCATCTGCATAAAGAGGACTCGATTATTATTTGGAAGGCGCAGTTTATTTCTTAAATTCTCGTGAAGAAGCAAAACCGAACACCATCCTTTTACAGAACCAAAGCCTATCCTTTTACAATGGGTTCATGGATGTGGTTTCTAGTGCGAAAGACAGCAGAGCTTTATGAAAGTGTTTATCGCAGACAATATTGGATCTTCGCTTGTGGGAGGCATCCACGCATTTTTCTTTGAGAATGCAAAGCAGGGCAAGATTTAACTTGCTTACAGGACTTCCCCCTCTACCTTGCGGCTTATTCTTAATTGAACAATGTGTACGAATTTTAAATGACTACTCTTTTGACCAAAATAAATTGAGAGAGTAGTAAATGCTAAGGTGCTACAGCAAACTTGATCTGAAGGGGTAGGTATGTTTTACTGCGTAACATAAGGAGAGGAAGGCTTCCATCCAGTTGGAAAAAGACATTGCAAGTGAAAGAACCAAAATGAGAAGTGTTTGTGTTTCGACACTTATACCAATCTTGAAGTTATAAAACTGATTCCTGAGCATTTTTTGCTACTGTTCAATTGCATGCACCACAGCACAAGTGCATGCATATATATATATATATATATATCTGGATATGTAATGGAAGCATCACACTGCCCCGAGGTCTTAAAAGAATCTTTTTGGATTAGGACCCATTTTAGCATAAAAATATTATAACCAAGTACTTTTTTTCTTTTGTCCCACAGAGGTGAACTATGCAAGTAGCACCAGGATTCCTCTCCCTGGTGACGGACCAGCTATTCAGTCAAACAGTTCAGCACCATCCAAGCAAACTGTTCTATCTTGGCAAGCTGCAATCGATGCTGCTAGACAAGCAAAGGCTGCCCAAAACATGAGTACCACCACAGCCCAACCTGTAGGATCTCTGTCCCAAAGAAAACGCCAGCAATATGCCAAGAGCAAAAAACAGGGTAATACATCCAATAGTCGGCCACCCCGTGCCCTTTTCTGTTTATCCCTCAACAATCCAATACGAAGAGCCTGCATTAGTCTAGTAGAATGGAAGTATCCTTTGTTGCAGTTTGCTTTTTAAATGATTTTCTTACATTTTGTGATCGTATCAAGAGGATTGTTTTACGGGATCTCTTGGAGCATTGCAACTTACATGTTACTTCATTTGTACGTGTGGGTAACTGTCACTGATGTCAATGGTAGTCAATTTCGGTTCAGTTGCTGTGAAAGATGGTTTCTTGTGTCATCTTGACACAGAATATAATTTACTGAAGATGGTAGCTCAAAGTCAGAGAAGAGCTCATAGCTGTTCCTTTTTTTCTGGGAGAAGTTGGGGGAACATTTTCAAGCTTACATTTTGTTCCAGCAAATCTCTGCATTGCATTTTTTGCCTTTCCAAATAAGGAAGAATGGATAGGAATGCATTCAGCCATCCAGTGTTAGGGAGATGACCAAAGATGCCAAACCTGTATCTTCCACGTTGCAGTTTGGTGTATTGCCATTAGGGCAAATGTGTCAGATGTAGAAATCTTTTTAAAAAGATTGGTGTTTTTTTCCCGGTACTAAAAGTAGGGAAGATTTTTATTTAAGCCAAGGAAACATTCTAAGTACACACAAATGTCTGAAATATATTATTCTTATGCGTTTGTGCAACTTGTGTCTGCCACCAAACATATTTGGAAGCATGTACATCTAGATGGGAGATCAGAGATGCTGGCTTGTGTTCATGATGACCCGTGTGATGGGAAGCATGGCTTTTTCTTTCGTTCACTGGTTGTGATGTGGAAATAGCTGTATTTCTCTGGCAGAACTGATAGCATGTTGGTTTGGCATATTATTTAATAACCAAGAAAAGGTTTGAAATAGGAAATAGTTTTGCTGAGGTACAAGGAGAAAAATGTTAGCCTATTAGCCATGGCAACATCCCTGTAATGGGAAACAGCTGTTCAAGACAGTAGATTACTGAAGTAAAACTCAATTTGTTACTATAAACAGAACAGCCAACCTGGCAATAAGAGCTGTTACTCATTTATAGGGTTGGTGTTTCTCAGTTCTTTGTACAAAATTCAATTGCACATTAAAGATAGTGAAAGGGCTTCTTCTTTCATTTAAACTGGTAGAAGTCCAACTAATTTCGGTAAATTGGCCTCTCCTTGGCTAAGGTCAGGTAAATGAAATTACTGTGGATCTAGAGTGGAATAACTCAGCGAGAATTTGTCCCAGTAGCACCACATCATAAAACAAGGTTGTCAGTCTTGTGATGATATCAATTGCTCACTCCAGCCTGGAAAATGCTGTTGTGACTTTATTTTGTACACAATATAGCAGCTGTTGATGTTGATCTGCTTTGTAGACATAAACGTGGCCCTCAGGATGACAAACTTTTAATAGGTCAACAAACAAAATTTAATGCATTTTATAGGGCATATGGGCTTTGTAGGACTCTTTTTTGTTTTTTCTCCTCTTTTTTTTTTCTCGGGGAACTTTTTAAGCTGGCAAAAATATGCTTTTGAATATATTTAGTACTCTTACCCCAGTCTTTTATGGGACTCTTATGGAAACATATCCAGACGTTGTGCATCAAATACAGGAAAGGATGCCAAAAATCATAGCTGAGGTCTAAAGTACTTCTTTTCCAAATTTCCACAGATAGGTTGATCTGGATACCTCCATATTTCTAGTCATTAAGAATAGTAACATACCTTGGGAGAAAGGAAAATCGATGATGAACTGAAGGATGAGCTTCATATGCATGAATTTTAAGAAAAGTAAGAATTTTTTTTCTGGAAGACAGAAGGTATCTCCAGGTTTCCACTGCCGTCATCCAGCTCTAGTACAGAAAGCAGAGCTGCAGTCCACGCTGTTGTCAATGTGAAAGTCTGTAGCCTCTCTTTGTGTGGCTGCCAAGACAGCCATGATATTCTATTTTCTACTCAACTCACCTAAACTTTGATGTGTCCTGGCCAAAGCCAGGATTCAGGAATGCAACTGTCAGGGACATGGAGGGGCTCAGAATTTTCCAATGTCACTTGTACAGCTTTCTAGCTCTCCTACAAGAGGATAGTTGTGGTATTCTGGGAATCTTTCTCACATCCTACTATAGACTATATTTCAGATGATTTTCCTCCTTTGGACAAATGTATATTAATGAGACCTACATAAGTACATGAGGACGGAGCAGCTCCATGATTATTCCTTGCCCATTATGATGACCCACATGTTGATTAAAGAGTGGATAATTGTATTCATCTTTGGAATTTAATATAAAGTGCTCTGTGACAGCATGAGTAATAGTTTTCACTCTTTTCAAAAGGAAGAGGACGTTGAAGGATCATTGTGATGGAAAATAATATGGTGTATATATAGTGCTATAACTAGAGGTGATGGAGTGTTTTTCAGAGTTATCAGTCAAAAGATTGTCTTAAAGCAAGACTTGTTTTACCATTGTTGATGCTGAAAAGAGAACTAGACTTAAAAGTTTGTAGATACTCATAAGTCATGAGTTCCTTAACAAGATTTTCCAGACCATTTGACATATTTATACTACTGTCTATTTTTGCCAATTGTGTGGCCTTAGCTGTTTACATCCCGTTCCCAGAAGATGATTCTAATTCAACTAATCATAATTTGGTAAGTACTCTGGAATTTTTATTTTATATTTGTTTGCTATGCTTTTAACATGATTAACTGCTAGTATTTGGGGCTGCACTAAATGTAGGTAATTTCAGTAAAATAAATTGGTATAGAGTGATAGTACAAAATGTATATGGAATTGCTTTGTGGTTTTGTTTTTCCCCCAGTAGTAAGTAGTAATATTGTCATGTATTCAAGATGAGGGTTTTTATCAGTAAAATTCTTTGGAGAGAAACGTGCATTAATATTATGCTGTGTGTGTCCATATATTTGTGTGGCATAAAAACTTTAATTTGTGTTTCTATTGCTTATATTGATTACCTATATGTACTAGCAGTTACTGTTTCTGACACTTGTTTCAGACTTGAAGGTTTACTGCCTTTCCAAGTGTACTTGTCTACTCTATTTGCAGTTTTTAATGGTGTTATTTGGCTGTTTATTTTGCTGGATATTTTAATTTTTAATGAGAGGATGGTGGGAAATTTTGCATTAATACATTTTAAGGTGATAGGAACATCAATATGAATTTTCAAAGTGGTCACTGCTGGCATAAATCATCTTTCAAAAAAGGGATGGTACTGCAGTAAGTGGTGTGTAGAAATGTTATTTCTTTGACTGAAAATAGTATACTAGGGTTGTGCTTGAAAATATAAAATGGAGCCTCACTTATTTTGTTTAATTCTCTAAAACTTACAAAGGCTATCACTCAAGGATAGTATTGAATTACTTGCAATGATTTTGTTGTTTATATTAAACTCCATCTTGAAATAGTGGAGCTGAGTGGTCTTGTGCACTCAAATCTGCATGTGACTCTTGGGATGGGAGAGGAAGTTCATGAAATAAAGAATTGGGTAACAATAAGTAGGTAATTTGGGATTAATTTACCTGGAAAATTAGGGTTGATATGAGGTCTTCTAGTTTATGAACATGTTTGCATAATTTGTGATGCGTATATGCTTATTTTCCTAAAAGTAATTACTTTGTGCAGATGACCCATTTTTTATTTTTTTAAATCGAGATTAAGCAAATATGGACAATAAAAATTGCTGATGAAAGAATAATTCAGGTCAATGTAAAGAACGAGTTATGCAGCTGTGTATCCAGCCAACCAACACACTTCCTTTTTTTTTCCCCTGAGAAATTCAGGGCACAAATCTCCACAGCTGTCAGTCCACCCTGAGATCCGCTAATAACTAATTTCAGAAAGCATTACATGAAAAGGGTAAAGTAGTTACTTGTGTCAGAGGCTAATCATTTTGAAAAATGTTTCTAGCATTAGTTTTGTTAGGTTGTTGTCTGGTGTTTTGACCCAGTTTCAATTCTACAGTGTGCTAGTATTTAGAAAGACAATGGTTGCTTTCATCCCTGATGATTTTTATCTGATGTGGCCAGGTTAGTCTAAGGAATAATAATTTATGTGTTTTTTTTTTTTCCCTTTTAGTAAGAGATTCTTAATCCTTATGTATTTCAAGTAGAAGGGTTCTTGAACCCCCCCAATTATATGTATATAAAGTTTACTTGACCATTTAAATTATCTCAAATTCTCATTAAATTTTCATCCTGTTTATCCAGAAGTTGAGTCATTCCACTAAGTTTGCTCAAAGAACAGAATTTATACTGACAATGTACTTTCAGCTGCTGGGGCAGATTTAAACTCAGTAAGGGAGCAGACAGACACATCCTGTGTATTCAATCTAATAAAATAAATAGTTCTGGAATGAGCAGCATTGGTTTTTCTTATGTCTGAGGTTCTCCATCATGAAATACATCAGCCCAGTGGTGTGGGTTCATATCTCTCCTCTGGTATTTCAATGGCAATTTTCCTCTGTCAGTGTGGATTCAAGTGTACTGTGAGGGAGTGTAATAAAAGAGCTGAGTTAGAAATCTTCAGGCTTGCTGGAAACCTGCTGGATCCTGTGTTTCCTGCTGCTTGAGGTGTATGTGTCAATAAGTGTTTGAGGAAGGGCTGTGTCTTACAGTGGGAGAAGGGATTATTCTCTTAATAAGGTTCAGATCTTTTGTCTGGTTTGTGAACGGACGAAATCTGAAGTCATCGTTGAACCTTATAGGTTTGGCAGGATTTTAGCTCCCTGCATGTAGACGTGGATGCCTGACCTGAGCCCTACACTCTGATCTTGCTAGGAGACTACTCAACTCTGGCTTTAATTCAAGCTCAGCTTCATAAATTTTAGTTTGCATATGGATGTTATGTCTACTTTGGTTCTCTCAATATTGCTTCATTGAGTTGAATAGAGGAATTGCTTTCCATCAGCTAGCTGAAGTGGCTCTTTTTTTTTTTTTAAATTTGTAAACAGAAAAATGAAGTATTTATACATGTGGGGTTTTTCTGTGAATACGAAATAGACATAATTTGTAATCAGCCTCAGAATGAGGAAGCAATGGTATAAGAGCAAAAACCAATGGAACAGTGGTACGTGGGAACTAGAAATGTAAACTTTTCTATTTTGGTTGGGCTCATGAGAAGGTACACATGTGAGAATTTGAGCAGTCCGTGTGTTCATCCTTTATGACTGGGAAAGTTTGCAGTGGCCATCTCAATGCAAGGGTGTGTGTGCAGAGCAGGTATTCACTCCTCTCTGTGGAGGGATGTTAGAAGGCAGAGTCTGCATGATGGAGTTTCCAAGAGTTGTAAGAGAAACCTGAGAGAGTTTCTGAGTCTGTCTTGGCCCGTGACTGAGCCAGTGCAACACTGACCATGTGTCAACCCCCCAGCCTCTGGTTGTGAGCGAGCCTTGTTCTTCCTTTCTCATTAATGTTTCTACATATGGTGCCTAATCAACACAAAGTCAGTTATATGTTGCAGTAGCAATGGCAAAATAAATTTCATAACAAAAGAACCAAAAATATAACAAACGTTTTAAGAAACAGGCATACATGTCTTAAGAGAAATAGCAAACCAAGTGCATGCGTACTTATGTATTTTTTAAAAATAGGCTGTATCTTGGGTATCAGTATTCTTGGAAATGAGTCTGTCTTTAATCCTAAATATATCTTAATATAAAGGTCTGTGAGAGGGTTCCACAACCTTCCTTTTGGATTTGTAGATTATTTATACAAAACTGACAGTGCAAGTGGAGTGTAAGGATGGTTCAACTGTGTGTTTCTGTGCTGGTCACTTGTCTTTGATTTGCAAGTTGTGGTTACTGATGTTTTTGTGATGGAGCCAGACGCATGCTATGTGATATTTATGATAATTTAGGGAAGCAAGAAAATGTTTTTCATTATATTGGTGACTGAATTGAGCAGATGGTAATAATAAGCAATGATGATGTAGGGTAAAAGTCCCTTTCATTATTAGTTTTTTTTTGTCTTCTGAATGCGCAAGCTCTGGTTTGTGTTTTGCCTTTTTGCTGGCCTCTGGGATCAAGTGTGCTCTACAGTTACCTTCTTGATCAGTGGATTTGTGGTCATACTTATCCTCTGTCAGGAAAGAGGTGTTAGCAGTGAGTGATACAAAACAAAGCAGAAGTGCAGAATCAAATTCAGACTGGGCTGTGCTTGACCGCTTGCCAAGTGTTACAGTCCTGTGTTCCATGGGGAATTTTGTTTAATCCTTTGTCTAAAACACCTTGATGTGTCTTTGATGTGTGCCAGGAGAGGCAGGAGGAAGGGATCTTTTCTGTATTTTGACTGGAGTAGTTCTCTCATGGCTGTGTGTATTGCATAGACTGCAGCGTAGAGTGATGGACTTTAAAAACAGTTATTGAACTTAATCCTGAATTCTACTTCATTAATAATTAGTCCCTAATCATTGAATGTACTGACACAAGTGGGCCCTGTTGTTCTCCAAGTGGATGGGTGAAACTACTATTGAACTGAGAAGTTTTCTGTTAGAGCAGAGCAGAGGCAAGGTACTTTGGGATGAAATCCTGATTAGCTCACTGCTTCATATTTTAAGGTAGTTTCTTTCATCTGCCTTCAGAAGCTTCAGGTGATCTGAACTTTCCATGCTTGATTGAGCTCTCCTTTTTGGAAGTGTTTCTTGTCCGAGTTTGATAAGCAGCAGTTTCTAGCAGAAAGGGCTTCCTGTGTATATTTCTCTTCTGTTTCTGTCTTTTCCTTTTTTTCCCCTCACCTGTAGTATGTTATTTCCTTTCATGTATTTTGTCTTTAACTTCCCACTCATTTCTTTCTTGTTATCTTTTTCCTCTACCCTCTGGCTTCCCTCTGTGTTTTCTCTTCTGTTTGTCCTCTTGTGCAGCATGTTTATCTCATTCTTGCACCTCAATTTGTCTTCCTGGTGTCCTGCTGTCCCATGTTCTGTTCTGTGCTTTCCCTCCCACTGCCTTTCCCATTGCCCTGAGTTGCACTGGGCTCCTTTCTTTATCATGTGCCAGCAGACCAGCACAATACAAGTCTGGATTTTGGCCGAGGTCAAGACATTCTTGGTTATTCTTTTTATTTCCTTCTTTTTAATAAGTAAGTATGAACAATAAGAAGGCATCCGTCCATCCAGAGTTGATGAAAACGACACCCCGGAAATTTGAGTGGAGTCTTTGGTTGCACTGTATCTCTTGTGACCAGACCCCCACGGTTTGCAGCGGTGACACTGTTCTGCTTGAGAAGAGATTGACAGCAGAGTCAGGGGGTGGGACACCCAGCTGTATAAATTACAGCAAATGGGCAAAGTCCCGTGAGTAAAGAGCTTGCCTCTGGTGCACAAAGGGCCCCTAACGTTAATTAAAGTCTCTGTGCCCCTGATAACAGGACTCTTCAGCCTTGTTTGAGTATCACTGTCGGTGGGGAATCCTCTCGCAGTGAGGCTCTGTGCTAGAGGTTGTCTCTCCAGCCTGTGCTTGCAGAGCAGGTCAGGTGCTGATGGTCCTGGATGCCTCTTCTTTATCCCAGGTGGTTGGGACTGGGAGAGCTGTAGTGGGGGACCCTGCTACAGAAAGGTAACGTTTGTGTCCTACTTTCAGGCTAAGATTTCCTCTGTAAGTAGCTTTACATGGCTCTTTGAGTCCCTTCAGCAGGAGGAAAGCCAGAGTTGTGCCTTCAATCTAGGGCACAGCAGGAGAGTACTCTGAGAAGAACCGGTTGAACTCTTGACTTAGAGGTGTCAGGCTTCCTGCCCTTATCTCATTAGCAACTCGATGACTCATTCAGTTCTAAGGCCACATGACTAATTAATCCATCCATTGAAAAAAGGTGGTTGGTTTTTACCTTGCACCTAGTTATCCTCTATACATAGATTATCCGAAAATATTGTTGCAGAATTCTATAAATTTTAACCACGTTTAGTAAATAATTCTAAAGATTTTTGTTAAGTTGCTAAGTGTTCAATGTTGTATCTTAGAAGGATTTCTATGTTTATCTACTGTCTTTGCTTTGTTTACTTTTTCAGCTCAAGGGTCTTTAAGGCCTGGCTCTCTTTCCACTCACTTAGAAAATCTTCCAATCTAAATAACTTTTTGATACTGTGTTTCTGATATTTTTCTATCTTTGGATTCTTAGCTAATGCTCTCCTCTAATGTCTCTGCTAGCTGGCATAAAAGTCACCCAAGTAAACTTTCAGGAAAGATGCAAGTTAATTTGGACTCTACTGAAAGTACTTCACTTTGCTTGGGAAAACATGGTGGAGACTTTGTAATGACTTGGGTGTACTTGGCCAAGCTACCCATACTAAAGATACCAAATTAATTTGTTGTAAGAGAAAATATCATTAAGTTTAATCTGAAAAAGACTTAAAAATACAGGATCTAATTGTAACTGATATACCACAGGAGTTTTACATTGTGTGTTGATTCAAGTCAGTGACATGTATTTACATGTCTGTGTATGAATAGTCAGGAGGGGCCTTGAGAAAGTCAGTAGCTCAATTTTGAAAAAAACACAGGCTTAAAATGAGGAGACTAGGATCAGTTTTTTTGTGTATAGGCAAACGCTCTGAGGAATAGTTTTGATAGTTGTTTTTGCTATTTTTCACGTGCACTGATACCCTGACATGTATCTTCTCATTCAAATACCCACTAAATAACTATTTAACTACAAGAACAACATGCCTTATCTTTCTAAAAATTAATAACAATGTTATTTGATGGTTATTAGGTGAGACAGAACGCATCGGTATGTAACCCTTGCACATTTGCAAGAATTTCTTGATAGATGACATTTCTGCAAGGGGATTATTAATAAATATTGTAAAGTAGTACTCAGCCTTATCTTCCTATTTCAGTTTCAATTTTTTGTTTAATATTACTGTTAGCCCAAAACTTCAGTAATATGCATTAGCTAATTATTATGGATTACTTTGATTTTTTTCAGTGCAGATTTTGAATTTAGAAAACTTTTTCCTTTGTGTTGTAATGCACACCCCTGCAAAACAGATGAAAATTCGGAGGTGTTAGTGTTTTAGTCCCACTTTATCTGCAGTAAATTCCTGGGCCTGTTTGTGCTGCACTACCCCAGTGATCTGAAACACCCCTTGGATTTTTCTGGTGAACGTGATTGCACGTGTCAAGTCCATCTCTAGCTGTGAATGAAACAGAAATTTTATTTCACACTCTGCTTTAGGAAGAGGAACATTCCCAAAAGAAAGATATGACCAGGATGACTGGCAATTTCCAGCTGGTAGAAAGGTCGTTTGGGTTTGTAGAAGTCAAGCCTTTGTTCCTCTTTAGTTTATTTTGTGTGTCCCAGTACAACCTAATCCGTGCTGAAATAGCTGGATCCTAAGATGTCTGTGTGGAGTACAAGGGTATGTGAAGATCTGCAGTTTGGTGTTACAGATTTCAGTTAATGACACTACAGAACTTTTTTTTTTTTTTTTTTTTTAAATGCAAGAGAGAGCTTCTCAGTTGTCCAGACCAGAAGGCCTTACAAAAAAGATGTACTTAATCATTCCCATTTGAAAGGAAATGTCTTTTCCGTGTTCAAAGTTGCAAGCTTGTTCCTGTGGGGAAGTCCTCCTAAGGGCTTGTCTCTCCTTAAAGAGATCTGCTGGTAGTGCACTACTGGCAAACTGCCTGGGGAGAGAGACCATACACCAGAAAGAGTTCCTTTTCTATTATAGCCCAAAGTCAGTCTCCAAACAGGATAGTGCTGCACTGGTAGAGAAGGCCTTTCTTTTTTTAGGTTTCTTTATGCTGTGGAGAGCAGTGATTCCCCACTCTTCCCTTACTCCCTCCCTGATGAAGAGATGCCTGTGTAATGTTTAAGTATAGACTGGTTGTAATAAAAGTAAATCTGTTCATTTAAAAACACAGAACAACCATATTAGTTACCGAATCAGTTGAGTGGTCAGTGGGGAAAGTAGTTAGATTTGGTATTCAAATAGCTGTAATTGAAATACAAATTGAGCATTTAAGATGAGTGGGAGAAGTTTGCACTTTTTATGCAAACTCTTGGAATAGAGTAAAAGTTGATTTTGAAATACTCTGAAAAAACCCATGAAAAATCCTGATGATAAAACTAGTTTACTGACTTTATGTAAAGCATGTGGATTACTTGTTTACTCCAATACTGAGTATGGAAATCTAACTAAATACTAGTTATGGTTTTATTCCTTGACAATAGCTGCCATGCTACAGGAAACCCTGAAAATAATTTCTGAAAGTTTTACTTGAAAAATGAACACATAGAATTGAGAAGCTTTGTGTTGCCATGTATCCATGCCATACCAAACACAGATTGCCATAAGTATTACTTTGATTTTCTCTATAAAACCTGTTTTAAAACTCTAGGTTATGCAGGGAATGGGTGTTTCTTTTAAAAAGATGCTCACATCAGATGTATGTTAGGCTTTGAGAGCTGTGTTTGTTTTTAACGTGGTTTCTGTGTGAGTGCTCTGTGTTGAAAAACCACAGAGTTGGGATCCATGGCTTTTGAAAGTGCTGGTCAAGGCTGGCTTGCTTAATTTGAGCAGAACTGGAGTAGTTCTGTGTGCTTTTAGAAAGCTGGTCCCCGAGTATTTCAAAAGACTCATGTAGCTGTTAAATCAACTGAAATGCAGCTTCTAATCTGGTGAGCTTTAATGACAAACTGTTTGCAGTCATGGTTAATTGGATGTGTGATTTGGTTTACCATTCATTTTGCAAGGACTCAGATTTGTTTATCCTTCTGTCATGCACCAAAACCTTTCTTTTGCAGGGCCATCTGGAAGAATAGGGCCATGAAGAAAGGTTAAATGAATACATAGAGATAGCGGGAGAATATTAATTAGGATGGAAGTGATGTCCTTTTTTTGGTCATTGTGTAATCATTTGTGATAACATTTTCATTTAATGAATTGCAAATTGAATATCATTATATTTCCCCCACCACTGCCTGCTCAGAAGAGACTGAGACCATGAGTGTTGTATCTGCTTGTATAAAATTCACTTGGTAAAACCAATCAGCTGCTTACAATTGTTTGTGATTTTTTTTCACAGTTATTTTTATGAAGAAAAGGGCTTTTAGAGTTCCATTTTTTTTGAAAAACACCTTGATTAAACAGTGTGGTATTTCTCAGAAATGTAGGTGCTTGACTTCAGCATTTGAAACAAACTTTAAATAAAGATTTGAGATGTATGCTCCTAATTCAATGATTTGCAATGAAGTCGGCACAGCTGACTATGATAAATAACTTGACTTTTCAATGTTTTTAGGGATTGATTAAACTTTGAAATGATAGGCAGATTGATTTGCATGGATTTATTTAGTTATGAATCAAGATTTTTCCCCCCTTTTCTTTAATATTAAAAGGTATTATTCCAGTACATTTTTGGTTTAGATGTGTGGCTAGAAGTTTTGGCAGTGTCTAACTCTGTTGCTGATTGTTTTCACAGTGATCATTATTCAAGGGGATAGAGAGCTGCTATCAGTTTGCAATCTTGTAGAATTATACCTTTGGGTGATGCCATTATTAAGGATCTGAATCTTGTTGTTTGTTAGTGTGGTAAATCACGTAATCATGGTCTGTGTTGGTGGTAAAGGCAACTAAGTAGTCTTAGTAGACTAAGAACCTGCAGAAGCTCAGAATTTAGTCTTCAGATTTATTTTTGTTGCAAATTTTCTAATACATCAAATATTAGTTTGAGGGAAATAGTTCAGCCTGAAGATTCGTTTGCCCAGTTTTTTTAGTTGTCCTCTTCTCACGTGATACAAACCAGGTGCTATGTTGACTTTAATCACACCTGACAGCTTATGTATGTCGTGCTGAACTACCAGGCAGCATTTCAGTAAAATGTTGTGGGAGATCCAGTGGCACAAAGGAGCCTACAGAGCTGCTTACGTTTGTTCAGCACAAAGGAAATCTCTTTACCATGTAAGAATATGAGCATGAGACGTGTTTGTTAATAAGGTTCAGTAGTTGGATAATTATACTTTTCTGGGTTGCTGACGGTGGCTGCAGAGTGCAGCAGCCTCCAGCCAGACGGCATCTTCGGCGGCTCAGCTAATCAGACAAATGCAGTCCTTCCAAGGAACTGAGTAGCAAATACCCCAAAGCTGTATTATGTTTATCAGACATTTTGTTAGTGCAGTTTTCACTCTGTTGGATTTATTATGATGCCATTACTTATTTTTTTCATGTATTCATCCAGAATCCTTTAAAGCACATACCAGTGATGTGTGGCAGAAACCAGTTATTCATCATGGCATGATATTTAAGTAATTATATGTTTATCTTCATCATAAGAAGATTTAGTAGTTCTGAGTTCAAGTAACTTGTTATTCCATAACTTATTTCTTTCTATAGCAAAGGAAAAATCTGAAAGAAAGCAACCTACCAAATTATGTACCTCTTGTATGCTTATTAAAATAAGGTCTCAAAATCTCTTAACATGACTGACTTCAGAAAAACTAAATGAAAAATTCAGTGATAAAAAGGAACAATGTTTAACTGAACTGTACCTACAAGTCTCATGGTATTAAATGATGCTTTCTAGTTTGTGCTTTGATTGAAAGCTAGAGATGAATAGTTCCAGGTACAAAGTCTTTGAGTGGCTCTGCCTCCTGTTGAGGTGCCTCAGCTGCTCTAATTCTCGAGGCACAGTGTAGACCAGAAAGCTTTTCTCCATTCTAGTAACGAGTTGAATGGTACTTTAAATGTTTTACGTTTTTTTCTTAAATACAATGAAACAATCTCATTTAAGTGAAAGTCACTAAAATGTGTTTTTGGCCAAGGCCATGTCATGTTGCTGGCCAGTGCTACAGTTCTGTGTTTGTGTGGTCACGGGGTTGTTGGTGCAAGCCCACCTTAAGCTGGGTACGTGTGCCATCTGCATTCCTAATGCCATAAGAAGACCTTACCCTGAACTTGGAAACTCGCCGGAGGCTTTGCAGTCTTAACATCCAGAGTTAATGCAGATTGAGCCCAGGTAGACTGAGCATGCACATACCTGGCCTGTCAGCATGGCTTAGACTTGTGACTTTTGCAAAGGACTTTGTCTCCTGTAGTAAAAGTCTATTGACTGCTTCCCACATCTCTGTTTTCCCTAAGCACTGCATGGCTGAGAGCGCGTATCAGTGTGGATGAAAAATGCATGGGCTGCTGATTTAGCTTCAGCTTCTGAGAGCATCTGATTTCAGCCAAATAAAGCAGAAACAAACATTTTTAAGTTATTTTTACATGATTTTTTGTGAACAGGAAGAGAGGAACTTTGTGTTCCCTATTTCCCCTACGTGCAGGCCACTTGTCATCCCAAAACTCAAGCAATGGCAGGCTGAAGGGATGAGGCTTTAGTAATTTTCATGCTTACAGAACTGGTGGTTTTCTTTAAAAGGAGCTATGAACTATGTGGGCTAACAAAGGCAAATAGCTTGCTGCCATAGGGGAAAAGGTAAGAGGGCATGGGTAAGACTTTAGCCAAGGACTTCGGGGATGGGCATTGAATGTTTTAGTTTACCCTGAACTTGGTGTTGTTGGACAGGATATTTATCTTTTTAGAATTTTAGTTTCCTGCCTATAAAATAGCTTTCTGCTTTAAAAGGCTATCGAAAGGAAAACTAAGTTTGAGGCTGTGAAGCATCCAGATATGGTGACTAGGGTTTGTGTAGACAGTGGAATGATATCTAGGGAGTTCTCTTAAAACAGTTACTTTGTCTTTATCTGGAAATGGTTTGGCTGACATTCTGGTGAATGCTTTCTGGAGCATTTTGTTGTTAGAGGCTATATTTTAAATTTGAGTACGTAGAGTGTTTTGGCAGCAAATTTTGGCGAAGAAAAAGTGATTGGTAGTGGCAATATAGGAACAGAAGGAACAGCCACTGTTCCCATAGTGATACAGCAAAAGCAGTGACATTTAGGTAAACAGCAGTAGGACAGGAAATTTGGGGGAGTTAATGTTAGATGTCTCAGAAGATACAGTAAGCTTCCATACGGTGTTTCATGTGTATCTGGAAATGCTAATGTTAAGCCTCTATTTGTCATATTAGTGGCAAAAGCACCCCATAATATTTGGTTGGGAAGTTCAGGGATTCCTTGAACAGGTGATCTGTGGATGACGCCAAGGCAGGCAACATCCCATTCAGCAGGAATTGCACGTGGCAAAAGAGAGGGTGATATTTTGAGCGTTCACAAATAAGGGGAGCTGTCCAGCTGGTGGGAATGGTACCACTGAAGGTGTTTTTGAATTGCAATATTCTGTCTTCGGAAATGTTAGTTTAAATTCCACATTCCATTAGTTAGCAATAAAAAGATAGAATCACAATCTTGGCTTAGGTTGGAAGGGACCTTAAAGATGGTCTAGTCCCAATGCCTCTTGCTGTAGATGGGGTTGCTTTTAAAGCCCTATCCAACCTATCCTTGAACACTTCCATGGATGGAGAATAAATAATAATGTTACATTCTGTGGTATATGACTTTGTAAGATACTACTAAAACCATGAAATACTTCACTGTTGTATTTCACAACCATGAAATACTGAAATGGCACTGAATCTGCTTTTACAGAAGTACAAAACTTCTAACGTTCTTAGTCAAAGATTTCACCTCTAATAAAGGCCAAAGTTTTCATGTTGGTAATTCTGTCTTTGGATTTGGGATCTTTGGAGTTCAGAATTTTTTTTGTGAGATGGATATTTGTCATGTGAAGAGGATTTAGTCTCTAGAAGAGATTATGAAATTTTTCAACCAGCTGTGTAAACCACATTTTTTCAGTATGTGGAAGAAAAAATGTAAACCCACAGAAGTCTTACTTAAATCTTCAAACTATTAAAATGCAAGTGAGTGTGTTCGTTTTACCCCACAAAACACAAAAGTATTTTGTATCAGACTCTTGTTTCCCATGTGGAATTTTGAAGAGTTTGTGTTTGAGATATATGGCCTGTCCTATTATTAGCCAGTAATCTCAGAGTAAGTTCCTGGCAAGTGTGAAGGACAAATTAAGGTGCCAGAGGTCCAGGTACTCAGGCTGTTCTCCACTTTATTGTTTATTCATTTCCTTCTTCCACATTTTCTCATTTTTCACAGGAAGAAAGCTGGTAGTGGAGGCTCTAAGTTGATGTTTTCACATAATAATATACTTTTTAACCTTGACAAATAGTGGTAAGCTTATCTGTTCTTCTGAGAAATAGATCTTGAGTGATATGAACTGAAAGGTAACCTCATCAGCTATCAATGAACTTAAAGGATTTGTGTGTCTCTCCAGAGTCATCATGTGCACACTTAGCATCTGTGTAATTACAGAGGAGAATGCTGACGCCTGCTCCTTGCTAAACTATTAGAGAGGTCACTAATAATAGAGATACTTTGGTTTCTCAGGCAAGGGCAGATATGTGGGCTCACATTTGTCTGAAGGAGGCATTTCCTCAGCTGACAGACAGCATTCAGAGTGCCAGACACTCCAGCACAGGGTCAGCTCTGAGCAGGGGATCCCTGGAACATCGACTGTTCCTGTGCTGCACAATTTGGAACCCCCTTGCAGAGTGTGAAGAGAAGAGAGGGAAATCTTAGGGTATAAGAGCACAAGTTTTCCTATCCTTTCTTCCCTAAAACTTTGGAGGAATAACCATGAGTAAAAAAGTCTATGAGTTACATAGGTTTGCTGTTTGCAGAGACAGCTTTGGATGTTCCCTACCAAGCTCTGACTGTGTATTTTGGAAAAGACTTGCAAAACTGCAAATGCTGTCTCGCTTTTACTTGCTGTGACTCCAGTCATGAATAGTGCATATTAAAATCCTACTGGAAGGAAAGAAAATCCTTGAAAGTTGAATCCTTGGATTTGAATGTTGCTATACAAATTTAAGTTTGTGGTGGAATACTTATTTCTCTAAAAATTAGAAAGGGGTAACTATAGGCCTTCATCTTGACTTAGAAAGGGAAGTTAAAAGGGCTTATCGTTATCATTCTATCTAGAAGACAAAACCGGATTTTTTATCTTAAAATTGTGTGTCCTTACACAAAGACTAATTTATATTTATTTCTCGTCATGTATTGACTTGATTAGAAATGACTAGGTGGTGCTCTGAGACAACCCCATTTGCAGGGTGAATCATCTTAATGCCACGTTTTCATGGCTGCTCATATTTTAAATGAATGCATTTTACTTGCAGATAAGAGGTGTTAACCACGAACACTAAAAATATAATGACTTAGCTAATGAGTGATAAACGGCTGTGGTCTTATGATCGCATGAAAATACTTGACTCCTGTGGAGCAGAGAAGTTTTCAGCTTTCAGATTGCAATTAATTAAATGTTAGAATTGTTATAACTCTGAGTAGGATGTAGAGTCTCAAGGGATTGTAGATTTTTTTTTTAAGCCAAACCTAGAGTGTGGATATCATATATGGAACCTGCCTTCCTGAGCAGCTAGCTCAGCAATTCAACTACTGTACCTGTTTTCAAATCAGAAGCAGCTCATCTAAGTTAATATGTTGCCATATGTAGTATTAACTCTATTATGGATACTTTTTCTTGTATCCAGTTAACTCTTTCCTGAGGCTAAAGGCTGAATACAAAAGGCTGTGGTTCCCAGAAAATGATTGATTGAAGAATTGACTCATCTCTAAAGCCTATAAATAAGTGCATGTTACAGCAAATTTGTCAAAAAATCAGAGGCAAAAATCAGAGTGGATTAATTTTTTTTATAAATGTTGTGGCTTCATCGTGGAGTTTGCTCTGTCAGTAGCTGTTAGGTTGATAAACATTTATGAGAATTGATTCCCTCATTTGTAAGTTAGCCATGTGTTGCGTGTATCTTCACTCTACGAAAATAGTTGGATTCTGACACATTTTATTCTAAAGCTCTTCCTAATACAGTTTTTCTTCCTGTGCTAAAAGATTTTTATAAGCAGTGATATTTCAATGACGAAAATAATAACACTTCGAAAGATGTTAAAACTGGTGAATGGTTTCCCACAACTTCAGTAATAGTTGGATGCTGCTCTATTTTCCACTAACCCGGGCGATGATTACTTGACAATTTGGTGCTGTATCTATACAAGCATGCTCTGTGTGAGTTAAGAAAAATAGCCCATATTTTAGAGTTGCTAGCTGTGGTTTTGCAGAAGCTGTAACAAGCAGTAAAATGTGCGCTCTGTGGTTTGCCGTGACCTTCGTTGTTGGACAAATTGCAAGAAAAAAAATAAAAGTCATAGATATGCTTAGAAATTCTGTTTGGAAGGCTAAATCTGGCCTGTATTCTGCTGTCCTAATTGTGCATAGTGGTTGGAGACCTTTTCAGCTTGGGCAGACACAGATCTTCCAAAGGGGACAAGCAAAGCTCTCAGGTTTTTTCTTTTTCACAATACTCTTTGTGTGTGTGTATATGCCTAAAATAGAGCAGTGTGTTCGTTCTGAGCTGTAGATTTCTAGTTGGCATATATGGTTTTATGTAAATTTGAAAAGTATTCACACCTCTGAAAAGATCTAGAAGGTTATTTTTATCAATAACTTAAGCCCTGTAATTATTTGAAAGCTAAATGTCAAGAATTATCTCTGCCCCAAATTTAACTTGGGCATGCCAGAAGCAACTCTTGTTGTATCAAGATTTTCTGTAGTGTAGGAACAGCAAATTATGGCAGCTGTACTGATCCTGTAGGATCAACTCCTCAATCCTGGCTCTAACACTGGCCAGTGGAAGATGTCTAGGGAACAAAATAAATGCCCAGTACTGGATCCGGTAATCCTCAGCTCAAGAAGTTTGAGCCGGAGATGAGGCCTTGGTGTTCAGTGGTTCTAGATGAGACAGTTGACATCACACTTAATAATTCACACCATACTTTAAATGTTTTGAGAGAATATACTCTGGTCATTGTGCTTAATTGTTATCATTTTAATTCTAAAGATGTTTCAGCAGAGACAAATATTGTAACATCTTGCCTATAAAAAAAACCTTCCTATGTGGAGCAGTCTCCAATTCACCAGCAATTTTTTTGCTACTCTTTCCATTTCTCCTTTAACAAGCTATTTTATCCTTTTATGTCACTGTAGTAGAGATTTTTTCTTTTCTGTCAGGAAGTAAAACTTAAGAATGCAGTAATTGCTGTGAAGGTATTGTTCAGAAATGTTTTGGATCAGAATGCATCATGACACGATGACATTTTGATTCCTTGGAAAGATGATCCGAGCTGCTGTGATGTACACTGTGTCACACTGGAGTATTATATCAGATTGAGCCAGACCCAGTATTTACCAAGTAGTGATCTGGGTTACCAGAATGTTGTTGGGCTTTTTTCCTGCCTGTGAAGTATTTCTCGTCTCATTTAGTGTGTACTGGATAGATACTGTTTATTCAGGAACAGATACTATTTTTGATTTCTGTTTGCAGATGCCTTTTGAAAACTGTATTCAATAGTGTTTTGTCTGTAATGCTTATTTTAGCAAATAAAACTTTGAAGTTCAAAATAGTCAAAGTTTTCTTTGTTAGATATTATACAGAATCTGACAATAAAGTTGATCCCTATATAAATCTCATTTTCCCCCCTCCGCTACCCCTCTAATTTAAGAGTTACTTTTTGGCTACTACAACTACTCCCCAACGTTTCGTGTTCTGTGTTGCTGAGATTCTGAATTGTAGTGGCATTTCTTGTGTAATGGAAGTGTTGGTAAGAAAGGTGCATTTTGAGAAAGTGTAGCAGCTGTGATAATAATATTTCTGCTTTTGTACCACAAGTAAACAGAATATGCAGGTGGAACTTACAACATCATTTAAGGCTGTGTCAGCTGTGCCTTTCAGATGTCACACTGCCACAAGTTTCTCATTTTAATTGAAACATTTCACTGTAGCATTTCTGAATCGTTTCTTTGGTAGGAGTTAAAGCCAGTAGGCCTCGGACAGATTCTAGTAACGATTTTAGGTAAATCAATTTATCTCCGGATATTTAAATATAATTTCTGTACATTCTTGGTAATGATAACACATTACATATTGCCTACATATATTGCTGGCTCAGAACACTGTTCCTAAGAATACTGTTGCATGCAGTATTTCTCATTAAAGTGTAACACAGTTTTATAAATATCTTTCCAGTTTATGTGTTAGTAAATAGAAACATATTCCGTATCATCCCACCATAAACTTATTCACATTCTCTGGTGTTTTTTGTGAAGAAGGCAGCCCGTAGTGATGAAGTAAGTTACAGAATATCCGAACAATTTTCTCAAATCAAAATGTGTGGTGGACACAACAAGTATCTCTTGCTTCATTTTCTTGTCCCAAGATTTTAATCTAATTTTGTGTCTTAATTTACTGATTTATAGTTTTCTTGAAAAGAATTTTCTATTACCAGATTACTAAGTTAACATGTGTATACAAAAAATCAGTACCATATTCTAAGTGTTGAAAGATGGTGAAAGAAGCTGCTGAAGTAGGAGGAAAACACAGTTGGACTGAAACTGGTCAACAATAGGCAGCAGCAACAAAATCAACTGTTGCAGTCTTGATTACCTGATGAATGGTGAATTAGTCAAATAAGCATGCAATTATCTAGGAGAAAATAAGACATTGTGCTTAAACAGCAGAAAGCAAATTCAGTTGGAATTACATAGTGCCAAAATACGTTTGCTTGTTTTGTTTGGGAATCTATGCTCGCTCTTCATTTCCTAAAAATAAAAATCTTTGTAGAAGTCTTGAAGGCAGGAAGGAGACTACCTCGACCCTGATTCATGAAGCTGTTTTTTCCCCAGTCCTGTAGGAGATGATGATGACAATAACATCACTTTTCTGTTTTCCAGTGGGATTGAGTCAAGTCTCTTTATGAGGTGTGCATTGATGGAATCTTTATAATTATTCATCAGGAGGGGTTTGGGATCATGTTCAGGCATATTTTTATTATTATGATGCTATATTTGCTACTCGAGGCACTTCCGTAAGGAGGGATTGAAATTCTTCTCGGGAGCAACCTTCATTACCAGGGCCTTCTTTTGGCCTTTGGGCCGAATGTTGTCTGTCTTCAGTGATGCATTGGTTTTAATAAATGAATATCCAGCTGAGATATGAAAAGAGGCATTGGCCTCTTAGTGAGTACACATAATTCCACTCAAACTCTTCTTCTCCTGGCTTGTCCAGCAGTTACGTTAGCCTTCAGCTCTCCTAGATGCTAAGAAGGGGTGGACTGCATATTTATTTCTTCTGAGATTTCTCTGTTGTGCAGCACCTTTCAGTTAAGTGATTGAGAAAAACAGCTACAATAAAGCAGGGAAGCTGGATAACAAGCAAGTCATCTGAGAGCATGCCTCTGTAAAATTGTTAACTTCAAAGTCTTTCAAACTCTAGGAGCTAAAACTGTGGGATTTTTTTGGCAGCTGGTGCACACCTCCGTGCTTTCTTTCCCCTGCCTTAATTGTTTAATGTAACTCAAATTTTAAGTGGGAGATTATTCTACTTCCTTGAAAAGAGCTCTCTTTAGCTGCTGCTGCTGAACTGAAGTATGTAGCAATCAGTACAGTAAAGACGAAACTATGTTACAGGAATTTCTTTTTCCATTAGATGCTTTTGGATCACTGATAAGAACTTCTACGAGTTCCCAAAGGAGATTCCATCTCCAAGTGGTGCAGATTCCTAAGTAAGGAGCCATCGCACAAGCAGCTACATTGCTTGTCTAAGGTCAGCAGGCTCAGTGAGGAGTATCTGTCACAGATTATCTCAGCTGAGCTTTGTGGCTTTGTCTATAAATTCACTTATTTCTAAATGGGCATCTCTTAGGAGGCCAGACAGGACTCAGCGAGCTCACTGGGTCTGTCTGGCACTGTGAGGGTGCAGGACTTTGGTAAAATAACATTGGCAGGACACAGTTTAAAAGAAATTTTCTGTGCAGGATGCCTACAGGTCTCAGTTGCTCTGTTGGGGATCTCTCTAGGAAAGCCCCCCACGATAACCTCCCCATGGGGCAGGTTGGGAGCAGCTGGTCATGGTTTTCCCGTCCTACAGAGTCACAGGCTTCCACTTGGAGATGGGTGAGGAAGTTGGGAGCCTGATAGTGTGGTGTTCTCCTTCAGCACCATCTCATGTCCTCCTGTTGTGGGGACAAAATTGGGCTCAGCTGTTAAGTGGGGCCTACGGGAACTCTAGCCACTTGCTGCATTTGTGCTGGCAGCCTACAATGGTGATGGTGCTTGCTGAGATAAACATTTTGCAAAATAGCCATCAATAACCTTTACAGCAGGAGGGACTGTTAATGACGGGACCTCTTCCTGACCAGAAACAGTGAAACTATGGCAGGCAGGTTGGAATTAGATGGTCTTTAAGGCTCCTTCTAACCCAAACCATTCTATGATTCTGGAAAATGAGGAAGTACATTCTGGAAGTCAAACCATTTCTCAGTTTTATAAATTAGTGTGTTCAATAGCACTTTTATATTTCTGTTCTGTGCTTTTATGTTTTCTGTCAGCCTCCAAAATGTGGGTTAGTGCAACTTCTGAACGTGATACCATAATTTTTGTACAGTACAACTTGCCCTCTTCTTTTCAAAGTAGAAAGTTATTTTGTGCTGAAGGATGGTGTCTGTAATAGTTTGTGTACTTGTGAGAAGAGCATTTTCATTTAGCTCATCAGTCAGCTGTACCTCTCTTTTTTTATCTTCAGATGGAAACAACAGCTGGGAGAGGCATGCTCTGGGTTGCTTTCATTGCTGATAAATACTTCAAAAATCATTAAAGAGAGGGCTCTCTCATGCTGAGGAACAGTCCTGCTTTGTTGCCTGTCCTTCCATAAAAGTGTAGAAGATTTAGTGTGTCTCATTAGCATTAGCTATCTGTTGCAAGTCTGCTGACCACCTCTGGAAGTGTAAGGCAGCAGTTTTTTAGCATTATTCTCAGCTACCATAATGTCACTTTATCCCTCATTTTTCACAGTGACCTTGGACTCAGATTCTGTGCTTGAATCTAGTTTTGTCTGGGATGCAGAGGGGGAAGGAAATAGCCAAGTCCTTACTGGATGCTTTGCGTGGAATTAGTGTTAAGGTCATATGCACTAAACCCCATGGTGAATCTAGAATTCATTTATCTGAAGTTATAGTCTAGAAGCTTTTTTCTTTTGACCAGAACACTTTCAAAATTGTAGTTTGGGTCAGAGCTTTGGCCCATATGAAGATTTTCTGGATGGCTTGTAAAGAAATGTCAGGTTCCATAGCCAGATGTCTTTTTTTGGTGTCAAAATCCATTAAAGGCCAGGTTATACAAAATCAAGATACTTACGACTATTCTGTGGTTCTCTCTTTGGGTCTTTTTCTAAAATTAGATTCTTAATACCACCTTTAATCTTTAGTGTCACAGAGCCTGCTTGCTACTTCAGTTGGTTTATGGAACATTTTTAGGCAAAAATGTGTTGTGATATATTAATTTATTTTTCATATTTTCAACAGTGACTACATACAGCAAATTAGGGCAATAATATGTTTAATTCAACACGAGGTTTAGCAATTTGCAAAGGGGAGCTCAAGGCTGGAAGTTCATAGAGCAAGTGCTTTTATGTTGTCTATTCTAAAATTAGTTATATGCTGAGGATTAAAAAAGTCACTAGTAAATGCATATTTGAAATATTCATTTCTGTCTTGGTGTAGTCTTCAATTTGCAAGCTGATTTCAGATATGCAGCTGTGATAAGGATGTGGTTCATCGCCTTTCAAGAGTTGGAGTGTCAATGACATGCAAGTTTTCAGTGGGTTTCAGTATCTCAACCTGTGGTTAGGGTAAGGGGGGGATAGATACTGAAATGTGGATGCTTGATTGACAGTGGAGACAGTGCACAGGCGTGGTGTTGTATCATTTTATCTGTCTTTTATTTAGACTCGAGGTGTAGGTGCTTTCTGATTATACTGTTGAATTTGCTTTTGGACTCTTAGGATTTCAGGATCATGTAATTGTGGATTTCAGGTGTTGAGCTGTAATCCACGTAAGGTGGATTTGTGTGCATGTGAGTTGGGGGTCCCAGTTTTTGTTTTACTCGCTGGCTTTTCCTAACTATTTTCTGCTATTTGATTTCTTCCTAGTTGGTGGTATTTATATAAATTATGGTACTCCTCTCCTAGAATTTGAAAGTAGTAATTGAGTGTTTGGCTGAAAAAGCAGTTCTCTTGCTAGTGCAACAAAGATGTAACAATGGAAGCCCTTTTGTGTCTTTGGAGAGTGACACTTCTGACAAAGTGGGGGTTGGGACTAGGAAGGACCAACAGGAGAACTCTACTGCCCATACAGCCGGAGCGTCTGATGTGCGGAGTCTCAAGGACGTTAAAAATGATGATGAAATGATCCACGTTAGGTTTCCTTGCAGAACAGAGGTGAGAGCCTATAAATGGATGATAAGGAGTTTAGGGGTGATAGAGGTGAGGCCGACACAGTCATTTGTGAATGAATTCAGAGCAAACTGAATGTATTCCTTCCAACTTAACATTCTTACTAAAGCTAAATTTGTGCCTGGATACTTGGTGAGAATTGTGTTTAATATTCTTGGGTTTGAAAGTCAAGTATTTAATAAACTTGGATATTTTTGTTCCATTCCTGGGCAATGTCCCAGTTCATGATGCTGTTGAAATGAAAATGTTTTTAATGAGTAGTGTTGAAAGGCACAGCAGAGATCTTAATATTGATGGTATTTAAGTATTAATCAGGAACATGGCATGTAGTGGGAAGTTACTATGTTCTTTATGTAAACTTGTTACTTTGAGATGACAAGAGGGTGTTTCTTTTGAAGCTAAGGCCTGGATTGATTCAATTTGTAGTCATATAAACTAGGAATTTATTCATACAAAAAATATTTTCCTCTTGTCTGAACTAAATCTTTGTTGGTGTTGGCTTTATGAACCATTGTAATTCAATTTAAAAGGTCCAGATGTGCCAGCATAGAGTTGGGTTGCTTTGTGTAAATATCACATTTGAGCTATTAAGCATTTATGGTGACAGTGCAGGGAGTCTTCTGACTTCGTTGGTTGATGTGAAGTTACTTTAACAGCAAGGAGGGGGGTTACCCTTCGGGAAAGTAAATGGATATTATATACCAATAAAGTTTCCATGCATGGATGGTTCAGGAATGCAATCTGAGGAATTTCATAGCTGAGAAACCAAGGAAGTGGAACAGGATTTTGATTAGCAGTGTGTGCTAGTTATTCAATTCCTGGCTTCCAGTTTTGATTTTGGCAAACTAAATGACTGTATCTTGATTCAATTGTTTTTCTGGGGCTGAGGAGAAAAACACAGAAAGAAAAAAACAAAACCAAACCCTATTAAATTTTGGAAAACTCTAAGCATTTCCAAAACATTCAGAATTGTCAAAAAGGTTAGGACTTACTTGCATCATGAATATTATAACTACAAGTGTTACATAAAGCTTTTATGATTGCATATTCAGTAGACCTGTCTTAGGGAGGCCCTTATTTTTTTTCTTAAATCCAACTACTTCTAAAATTTAACATGACCTTTAGCTTGAAAAGTAGAATACATCAGCAAAGGTGGGATAAATGTCTTTTGTATAAACTTGTGGAGAGATTTTAGAAACCAGTTAAGACTGATGTTCAAATTTGAAGTCAAGTTCAATTATACATATGAAATGTTATAAGTAGTTTTAAAAATGTATTGAAATGTATTAAAAACCAGATTCATCATTAGCTTCTGTCTCCTCTTTGCTGCCAGAGGGAACTTGTTCTCATATCTGCCAGTGAAACTGTCACTGTGGCTCTTCCCTACCCTCATGTTTCAAAGTGAGTTCACTGAAATAGTTTTAAAAATAAGCCTCACTTTTTTTTATTCCTAAACTAAGCAGTGATGAGCAGCTAAGAATAGGCTGGATGGGGTTCTCCTTTCTGTTCTACAGCTGGATCCAGATGTTTGCTCACAGTTTCATTTCCAAGTTTGACACACAATCTTGATAACTGTTCCCCTCTGTGAGGGATTCTGCAACCAGAATAACCCTCCTTTTGTTGGAAGCACCGGAGGGGAGTGAGGTTGAGAGCTTTATGATCACACAGCAGCAGGGATTGGACCAAAGCAGGCAGAAGTACTTGAGCAAGGGACTTGCATGAAATTTCCTGTGATGGATTGCAATCTATAGTTTTCCAAAAAATTTGAATTGACATTTGAATGCTGGTCCTTCAATTGTGGAGTGATGCAATTTCAGAATGAGTGAAGAAAAAGAACTAAAATTCTGGGAGTGAAAACCCGGGTTTTCTTGTTTGTTTTTGTTTTGCCCTCTGTGGACCGTTTGTTTTGTGGATAAATGGTACTTACATTAGCACATGGCCAAAATGTTAATTGTACTAGTTCAGGTAATTCAGAATTAATCTCTTTTTATGCTTCAATACATTTGCAGAGTAGAAGCCTTAATACATACATGAGCATGCACTGTTTGGTAACGAGACGTTATTATCAATTTGTTAAGCGCACAGATGGTACCTTTAATGCCATACAAGGCATGAAGAGACATGTTGCCAAGTTCTTATTTTAGTTATACTGATTGTGACTATAATTCTGCAGTTCTAGAATTATATCTGAATTTAGTTCTGGCTTTGGGAGGAAAAAAGCAAACATAGCAGCTGAAAAATAGTGCCTTTTTTTCTTTTTTTTTTTTTTTCCCCCAAGACCCAATGCAAACATTGATGATTTAATTATTGAATTTAACTTATCCTGTAGTGAAAAATTCTTGATGCATACATGCAATGAAGTGAGCTCAAGTCTACTCTTTAGAGTTTATTTTATTTCTGCGTTATTAAACATGTGCAGTTTTCAGTTCGGAGCAGCTTCTCTATTTTGGTATTTTTAAAGGTAAGCTGACATGCCTGTAACAATGTACATACTTCCATGTGACAAGTGTGGATGTCATTTAAAGCATGTTGTGTCAAGCTGCTGTTACCTCAGAGCAGTGTGCTCCGCCAGTAATGGAGCATCTGCTCTCTGTTGACATTGTCAGAGGTTGAGGTCAGTAATGGTATTATGATCTCCTGTATGCCTAGCAAAGAGCAGGGGAAAGCTTTTCTGCCTCTAACGTGTTTTGCGAGCTGTGTTTGCCACCACTATCACTGACGTGTCTGATTATGAAAAACTGCTGTTTGTAGTTTCCTGAGGTGAATTTGCACATCGGTTTTACTATGCTCTCAGAGTTCTGAGAGCTCCTAGTATTCCAGTCTGATCGTAAAATATAAAAGGTGTTGTCAGGCACACTGCTGGTGAGTTGGATGTCTTTGATCATCAGGATAACTTTCTCATTTTTGCAGCGTGTCTTCTGAAGCTTGGGTCTTGGGAACAGAGATCTGTGCTGACAAAGATTGTATCACAAAGGTGACAGCGTTGGGTATTGCAGAGGAGCAGTTGGGAGGGCTTAGCTGGTGTCAGAGAGCTACTAAGGATGACAGGAAGCTGAGGAATAATGTGGGCAGTCTGAGTACAGCCTCGTGTGCAGCAGAAAGGGGATGTGATCAACAGTTGCTGTTATTGTATTGTTTTAATGGCATTTTGCTGATGCAGCAAAGCTGTGGCCAAAGCAAATCACACAGCAAAAATGTGCTTTGCTGGTCTCATTTTGCCGATGCTTCTGGAGGAAAGGAAACCTAAAAGATGTTCCTGTACCAGTGGAAGCATTGCTAGTAATGCTGTACCAGAAATGAATGTGCTTTGTATCTTTTATGAAAAGCATAAGAAACTAAATTCTCCTTCCCCGTGTGAAATTGTCACTAGTCTCTGCTTTGGTCTAACAAAATTCTAAGTGATTTAATAGTAAACCAGAAGAGCTTATTCATTGTCATGGTGTATTTAATTAAACAGGTTTAGGAAAAAATAGGACACGAGTTTTGTGTTTAATTAAAATGCTAATTTGTAATTACAGGAGGCACATGTGACCTTAAGTTATTGTGTAATAATCTGTTTCTTGTCAGATCTTGCTTCTAAATGGTGTAGTAGCGGTAACATTTCTTGTTAGGGTGGTCTTGGTAATCAAAAGCAGCTCCAGTTTGGTACTCTCTGATCAGTAATGCATCTTAAGCACAGTTTCTTTTTAAACTTCATATGAGTGCTCTTCATTAGGTAGCAAAGCACAACCTCTCCAAAATGCCACCAAAATTTTATTTGTGATCCTGCAAGCTGATCTGGCCACAGTAACCTCTTCCCCCGCATGGGGAGCTGTAGGTTTTGCTGGTGTGCTGCAGCAGTGCCTGGAGAATGGAGGTGTGTGCCCACACAACATGGACTCAGTCTTCGGTGTGTAAGCAAGGTGTGCAGGGTTGGAATGTGTTGCCAGGGAACTTTTAAATACATTATATAATTGGATCTTATTGATTGCTCTTCATGTCGCTCTGTGCTAGGTAAATATTTTATTACATTTGGAATCTGGATACTGAGGTGCTGGGGACCTCGGGCTTTGGGCACTTGCCTGTGTGTTTATGCTGCTGAAACTTTTGCTGACTGGCAAGGCAGGGGCAGTTCTCCCCTGGGACTGCAGATCTCAGGCTTACAAGGTGTTGCTTGTGTGACCCAAGGGCTCTTTGGTGGCTTCTTTGTCATTCTAGGGTCTGCTTGGGGATCATTTTTACAAGTTTGCTTGTACTTTTAGATCTTGCTCTTTCTTCAGTGGTGTGCAAGTTGTGTAAAGCACAGCACATATACACTGTATTTTGACATAAATTATGTTCTTTGCTCTCCATTACCTTCAAATTGATTTGTCCCACTCCAAACCAGGCATGGCTACCTGCTGTTAGACAGAATTGTTACGGCTAAACCAAGTGAAAGGAAAGCATCGGGTGATAAGAAACAAGCTTTGGTCGAGACCTAGCACACTGATTACAGAGCCTGTGCCCTGTCATTGGCAATACTGTGTTTAAAGGGCTATAATTACCTTTGTGATGTGACACAGAAGTCAAAGTAATCCGGACAAGTTGGTGTATGAGAATGGATTGCAATCATAAGAGTAATTTAAAATCTTTTTGTGGTTGCAAACCTGCACAGCTTCCGAGATGTTCCTCCAAAGAGGTGGTTGTGAGGAACTGTGTAAGTTACTTTGGCAGCAGATGCTTTCCCAAAACTCTCATTTATCAGAAACCATTTGGGGCTAGTGAGAGGTGTGCATGCTTTGAGGAGCACATGCTTACAAACACTTGCAGTAATTATTTGGTTTACAAATGTACAACATTCTACCATGTTTGTTACATAAATTCTTTTTCTACTAAGAGCTTTACATTAGAAATGCAGTGCCTGTATGTGAACTGCAAAGAAAAGTTTAGAACCAATTCAAGGTAAGGTCGTTACTGTTGCTCCCAGGTGTGCTGTGGGACTTGGTAGGTGATAACCCTGGATGTATTTTTGGGTCAGTGTCTTTGGGGACAGTTCACTACAGGGAGGAAAAAAGGAGCAGTGCTTTATACTGACACATGGTTGCTGTGGTAATACAGGAGTGTCTACATGTGGAGGTTGATTAGAGAATGACCCTTAGCTTGCAGAAAATCATCCTATTTCTTGGTCTTTATCTTTGTCCTGTTTCCTCAGATTTGCAGGCATATCTTCATGGCCTAATGCATGCTGTTAGGGCTCTCTGAGGAAAATATTTTCTACCACAGCAATGCAAATGCAACGATTAAAACTTCCTAGTTAACTATTTAAATATTAACTGGGAACAAACTGCTAATACTGTGAAATCTGACATGTTCAGCCTACCTGTTCTCACTTTCAATATAGGTTTTAGAGTACCCAGGAGATCCTTGCCTAGTTGATGTCTAACATGTGGTGCAGTTATCTGTCCTGGTAGTTTTAAGGCAATAGCCTTGATTTTCTTCAGAGAAATCCAACGATTAATAGAACAATTGAATCTTAGATGTTCTCAGATTCCTTACTTGAATGCAGAGTTAATTTCAAAGCATCAGTGTTATTCTTGAATAACTCTATAGTTCCCCAGTGTTGCTGCAATAGTTTTCTAAATTGCAAACAGTCATAGTTTTTTAATGTGATAATCAGATTCTTCATCTTGTAAAGAAACTAAAATGCACGCAAAATGACAGAAACAGCAATTTTGGTGTTTGCAGCTCACATGGGATTAATTTTCAGTTCTCTAACAAAAGTCAGAGTACAAGGAATTAAGATGAGAAATAAAACAGGGTTCTTATGTGCAGTTGTGTTTCATTTATCAGGTTCTGTTTATACTTCTTAATGTGGGGGGAGGCTTGGATGTACACATGGAGCAGAAGAACTACACCCAAGACAAAATAAGTGTTCTCCTCTTATCTGTTGACTGCCATCATGATTATTTGCAGGATCGAATGCTGTGGTTTTGTCCTTATGAAATGTTGTACACATGCAGTGTAAGGGCTGCACTGTATGAAAATTCTCACAAAAGGAATGAGGTTACAGGATTTCTTTCTTCAAGCAAGTAGATTATTTAGCCCTGTTCCTTATCCAGCTACTCCTTGGCTAGGAGTGGCTCTTGTCTGAACTCAGTCTTGTTTCAGGGTTACAGAGAGTCAAAGAAGAAGAATATAAGCTTGGGAAGAGACTGCTTCCTAAGTCCATTCTCAGAAGTAGTCTCTTTTCTCTAGCAAGAATACTGGCAAAATTGATCGCTAATGAAAGCCCTTCTTACTGCACCAGATTAATCAAGAGCACAAAAATGTGGAAACTCTGAAAATTTGCAGGAAGAAAGAGGAAATCTGTGTGTCTGTGCACACGTCTGTGATGTGCATGACTGCAGACTGAATGAGTACTTAAACCTGGGAAAATTTCAGTTTAAATAAAAACATGTAGTTTTTAAACTATATAATGTTTATAAACTACATAAAAACATAATGTTTATAAACACAGTTCCCCAATTTGTCTTGTATGACCTTACCTGGGGTATAATTCCCCTCCACAGAAGATTTCCATGCTATTGCAGTAATTGGGGGTAAAAATACGGAGATGTTTTAAGACTGGTGGAAAGTTTGTCAGTACACGCATTGAACCTGCTTCATATTGCTGAAGAATTGTGAGATACCTTGTTTTTTTTTTCTTTAGTATAACCAAATAGATGAATGTTTCATATGTTTCAAGAATGCTGTTAATCAGCAGCATTATCCTGTAGGGTTTTTTAAATACCTATTTACATTTTTAGTGAAAAACAAACCAAGTAATTGTTTTGTTCAACTGGAATAAAGGTACAGATCAATAAACATGGATTATAAATAATACTGTGATTATTGCCAAATAAATATACTAGGCCTGTTGATGCCAGTAGCTCTACTTCAATTCTAAGTGTATTCCAAAATGACTTGGAAGCTACTGGATACCTATATTTAGAAGCCTGCTATTGGAATTTCTGTTTCAGAAGAAGGAATGAATCATCTTGAATAACTTGTGTTCAAGTAATGTGATCCATACAATTTTTGCTGACGGTGTACAAAGATATTAATGTTAAAATGGTTATGATTTATGCGTTCTCACATGCTGTATCTTCTCAGGAACTGGGAAGTGGTGGCTTTGAGTACTTGGTACAGACTCCACCTATGAAGTTCTGTACAATTACAGAAATCACATTACAAGTAAAGTTGATTAGAGTGGAAAGAGTGTCATAGCATCCTGGCATGGTGATTCACTGGCAGAATGCTTTTTTTCTGGAATTTTGATTTTTTTCTTCTTTAACTTTTTGGTCAGGCTAACTTTTTAAGGAGGTGAATTGCAGCTCATGTAAGATCACAAACCCCCGCAAAACTGGAGTTCCCTTCTGTAAGACACTAAACTTGTATATGAAAGTGTTACAACTTTACATTTTCCCAAATCTTCTGACATTCTTTTCTTACATAAAGCTATGAATTTAAAAAACCTAAATGACTCATCATTGTGACTTGAAAAGCAAGTGATCCCTTTCTATTTTCTATTTTGGCCAGGTGTATCAGCTCAGTTAATGCTGTGTCTGATACAGAGTTCCAAAGAAGGAATTAGGAAGAACTTAAAAGGAAAAAGGAGCCTGTGATTAAAAAAAAATAGTAGTAAGGAAATGATTGCATTTCTACGCAGCAGATAAACATTTCTTAGGGAAGTTTGAGCAGTTCAAAGACAGCAGCTGTTGCAGCAGTTTAAATGGCTCTCAATGGACTGTAGTGTTTTAACTGGGTTTTTTGTTTGTTGTGGTGGTGGTGTTGTTGTTTGGGTTTGTTTGTTTATGGTTTTGCAAGCCAGTCACCAGGAATACAATTATATAATCCTGGTTTAATCATAGACTACTGTAAAAATGAAAGAATATTTTGCATATGAATCCAAACCGATCTGGCTCATTGGCAAAGACCTGATTTTCCAGGAAGACTTTCAGGTTTTGGTCAATGGAAATATGTAGTAGCACAGGTCACAAAAATGTATAAAACTGTAATTCCTTCTGCAATAACTTTTAATTATGTAATACTTTGGAATGGAATCTTTTAATACGTACTGGGAGAATAAGAAACATGAGTCTCTTGGATGTGTTTGTGCCTGAAAATAAGAATCTCCAAATTCAGGTCCCACCGCCTGGTTATGGGAGAAAACACTTTTCTACCTTAAAGAGAAACAATAATTCCATGTAGGACCTTATAGGCTTTAAGGCATTACTAAGGTTCTGATTAGGAAACTGTGATACAAGTGCCAACTATTAATAATAGTTAATCTAAGAGAAAGAGGATATGTTGCTAACCTAGAAAAAAGATTATGCATGACACGTGCACGTTTCTTGTTATGGGACAGAATCCATTTCTGGTTTCTAAATGCACTTGAAAAGCCACATTGTGGGACACTGTGAGCTTAGTGTTTCTGTATGTTTTAAAATGAATAGCTAAGAAAATTGCAGGAGCATCATCTAGGTCTTTTCTAAAGAGTCTCGGGGATTTATGATTACAATTATCTAGTGACATGGCAAATCAAAGAGTTTAAATATATTCTGGTCTGAATTACTTTGCATTTCTCCTTCAGTAGTTACTCTGTAGAAGTTTGCCTTGTGGAGGATTAGAAGATGAAGACAATGAATGCCAAAGTCACATGCCCTGGGAACTCGTTATCTTTTCTGCAATCTTGTAATCAGAGCTCCATATAAAGAAAACTTCCCTTGTGGATGTACTAATCTAGGAAGCAGGCCCGTATTAATTATGTAAGGGGAGTTGCTTTAGATGCAGTTTTCAAATGTTAGTTTGTTACAGATGACTCTTTGCTCTTGAAGTGTTATTACGTTTACTAATTGCTTAAGAACCCTAAATTATCGTTATCAAAAATAGGTCACCTATTTTGTTTTCTAGCAGCAGTATTACTTTTGTATTTTAAAATCTCATTGTTCATTTTTGGGTCTAGCCCAGATCAGGAGAAATCTTTGAATTGATCTGCTTACTTAAATTTTCTAAGCTTCCACTTGTATAAAATGTTTGGATTATAGTCAAATGAGTAGAAAATATGACCAAATCAGGAATGTGGTGGAAAAGGTACATTTATGTCAAATTGTGAGGTAGACATGTATTTTGATAGATATGTTACTGATTTAGGAACAATATGATCCGTATTCAATTGCAAGTTTATTTTTTATTCAACATTTATTGATTCAGAATATTTTGTTAATCCACAGTTAGGGATACCTGGTTTTATTTACTATACTGTATTAATTTAAATTCAGAGGGGAGATGGTCAGCAAAAGGTGCTACCCCATCTAAGAATTCTCTTAAGCATTGTGTTAACCAATTTTGCAGGGAAGCCCTCAAATTTGTAGTGTTGGTGCTCAAGTATGCACATTTAACTTCGCTTAACTGCTCTGCTTAACTTTATTTTGTAGACAGCAGTACAGGTATTGTTGCAAGAGTTGAACCAAGGAAATTCTGCACCTGGGTTGGCCATTTTTAGTACCTTACCTTTGGCTTTTTTCTGTGCATGAAAACAGCTGAAGCAGGAGTATGGCTATTCCTGCTGGAGAGGGAGTTTAAACATTAACTCGTATGTATGATACCTATCAAGTTGAGCTGCTAGAGGAACATTATCCTGGCTTTTATCATGATTTGTTTTATGACCCCTACTGTAAATTGCCTCTCTGTAGAATAACAAATGCTCTTAATTAGAATTGCTAGGACTGCTTTTATTTAATAAGACAGCTTCTATAGGATTTTGCTTAGTCATCAGAACGGGTATTCAAATGTAAATGGATACAAAAGCACAGTCAATGAGCACGCATCAGTGTGAAAATGAATTTCAGCCAGTTTTATTCTAAATACTCAGTTATTGTGGTGCAGGACTTTATTGTAACAAATCTCAGCTGCTTTGAAGCTAATGAGCACACAGCTCACAGCCTTAGTGGCTGTTCAACTGTATAAACACCTTTTCTTCTCTTTATTCTGAATCTTCATTTATTAAATCGAGGTGTCTGAAAAGTTTTCTGACATGAATAATGACAGAATATTGATCTAGAGAAACAACAAGAACAGTTTGTCATACAGAGTTCACAACAGTGTAATTGGATCTTGACAGTTTTCTTTTTCACTGATGATTTAAAAAGTCTTTTATAGCAGGGATAGTATAGAGAAAAAGTTCTTAACTTGTTTACAACTTTATAAAACAAAAAGTGCAATACAGTCAAAACTCTTGACTATTGTTTTTCAGTTGTTCCCCAGATGTTTTTTTTGCTATTTTTTGTTTGAAGCATTGTGAATATCAGAATATGTCAAAGAAAACATTTACATATCTGTTGAACCCCATGTAAATATCCCATGTCCATTCCAAGTAAGGAACTGCTGATCAATTTGAAGAAACTAATTAAAAAAAGAGAATTTCATTACATATATTGTGGAAAGCTCTTGGAAATTCGGGGAAGACTTTCATAATGAATTTTTTTTACTCATCTTGGCGGTTGTGATAGAGGAGCTCGTTGAAAGCATGCTGACCTGTTGGACCCTCGTTTATGCCTAGGCTCATTAAGAGGTCTTAATGCGGAATTCTTAAATTAGATTTTTGTGTGGGAATGTTGTATTCCTAAGGTATCAGTAACTTGTTCATTAAATATTGTGAGCAGTGTTCCTCCAAAGAATAAATTTTTTTTTAAGGTGGTTGCTGACTTCAAGTATCTGAAATTGAGGCACTACAAATTCCGGAAATTCACTTGCAAATCAAAACATTACTCATTAAATACCAGATTTGTTGCACTGAGTTGTTAAAAAGAGAGAGAGAAAAGCATTTGCCTTCTGGGCTTGGGCAGAAGTAAAAGGCAGAGCCACTGCTCAACGTTATTCTGTAACTGCCCTCATGGTTCCCAGAAAATACTGTTTGGTCTTACTAAGAGTAATCTGAGGGCTGAAGTTGGTCCTTTAATGGAAGTGTCCAGTTTCCGTCACTCTTTGCCTCCAATAGACAGGTTCTAACCATTCTTTGGCAATATTTGGTGTTAATTGGAGAGGTTTATGGTTTGGAATATTTCTGCTGGTGTTTTTATTCGCTAGCCTTACACAGGAGATACCAGGCTCACAGACCTATGGGCTTGTGTAAGCCAAGGACAAAAAAATTTCTCCCCAAAACTGGTCTTTGCTTGGTCTCCTTCCCAAAGGGAGCAGTACCTACTCCTGCCATTTTTTCCCATTAATGATATGCAGCAAATGAGTGGAGAAAAGTGGGTTCTTTAGCAAATTTTCATTAAGTTCATGTCCCACACATGTTCTAACTTCTTTCCAAAAGTGAGAACCACTATTTCAAGCCTTGTTGTCATGTGTAATCCATTGTAAGTAATGAAATTCTTTCTGCACACAATGGAACCTTTTAAAACTTTGGGTATGATTCAGCTGTTCTTGCATTAAATAGTACTTACTCAAGGTATAATTCTATTTGTTTTGATTATTAGATGGTTATTGTAACACTTGACCAAAATGACTCCACTTTTAATTGCTCTCCAAGGACATGATGATGTGACTCATCTTCATGCTGAGCTATTTTTAGTAAATATTTATATTCTTACATAGTACTGAAAGGAAATGGACCCCATGATGTTGACAGAGGAAAGAGTCCTTACTCTGGAGGTATTCAAAAGTGTAGATGAAATAGCATCATTTTTTCAATGTGACTATAATGAGATTAGAATTGTCTACACCCCATTGTTACTGAATGTGACCAGGGATGTGAGAGCTGGACATAAATGTAATCCAAGATATTTCAGATCACTGTTTGGTTTCAGGTACACACTCATTTTTTTAGTAAATATGGCCACTGCCAACGTCCTTGAGCTTGTTAGTAGTATTCAGGGGTATTTTATATCTGTATATCTGCGGAAATATGAGAGATGAATTGTTCAACTTCTTATATACAACCAAATGAGAGGGTGAAAAACATAATGCTGAGAAAGAGCTACTTTGTTGAGTATGCAGTTTTGGGGTTTTTGTGAATATTGATATCATTCAGTGAATGCTGGCCTAACACAGGTGTTGGCAGGAGTGTGTTTCTCTGCACTGCCATTATGCTGGTAAAGCACAGATTTTTGAGGGCTTTTTTCCCACTTTAGTGTTTCAGTAAATTGTACTGATGTTCTTCAGTCCATCGACGCTTTCACTTCTGTCATCATGCTGTAAATTAAAATTCATATAACAGGTAATGAAAGAATATTCAGCGTTTACCTACATTCCATTCAGTACAGTTTAGGAGCTTTTCTCCTGTGTAAGATTTTGATCTCAGTATTCCCAAATAAGGTAGTAATATTTCAAAATTGGAAGGAAGTCATGCTGTAAAACATACTCACAGAAATAGTAAAGTTGTCAGCAGCAGCTTCTAAAATACATCCCTGTTAAATATTTTAGGATTCCATCATGTTCTCAATCGTTTCCTTAGAAGGGGCTGTGATCACAGTGGAGAATGTGTTACTTTTCTTTGAGCAGCATGTCTGTAGTCAACAAGAAATAGTTTGAGGCTCATGACCTTCTGAAGTCCTGCCAGAATTCTTGTTAGAAACTTAATCCATGGCTGTAAGGAGGGAGTTAAGAATCCTGCTGTATGAGAAGAGAAGCCTCTGGAAGCAGAAGGTGATTTACATGTACCATGTTTTTCCTGAAAGGGCTTTGTTAGCCTGCTGTATTTTAAGCAACAAGCTTTAAAAAATGTTACAAATACTTCCTGGGGACAGGTGATTTCCATATTTTTTGTAGACTTCACTGTCTCCAGAGACTTTCTTTTCTAGCCATTGCACCAAGCTGTCAGGAAGGTGTTTCGATCCCACTTGTGAGCAGATCTTTCTGGTTATTTGTACTTGGGTGTTCATTATAGTAAGAAGAAACAGTATTAGAAATCTAATATTTTAATGGTGCAGAGATATGACAGAAACTATGTGTTTTCAGGGCAGTTGTTTTACTGAAAACATCTGCATTAAAAGAATTTCTTTTTAAAAAAATGGTATAGCTAGAAGAACTTCATTAAACTGTAGTAAAGATGAATAAAATTTAATCTAGTAAACAAAGCATCTGTATTTGTTTAAATAATATAAACTATTGAACAAAATAAGCTATGCTTTCTTTAGGCCAGTTGACATAAATATTGATGTATTAGTATAAGCTGTTAAAACTAAAATGGATTTGCTTTCTTGAACTCTCCCTTTCCAGTCTTCTTAGTGAATTTTTAACAGTTTTTGCTAGTTTAAAAAAATAAAATCAGTACTGTGTAACCAAGCTGCAAATGATTTCTCGGTGTTCTAGAAACATGATTATTTCATCATGCATTTGAAGAAACTTGTTACAGCAAAATACTCCAGTGCAAAATTGTTTGTAAAGAGAACATGCAGCATATGCCACTAGTTGGCTTTTTTGGTTTTCTGTCATGCAATTTCAGGTGTAGTGAATATGAAGGAAAGAACTTTATGATTGAGTGAAGTGGAACTTTTGCTGAGCTCTTCATTATGAGATTGGAAGGTTGGACAAGGTTATGTCCAGGTATACCTGTAGGAGCAAAGAGAACCTGAAGGACTTCTGGGGGAAAAAGAGAAATACAATTCAAAGAAAAAATAATTTGGTCAAGGTTTTGTCTTTTTTAAACTTTTGCTTTCCAAATGGGCTGTAAAAATCTTTGTCATGTTTTCTTAAAAACACATTTAAAAGTCTTCCTAAAAATGTTCACTTTCCTCTGATTAAAACCAGGTTCTTTTAAACAAGGCTTCCTCTTCAGTTACTGAAACTTGCAGTCCCCAAGAAAATCATAATCTATGAAAGCAATTTGCATGTCTCTTTCCTCTTTGAGTACTCCTGCATTTCATTTCCTTGCAATTGGTGCTAATCCAATTTGTTCCCATTATACTTTAGATCTCGTGATGTTGTCTAGAACAAATTACTGCCTGCAAAATTATGGTAGACTCACTCAGTTCTTCCAAACTTACTTCTGTGTAGGCTGACTTAGTTGTGACTACTGTTAACTGCGTTCATTCACTAAGTTTTGTTTTGCTAATCACATTTTTCTTTCTTCCTAGTCTAGTTAGAGATATATTTGTATCCTCTTCAATGTTAATTGCATTACCTCTTGTTTTATCATGCAGCTCTTTGCTAATCTTGTAATTCTTTCCACCTTTGTTTTTAGGTAGGTTATTATATATTCTGTTTTAGACTACTGAAGGTAATTTTAGAATCTGTCAGTGCCTACATATAAAAGAACTGAAAGAGTCCTGGATAGGCCGTGAAACACTTGGGCTGCATTATTACATTGTTGTCCAAATCCTAAACCTTTTGGATATAGTGATCCTAGATATCTTAATGCAGGATGGTGAAGCTGTACAAAGTTTGAGGTGTAAGGTGAAAACTTTGACCATTAGCACCACACCAGTATGAGAGTGGTTACAGGAGATGCCCCGTCTGACCATTCTGCAGGACTGGATGGGATGGTCTTTGCTGCTCAAAGAGGGCAGAAGAGAATTCTACATTTCTGGAACTGAAGACAAGGTTTGTTTAGGGGCTGGTCAGAACTTTTGACCCAGCTTTTTAGTGAATGACATGAGGCTTTGGTGTTCACTCTTCATACTTAAGCACAGTTTCATGTATTGTGCTTTTCTTCTGACAAGTTTACATAGGATTTGAGCCAAGAAAGAGCGGATTCAGTCAGGGTTATGTTTGGAGGGCAAAACGGAGTTACTAAACTTATTAAGGGACACTTCTTTATTCAGAGATTAATTTCTTTCCTCTAGGTTGCTTGAAGGGCACTGCTTTTTGGCCCTGAGGAAAAGAGAAGCTTTTATTAATTGAGTTGAATTGTTCTTGTTTTTATAGCTATAAAGTTAAGTCTGATTATAAAACATTTCCCTGGGTTGCTTTGGCAGTTATTATTTCAGGCTGGCAAAACCAATCTAGGCTTTTGTTGTGTGAGATCAGATAATGATGATTTCTGCTTGAGCTTTCAGCTCTGTTGCTGTTACTGGTAACTTTCATTGTCCCTCCTTCAAACTCCTGGAAGATGAAATCTGGCATCAAGCTGACTTTGCTTTTTTCTTGTCTCCTTCTGCTGGAGTTACTTAGAGGTTCCAGATCTTGATACTTCTTCAGCAATTTCCCTGATAAATATGTCTTCAGTTATGCTTTCCTGTGTAATTTTACTTTTTATATGGACTGCTACTCTTCTGAAACTCCCCCTTTTGTTTTTCTTTTGTTCCCCTGAAGATGGAATATGTAAGATTCTAGCTTGATGAAGAGTTTTCAGTCTCATTGATTACTTGAGCATTACCTTCATCCTCCAGTGCGTGTTTTTCTGCTTGGACTGTGCTGATGTAAGTGTACAGAAAGAGGGGAGACAGATCAATGAACAAATCTGTGTGAAAATGGCACCTCCCCAGCGTTTTTAATAAACCTTTTTACTGAACTGGATCAACACATGCCCAATAGTCCTCACGTTGGAAATGGTGTTCTCTTTGTGAGAAAGAGTGAAAAGATGGAAATAGGGAAAAATACTCTGTTAAATCCAGTACTGATGATGGAAAGAAAGGGTTGTCAGTGCCCTTCCCCACATTTTTTTAACCTGTCATAGATGGAATGTACAACCATAAGTATTTCATTGTATGTCGAATTAATGTAAAATGAGGACCTGTGGAAAACTTAGCCTCCAAGTCAAAGTCCAGTAGATACAGTTTGGTTTGGGGGCTGAAAGTGCTAAACCAGAAATGCCTTATGCACGTAGTGTAGCACTCTCAACTCATGCAGATTCATGCAGCTGTTTCAAGTTTGGTGGTTTTTTTTTCAGTTGATGAACTTTTCAGTGACACTTGAGGCATTGCAGGCACTGCCTGTTTGGCCTGCTGGGTTTAGAGATCTGACATGCTCTAGAAGTCTAACTTTTTTATAAGCTCTGTGTTGAGTAATTGAACATACACATGATCACTGTCCATGTCTGATGTGAATGAAATTTTTACTACTGTCTGAGCTGACATGGATATACAGTAAATGTACAGCCTCAGCCCCCAGATTTTTCTTGGGTTTGGATTCTCCGAGATGAATTTTAAGAGAAGAACATGGGCCCTTGTGGGTTCAGATCTCCCAGCTGTGGATTTCTGGAGCTTGAATGAATGCATGTGAAAATGTAACAAAAGTATTCCCCAAAACTACAGTAAAAAGAATGCTTTTGAGGCATAACATTTTAAAGAATATTTTTGAATCCTGTTTTCTCCTCTCCTCTGTCTTCAAGTTTTGTAGGCTAATGACTTTTAATTTGGAACTGATTTTTGGTGTTGGCAGTTTGATTACAAGTACGTTGTCGTGGTTGCTTCTGTCACTGGAAGCACAAATATTATGTGCAGTTGTCAAGTGACTCAAAGTATTGTAATGACTACCCAAGTGCTGCAGAGCATTCAGTGTTTAGGCATTGTAATGCTTTCCTGTAGGGTAGTTATGAAAATATTGAGGGGAGAGGATCCCAGCTTACACTTTGGGGTTTTTTTGCTGTGTGATTTTAGAATTAATGCAAGGATATCAATTCTACAGAAAGTTAAGGATGTAGTCTCAGTATGTGTAGTACTATTGAGGGATGGAAAGTCTTAAACTACGTTTTAAAGTGTTATCATGGCTTTATGCATACCTTTAAATGCACTTTTTTGGTACGTTGTGTTAGTTGAGGTAAGGTAGCACACAAACTAGCACAGTAGAATATGTTGTACTTAGGTGTGATGCCATAATAATAAAAATTCTCTTGCACATTAAATGCAAAAAAATTTGAATTTCTTCCATAGCTGGTAAACAGAGTAACTCCTTGCTCCTTTCATGTAAGGCTAGTACAGCATTTATCCTCTTGGTATCTAACCATCTGCATTCTTTATGGAAAGTGAATTTACTGCTTGAAGCAGACTGAGCTTCCTTATCTACAAAATGATCCTATCCAGACAGGCTTCATGCAAGTTGTCAGATGCTTCATTGTGAGCCTCAAGTACTGTAGTTACTGTTATCTACTAAGACCTTGGTCTGGTTGGGCAAGTGATTGAAGACAGATATAAGGATGGATTCTGAAGAACTCGACCTAAACTTCATTAAATTGACATTTTCCAAGTAGGCACAGTGTAAGGATTACATGGTTCCAGCCATGTAATCCAGAATTTAGGGCAGGTCTCACTCAGTGTACCAAAGGGATTCAACTCTTTCCTTTAATTCCTCTGTTATCATGGTTCATAGAAGAACAGAAAATAGACAGTTATGATTTGCAAAGTTATTTCCTTTTCTAAGTGTAGGTATGATCCTTTATTTCCACTAGAGTACAGGTTTATTATTTAGTCTTTTACCTCCTCTGAATCTGGATCTTGGCACAGCTAAATGCAGTATCTAGACTTTGGTGTATATACTAATTTTTAAATTTTAGTTAATTCTAGTTAATTTTAATATTTGCTGACTAGAAAATAACTTCACACACAGTTCAGTCAGTAGATTTAGAGGTTGTTGGCTTTTTGCAGTTTCTGCCAAACAGGTTGTCCAACTGTTTGTTTCCCAGGCACTCACTGTGGTGTGGTGTTTGGTTATACTGTAGCAGAAGAACACCCAAAGAATCCAGTTTCAACCCTTATGCACCTAAACTGAGTTTAAACAAATGATCGAAAGGTGATAGGATCTATATCCTGTTCTAACCTTCTCTTCACCTATGTTCCAAAGTTTTAATCCTCTGCTGATCTTTTCTTACATGAACTTTCTGTATTTGTGTTCGTCCTAAACTGAACACACACAGGATTTTCAGAATTTTGCCTTTGTGCTGAAAATCCGACTCCATGCAAATCTCTATTAAAAGAGTGTTAGTGATGTAATTTTAATATTAACAGCATCTGGGGTGGGGAAGAGTTTTATTTTTGCATTTTGCTTTTAAAGACCAAAGATAATATAGTGGAAAGCAAAAATTAAGGAAATAGATTTTTTTAAAAGAAAAATTCATCTGCATTATATTGGTCTGGCAAGGATATATTCTCTAGATTACTATCAGGGCAGGGATAATTTGGATATAAAAAAAAGACCTCTATATTTACCATTTCAGTTTCTCACCTCTGCTTGCTTCCTCTGGCTCTATATGTGAGCGTACAGCAAACATGTGGAAAAGTTTCTGATGGATGTATATTTGAAATGTCTTCATTGCAGTCTGCAAAAGTTGGCCAGCATAAACATGTCAGGAAATACAGCCAGGTCATATTGACCTACTTCGTTTTTGAAGGGCAGGAGAATACTCTTCTATCCTTGTGCGGTGCTTTAGATGGATTTGGGAACAAGCCCAGCTGAGGGGGTTGGCTTGAAATGTCCCTTTCTCCCCACTTTCTAGTACAAGCTGCTATGAGGAGTCACTGCTGCTTACATCAACTGGAAACTGTTGCCCTTTCCATTCTCCACTGTATCAATAGTTTGTGCATTACCCGTGTACAGACTATATTCCATACAAGCAGACTGTATTCTGTGTGTATATATGGTCCATAATATACAGGCTGTGTATTATGTATTTTTTTTCTAAGCTACCATTAAAATATTAAAGCAAAGGAGATGCATGTGGAGTTTGCAGAGAGCAGCCTTTCAGCTGGCCCAGCTCCAGAGAGCGGTGCTGGGCTGGATCCCTGCTCTCGGTTTGCGGTGTCTGCTTTCATCCCTGCCATATATGCAGTGCTGGAGTTTGTATTTCTGCATGCGATTCTTGGATGCTGGAATAGAGATTCTGGACAGCCAGAATGCTGTAATGGATCAGACTGCTTGATTTGCCAGCCAATACCAGGTTTTATGGTGCTGTCAAACTGCTGGGTCCAGCTGGTGTTCACTGCAGCCAGAGGTTTAATTACAGAATACGTAGGGTGGATTTAAAGCTCGCTGGCTTGGGCATGAAGATCAGTGCAGCTGCAGAGTCAGTGACTTCCCTCTCAGACTGCAGGTTATGAACCTGTGCTGGTGTCTTGCTGCTACAATTTTAAGGCTATTTCCCAGCTGACACTACCTATCTACCTATTTATCTTATGGTCACTTTGCTATTCGTAAGATAAATACTTCTGCATGCATCTGTCCTTGATGCATTTTATGTTATACATGTGTATTAATTACTTTTGACTCCATTGAACTAATTAGCGAATGTGATCAAAGTTTAATGGGAATTTAGAAATAAAATACCTGTTGTGACAGACAACCTAAAGTAATGTCCCACCAAGTGAGCGCAAAGTATTATTCTCTAGCTTAGAGCAAGCACACTCAGGAATGTGTATAAATATAAGCAACTCTGGTGTATTTTTCCTTTCCTTTTTGCAAACATGCTTTGCAGTGATGTTTTGTGGAGTTTGGTGAAACTTGGAGGTGAAGGGAAACTAGAGAGACAAAAGCCTTAGTATCAGTTTGTCTTCAGTTTTCTGTCCTGAGCATAGCGAGTTTCCTTGTGCCATTACTGTAGCAGTATTTTGCTGCCTGACTTCAGACTTTCACTTGGCTTGTGGTGTCTCAGGTCCTCCAAGGAAGCAGAGTTCTGCTTGGCCAGGGGAGGGGGTGTTGGTCTGGAAAATCCCCTGGATCACTCAGAAGCTAAACTAAGCTATTTTGGCCTTTTCTTGAGATTTTTTGTGCTTTTCCGGAGTGGAAGAGTAAATGGTATCTGAACACATAATTCTTCAGAATTAAAATGTGTCCTGTAATTTAATTTTATTTAACACATCTGTGCTACCCTTTCTTATGTAATGAATCAAAACCTAATCAAGGCATAAAATGTCGTTAGTACTCTAGTATTCCTGAGTGGCAGATGGGATAATAGTTGCAATAATTGATGGTCTAACTTTCAAAATATGTGCTTTCACCTGGGCTAAGTGTTATCAGAATGATTCTGTCTGAAGTAGGTTTATTACTTTTGGGAAAGCAAGGTGAAAGGGTACACATTCAAGAGATGGGGAAAGAACAAATGTGACAGCATTTTAAATGACCTGTGACAGTATATGCAGTAGAAACCACAAAAATAAACAGCTACAGCGCATAGCCCCTGATTAATCATACTTTTGGAAGACTGCAAGTAAAGGTTAAAAGAAATAATAATTCCTTTCAATGTGAAGTATTTTTTACAGAAGTGTCAAGTTTTTAATGACCACAGGAGCTGATTGCCTGACTAACTTCTCTCTGCTCCTCTCATGGCTTGTTGCTGTCACGGAATCTAAATAACGAAGTCTGTAGCCTGGAGACCTAATCTCACCATATTTTGTACATATTTTGTGTACATATTTTTACAGTAGTAAAAAGGCTTTACATTTGTCCAACGTATTTCATCCAAAGAAAGCATGGCTACAACTGGATGCTTTCCAGATTCTAGGTTCAGCCCTACTTCTTTTGACTTAAAAGACAATACTGTTTAACTCTGGACATGATAAATACTGGACAGCACAGACATCAAGGCTTATGTAACAAGGGAGAAGACAACTTTATGCAAACCTACCAGAACAATCCTTTTCTCTTCCAAGAAAAGTGTTGTCTTTTAAGGATCCCCATGGAAAGGGCTCCCCACATGTGAAATGTTAAGAAGCTCTATGTGCTTAGATGGAAATGATAAATGCTTAAGGTGCCCTACTGAAATGGAATTCTGAAGAGCTTCAAAAACCAATGTAAGGGATTTCGATCATATGGGATTGGAGAAACTAGTGTTGATTCTTTGGTGGAGTTCAAGTGGTGACAATTTTGACCCTAAAGTAAGGATTTGAAGGTATGGAGTTTAAAGAGATTCATAGAAACAGACATATAAGAAATTCATATTTTAAAATTACATAACAGATTTATGTGCATACTTCGTCAGAGTGTGGAAATTGCTTTCTGACAGAGGGTAAATTAATCATCCCCTTGTGGATCAATTCAAATAAATAGGTGCAGAGGAAGGATAATAGGATGACTGTGTAAAGAAATCTTATTTCATAAGAGGGAACTAACAGCATGACATTTTTCAGCTTGGAAAATTGAAGAATGAGAGAGAATTTCAGTGGGGGAACATGAGGGGGAGAGGAAAGCTGCTCTAGCTAAAGGGTAGTGTTGGCACAAGAACAACTGGGTATCAACTAGCTGTGGGGAAAGTTACATTAGTGATTAGAAGAGCTTTCTAAATGCCAGAGGGGTGAGATATGGGAACAGACTTCCAGTAGGAGTGAACAGGACATTCATTTTGGCAGGATTTGGCCCCACAACTTCACATCTCAGTGCTGTCAAATCTGCTGGAAAAGAGTGCAGCAAAGAATGAAGAAATAAAGTAGGAAAAAGGGGCAAATTTGAATTCACTGGCATATTGTCTTGATTTACTCCCAATCCTAATAAAGTATTAGACTGCATACTCTTTGTGAAATTGTTGTACAAAAAAAAGCTTTAGAATATCTGCAAAACAATGAAATACTCAGTTTAGGCAGACCGGTTAATTAGTGCTGCTGCTTGTTTTCACCAAAAACTTTGAAATTAGTGATTGATGGTTTATTGAAGTACATGAAGAGTCCTAAGTGAGTAATAGACCTGCTTGGAGTAGCTGTAGTTCATAGGACTCAACAGGAGTGCATGTTTTATTATCTAAATGTATTTTTGCTTCGAGTTATTCCTTATAGAACAGGAGATTATTTCTAAATAAAGCAAAAGGCACTTCCCTAGTTGGAAAAGCCCGTAGTTATTTAATTAGATATACTTTTTGTGGTGCTGAGGTATTGTTAATGGCAATGGTGATTTACTGGAATATAGTTTCACTGTGATTTTGAGCTCTTTTCCTAAGTGATAATAAATTGGAAATGTATAGATTAATGATAACCTTTGAAATCAGGAATCAATGAGGTGCTTAGGTAGAAGTGCTAAAATGCCTTTATACAGAGTAAGAACCTGATGGCATTATAATGCAGTTAAGACTGAGATGAAGAACTACTTTAAATGTAAATCATGTTTTTATCCTTGTTGATAATATGTTTGGTACAACAAGCACCATCAAGGCTGTTGTAGATACTGGTGCAGGGCAGATATTATGCAATAGTGTGGTAATAATGAAACCTGAAGTGCTTACTTGTTTGGAAGCAAAAACTAGATTTATTTTGAAAAAATGTTGGGTGATGTTGCTAAAAATATAACAGTTAAGGTTAATCATAAGTAAGAAGAATAATCATATGATTTTTTTATTGCAGTGAGGTCGTGCATTTGTTGTTCTGGTGTTTCTTTACTGTTGAAGAGTAGGAGTAGGTCTTTCAGCAAACTTTTACTGCAGGACTCACAGCAACGTTTTGTGTATCTCTACACTAAATGCAACTGTAGGAAATTGCACAATTGTTGGATGACTCACCAAAATTAAATGACATCGTCGGACAACAGAAAAATTGGTCTCTAAAAGAATCAATTTTATTTGTGCTAATAGAGTTGTGTTCTGTGATAGATAGTGAATCTGGAGTCTTTCAACATTGATTCTTCAAAAATTCATATACTCATCTAATTTATTTGATTTCAGTAGCATTATTACTGACTTACGCCAGAGGAAATCAAACAACTGATTTTCTTGTGGAGTTATGATCCATTTCAAATAATTGTGCCTTTAAGGCTAATCTGCCTTTCAAAAAATAGCATTATTCCAACCTATTGTAGAAATGAATCTTTGTTCCTATTTTTGTGTTCTTCAGTTCTTTAATTCATAATTCAGTTAAACTTTTCATCATTAAGATTATCAGTTGTTGTTGTGAGTAAATGAAAATTTATATTTTGTGTTCCCATAAGAATCTGTTAGGAAAAAATCCAAACCCTAAGCTTTTAATTCTGGGTTAAGATGCCACGTAACTTTCCAAGGAGAAGGCCCAGATTCTTTGTCAACCCAACCAAAACAAAACTAAGAAACTTAGATTATTCTTTGGCCAACAGGCACATCGTAATCTTGCCAGTGTGCTTTTGCATTGCACTTTTCTTTCTTCAGCTTCTCTCATCTTTTAACTAGAATTCAGGATAAACTAAGCATGCAGATTAAAAACTTTCCACTTTCTGTACACTCTGTTAATTATGGAGTGCACATACATTCAGTGCTTTGAAGAGCCTTCTTCAGGTGTGTAGCTTTGTGAAATAGGGATCAAAAGATTTAGACCTAGATAACATAAACCCCCAAATAACGGGTTTATATTTAAAAAGGAAATGGTGTCGTAGTTGAGTTATCAGGTTTGAAGTACGTGGTCATCTCAGGAATAGAGGTTCATTCCCTGTCATGTCAGTATGGACTTTAAATGTTTCAAAATATATACATGGTTTACTGTGGTGCTTTATGATTCCTAAATCATAATATATGTAAATATTAATAAGAAATTAATGCATATAGTTCAGGGGGTCATTACGGAGTGTGTTGCATTTTACTTGTTCTTTTAGAATATGGCCTATATGTGTTTATAATTTAAGAACTGTTTTTGTTTTCAGAATACCCAGATTTTAGGTCACAATTTTTAGTAATCTGTAGGATTTTTGGAGATTGGGTAATTGGTTATAATTATTGTTACATACTTTTCTGAGAGATGGCTTTATCACCATGCACAAGGCAGAATTCGTTGCTGGTATTTTTGCCTGTTTGTGGCTTAAAAACCCAATAAACCCAAAACAAACCACAGAACCAGCCAAACATAAAAAAGTTCATATGCTTAAAAAGGATGTGAGCTAAGCCATATAATATGTCTGAATTTCCCTGAAGGAGGAGGAAGGTGTCAGTTACGATTAATGTGAACAACATTTATGGCCCTGGAGATGTGACCTCTCGTTACAGTAAATGTGACAGCATGAATTACTTTCAATTACAGTGAACTACATTCAGCTACATTAGTTCTGACACGCCTCACTAGGAGAATGCTGCTGTGGTAGCTTTAACCAAAGGGAAAAAAAGGCAAAACTTCTGAGTGCAAATGTGTGTGTCACTTGAGCAGAGCCATTGGGTTCTGACTGCGATGTACTATTGCCTCAGGTTTTACACACTTCTATTACATCATTTGTTATTTCCACTGGCACTTTCAGGTTTATGCCTTGGGTGCTGGAGAATGTGAAAACCACCTTTTTAATATGCCATGTATAATAAATGTAAATGCAGAATTATTTTTTTAAGAAAGATTCGATGAATTATCCTTTTTATTTTCATATAGTAACTGCATCTTTACTTGGAATGATAGGTGGAGTCTACTAGCTGTCAGCATGTCTAACATGTCCCATTTTGTATGGCATAACTACCTTTTACTCTTTATTAACACTATGAATTTATTCGTACAAATTAAATATATTGTAGCACAGGATATTTATCACCTGACAGAAGCAGTTCTTATAATGTCACTACTTTTTCCTTCAAGGTTCAATTATCATGCTTCAGTTTCTACCTCTAAGCTTTCACAAAAAATAAAAGATGCCCAGGGCAGAAGTCAACCTTTCACTTTTGCTACAGAGGAGATGCCATCTATTTCACGCTGTGCTAAGTATTCCATCGAAACACGAGTAAAACAGTGCCTTTGGCAAATCATAAATTAGAAATAGCACTAAGCAAAGGAAATAGCTTTAATTAAAGCATTTTGTTGCACTTTGAGGACTTGATTTGCAGAGTATTGGGCATTTTTTCTGCAGAGATGAAGACCCCCTTTTCCGATTCAAGGGACTGGTGTTGGAATCGGAGTAGAAAACTTGTGACGTCAAATTGTCAGTTTGCAAAAGGAGACAAAAAATGGTGGTTGCTGACCCCAAAGTGATTCTGAATTAAGGCTGTGGAGTGTAAATTCCTATTAGTCTTCCTCCCATGTTAAGGACTAATTTTCAAACCTCCATATTTCCAATATTTTTACTGGCCATTCAGTGTGTAATAGTGAATTGTGAAAATATTTGTAAATGTATCAGTGGGCATTTTAAAAACCAATATGCAATATAAATTGACTTCCATATGTCAACAACTTCCAGGCCATTAAAGTACAAAGATTTGTATTTTAGTTACACTCACTGAAGTAGAATCAAATAACTTTTAGTGCTGTCTTCAAATCACTGAAACAGTGGGAGAGTAACAGAATTTTCAATTTGGCTCTTCTGGCTGGGAAATATCTTTACTTAGGCAATCAGATTACCTCGAATCCTGTGTTCAGTTTTGGGCCCCTCATTTCAAAAGGAGATTGAGGCATTGAAGTGCATCCAGAGAAGGCAGCGAAGCTGGGGAAGGGTCTGGAAAATCCCACAAGGAGCAGCTGAGGTTTAGTCTGGAGAAAAGGTGGCTCGGGGGCCCTTATCACTCTCTACAACTCCCTTAGAAGAAATTGTTGTCCTCTACCATATTTCAAGGGAAAGGACAAGAGGAAATGGCCATTTAATTATGTCAGGGCAGGTTCAGATTAGATATTGGAAAAAAAATCCACTGAAATAGTGGTTAGGCTTTGGAACAGGCTGCTCAGGGAGGTGGTGGAGCCACCATCTCTGGAAGTGTTCAAGAGGCAGCTGGATGTGGCATGTGGGGATGTGGTTCAGGGGTGATTGTGGTGGTGGTGGGTTGATATTTGAACCAGGTGATCTTGAAGGTCTCTTCCAACCTTGATGATTCTGAGACCTTCAGTAAATGCGTGGTTTTTAAATTCTGTGCATATAGCTGAAAGAGAAAAAAAAAATTGGTTTTGGCTCTTGGTCTCTAGGATTATCTGATCAAAATAATTTTTTTTTTCTTGCCTACCTGAAAACAGTAGAGACTGTGGTTCTTTAGGGAAAAAAGCCTAATTTTTCCAAAAGGGAGGTAAATAACTCTTGTTTCATGTAATTACTTTGAAGAACACTGTCTGTAAATGTGCTTTAGGGGCTATTCCACTGAATAAATGGAAGAAAAATCACAGGGACTGTGACATTCTATATCAGCTGGAAAGCAGTTTTATGGGTGGAGAAAAAGCAGGTGTTGGTGTACTCAAACTGTCTTATAGTGATAATAGAAGTGAACTTGAAACAGTGACAGAGCACTTAGGAATATATTGTTGTGGACAGTGAGTTCTCTGGAAATCAAAGCTGATATTCCAGATAGGGAAATAAATTAAAACAGGCTTAGATGCAGTTCAGATGGGAATAATAACAAAATAATCTTCTTGATCAAGTGTTCCATGTTGAGAAGCAGAAAACGAAATAAGACATTCAAAACCTAAATACATCTCCTGGGATTCCAAATGGTATGGGAATGAAAGGAAGAAAATGATTTTGCATTGTAACTTAGTGATTACAAAGATGCACTTAGAAGCACTTGCAGAATCTGGAATTGTAATTGTAGCAGGCACTGGAGGGACCTTAAATAATGTTAGCAACATTCCACAAGATAGAGGGAAAACTGATTCATCCATAAAGAAGCAAGAAATTTGGCTTTAGGGCAGACAGACTCATATTTTCCTTTCTATTAGAAGTTGAAGATTTTTGTCACTAAGGTTTGATCTGAAGATCAGAGGAAATCAACAAAAATATTTTCAACTTTATTCAGGTATTTCAGTTGTTTCTACTGTGGTAAGTTTCCCTGATACCTTAGCAATGTATATTAGTAGTATTCCATGGGTTCCTTTATTTCAATATTGGTACATTTAGTGTTGGTTTGAACACTTTTCTACCATGGTTAGAGTGAAGAAAACAGGAAAGCTTTATGGTGATGCTGTTACTAGAAACCAGCTAAATGTGTTTGAATTTTTAATGAATTTTCATCAGAGTGGATCAGTGTTGTACCTGAGCACTGCTGAAATTAAAGCAGGTATATCACAGGTCTTGTTTGTAGACTGGATACAAATTGTTGGTTTAGCTGAGCTATTTTTGGAATTTTTCTTGCAGCTTCTCTGTATTTATAGAGAGCTATTCCACCTTCTGAGATTTCTTGTCCATGAGCTCTATGTTTGGAGTGGAGCAAAGGGCTCCAGTTGGACACTGTCATGGCAAAAGAGCACGTTTCCCTTGTATTTTCTCCACACATCTGCATTTTCTTTGCTAGGGAGCAGCCAGAGCGATCTAACCCTCAGACGTGTGATAAAATGTTTCTATGTTCATTTTAGCCTCGTGTTCAAGTTGAAAGAGCTATAGAGGTTTTTCCTTTAATAATTATCCAAATGCTTAGTGGATACACAAAATGGGAATCTTCCTGCATTTTACTGCTGCAGGGAAATACTGATTTCTACAGCCACATTATATTTCAACATATCTGGAATTTTCTATGAGATATTCTTTCAAAACAAAGTCTTATAAGTACATTATTTGATTTTTGACTGTTAAATAAACTTTTTATTAAATGGGCACCTCAACCATTTAGCTCAAAAACTACCACAGGAAGAGGGAGTAGTTCAGCAAACTGAGACAATCAAGGATAAAGTTGTGCTTTAACATTTTCATGGCTACCACAGACCATTCTCCTGTCAGTTTGGATAAATGCATTTTTTTGGTTCCTTGCATTGTTGTTCTGAGCAGTGTCCACCAGGAATATTCTATCCTGCCTTCTCCTTTAGTTGGAAATGTATTTCATCAGCAAGATTGCTGTTGACATTTCTGTAGTTCGTGATTTCTAGTGCTCTGGCAGGTTGTGTACTCATAAATAATGCAGTCTTTCTAGATTTGTTTGAGTGGTTTTTAGTGCAATACTTTGTTTTACCTGCTAACAAATATGTAGAGTAGATGAAACTGTATCCAAGGAGTTAAGAAAGTCTTTGTGAAATAAAAGAATTGTGAAGAGGGAATAGAGCATGCAGCACATAGTTCTCAGAAAGACATTAGATATTTCACACTGGGACTTTTTTACCAATCATGCCTTCCTCTCAGCGCAGAATCATTATATCCACATCATTTTGCATTCAGTGTCTTCTGTATGAAATTCTAGTGCTGATCTGATGTTAGGATGTATTAAAAAGAAAGTCAGAACTAAATACAGATTTCTCTGATGAAATTTCTTAACGTTGTACGAATGTAAGGGATTCACATTCTCTAGTTCTTTTTAAAGCCCTTGAATTTTTTTTTAATAGTATTTTGATTCTGTAGCCAGTCCTGATACAGATACCCAATCCTGGTCATGGAAGTTGACTGCTCTCCAAAAGCAGAGGGTTGAAGAAGATATTCTTGATCCTGCTGGTTGGTAAGGGGCAATAGCAGACCACAAGTGTAGGACATAGCTCCCCGTTTGGCCGCTGGTCTGGGGCTCTTCCAAGTGAAACTTGAGAAGGATGATTAGAAAAATTCCAATGAAGTAATAGGCCTAACCATGCCCTCCCTTTGTAGTCAGCTCAAGATCAGACCAGGACATGGGGTAGTATATTTGAGTTTTTGAAAGCCTTATTCATGGGCATTTCTTTAACCTTTTCCACTGCAATAAAAACCAACCAGCAAAGTAACCTCCCAAACCAAACAAATAAAACCAACCCAACCCAAACCCTACCAAACTAAATTATTAAGCCTTACACAATGCAAGTTCTACCCTACTAAAGGTATTTAGGAAAACAAACTGTCCCATTGGGTATGTTCTTAACAAATCATTCTGTAGTTCTTAAACTGAAAAAAGCAAAGAGCGAATGGAGTCAAGTATCTGACAGATTAATGAGTAAATCATGGTGATGAAACTATTTTATCAGTTTTGTCCAGTTCTTTTGTAATGAAAGTGGAAATTAGATTTGCAATCAGATGAATAAATCTGGGGATAAAAAATAATAATACTTTATTTTAAATAATTTTTAAAAAATTATTTATTTAAAAATAAATAATCTAGGGATAAAAACACCTACTCAAGGAATGTCGTTGTTCTGTTTCCTGGCTGACACTATGAGTGCAGAACAGAACTACAGACCCAATCTGTTCTCCATATTGTTTTTTTTTTTTTTTTTTTTTTTTTTTTTTTTTTTTTTTTTTTTTTACAGAAAGTCCTTGACATTCTTAAAACACAGCACTGGATCATTATAGAGCTGTGAATGAATAATTAACTTACAAAAACCTTACCTCTTTGGTCTCCTCCCTTTCTTTTCATTTGGGATGCCATATTCCTTCAGAGTGACTCTGAAGGAGCATTGTCGGTCTGTTGGGACAGCCTTTTGCTTTGGCAAGCTCACCCACAGAAAAGCTGAGCACAGAGTGACCATAACTGGTGGCAGAGCCACTCCTGTACATTTCAGAATTGTGTCAAAGAAGGAAGTACTCTGGTTGGAAGACCAGGGAAAAGATGGACATGGGTAGTGGGTAGGTTTAAATCCAGGCTATCGCAGCATCACCAGAGTAGTTAAGCTTTTATGACAGCTGAAAGTTTTTATGACAGCATTTTAAGAAACATATAAGTGGTCTCAATATATGTTTTTGAAGTATGATTAGCAAAAAATACAGGAAGAGCTCACACAGGAGTATTTTTAAAGCAGATTATTTTCTTCATCTCTTTCGTAGTGAAATGATGGAATAATTAATACAGGTTGATTTGATTGGTGAGAGTTTGGTCTGCAGTTTTTCTCTTTTAAGGAAAAATAATTTATTTTGGCTTTTGGAGTTGTGTTTTTTTTTTTTTAAACATATCTTGCCCTTGGTTTTTTTTTTNCTTGCCCTTGGTTTTTTTTTTTTTTTTTGTTTTGTTTTGTTTTGTTTTGTTTTGTTTTGTTTTGTTTTTTTAATCTTTGAATGTTCTGGGAAGTCTCTATCTACAAAACACTTCCCACACAAAAAGTGGACTTGTTACCAGTCTTGTAACATCTGAAAGTTTTCCTAGCTGCAAAATATATGTAACATAAAAGTAAGTTCAATAGAGGATTTAATGCTGTCAGTGTTCGTGGCTGTTTTCTACTTGTGGGTTTCTGCATGGTCAGTGAATTCATAAGGATTACAAAATTCCTTTGATTTTTAAATTCTCAGAATTTGAATATGTTCACTAAGGTATCTGAGACCTCATACCCTGGTTTCTGGCCAAAATCTGCTGTCTTATAAATAAATGAAATTGATAGCAAGTATCAAAATATATTTAACATTAATACTGTTTTATTACTAGATGCAGATTTTAATCAATCCCTTGACACTGCTTCTATTCAACTCTGTGAGGAAAATGATGAGACCATGTGCCAGTATACACAAATATTCTCTTCTACTTATTGTGCTGGCCTTGTTTTCCTGAATATCATCAGTTAGATGGGGGCAGAAAGACACCCAAGTGAATTAGTTTTATTCCAGTTATATTCTTTGTTGCTCAGTTGGCCTGCTTTCACTAGTGCAATTCTTTGGAATAGTGTGCTCAGTCTTCGACAAGGTTTAGGACTGAAGCTCATGTGTCACTGCCTGCTTGCATTTCTACAACCTGCCTTTCACACCTTGCAAGAATGCAGTCATTGCCAAGTGGTTGGTTTATTGTCCCTTTCTCGATAATTTTTTTAGTGGATGGTCAATTTGTAGGAGTTCAGTTATGCTTTTAGTTATTTATGATCAAATTTTCAAAATCACACCATTTGCCTCATTTCTTCAGAGCAATGTGGAGCAGGAGGGTTGTCTGTGCCAATAGTGGATGTAATAATCTACACTCAGAGTGGATGTCTGTTGTTTTCCCCAGCTGTTGCTCAGCAAGGTCTGCATTACCTGTCCCAGAGCAGAGCTCTGCCTAAACCTAACACAGGAAAAAAGCAGACAAAGAAGTTGGATTTTTTTCTATTTAATATTATGAACAGAAAATACTTAGTGTATACTAAATAGAACTTCTACATGAATAGAACCAGCGTGGATCCACACAGATGCCTGTAATCTGTATGAAAAATTGTAATTTGAACACAACATCTTTCTCTCTGTACAAATGCTTATTTACAGAACAGAGGTGTTTACATCTCCATTATTGTGTTACAACGTAAGTGCAAAATACATGATTAAGAATATAAGAAGCAATCACACTCAGAGATGAAATGCAGGTCTGCAGTGCATTTAGAGGAAGTGATTGCAGGAAATAATGGAAAAAGTAATCAGTGTTAAATATGCTCTGCTTATTCATCTACCTCTGGCTGCCAGAACCTGTCAGATGGAAGTAAAACTAAAACTGTCTTTGAAGATTGAGATACGATGTCAGTGTTGTAAGTTATTCAAATGCTCCTTCAGACTACATTGATAAAATGAAACTTAATTGCAGTTAATTTTAATGACACCTCAGTCTATAGCTTGCACATCCATTTTGTTCCTTTACTGTGCTCCGTATTTGAACTGTTCTTATTGCACGTTCTGTTCCTGCAAGCACAAATGCCTGCTTGAGATCTGGAGGGTGGAACTGTTGTTAATTATAGAACTTCTACAAATCTTCAGTTCAAAAAAGATGAAAGGATTTTGTGTCCTCTTTGAAAACAGTAAAAATGTTGTGAGTGAGATCTGTTGCTTGGCAGTGGTACTAGGAACGTGAAATCCCGTTCATTTCATATAGAACTGGTGCAAGAATGTTCATGCTGTATAACACCTACTTATTTCTACTCCTAAGTATGGAGTTTGCATTTGGTGTTGACTTTCAAGTATCAACCTTGCCATCAGACACACCAGCCTGAAATGTCAGAGCATCTGGATCTGCAGTAATGTGATGGTGTCCTGTAAAGCCCCTCAAAAGACTGGAGATATTTCTGGGCCTAATGCCAAATTCCTGCCCAGTCTTGCCCAGGATTTTACATGTATTCAATGCATTCAAGCATAAAAGGGTCTCGTTTCATGTACATGAAATGTGCATTTGAAGTATGGAAACAGTGTCTATTGCCCAGGTCTGGATTAAAGGAGTATCATTTTGTGTACGTAATTATATTTTCTAAAGTTGCTGCAGAGCGCTGTCAAAAGCAAAGCTGAGCTTATAAGGACGGTAATGCAGACATCTGACATGGTAGAGAGCAGTGGTTGAATTCCCTCCAGTGGGTCAGGACTGGTGAGGATGCTGAAACATGATTTAATTGGATTGATCAGAAAATGAATCCTTAAAATATGCTTTTCAAGCTTGCCCTCCTTGTTTGTTGTTATGTATCTAAAGGCACAGTTAATCCCATAGTTATCACCAAATTCTTGAGTGATAAAAAAATTCTAATTCTTCTGATAAATAGAGAGTAATTTCTATGTCTAATCTTGGAAGTACATTACTTTGTTTCTGCCCTTGAAGTTGATGGAATAAAGGCAAGTATATAGATTTCTTTTTGGCAGGTGTATGGATTCCATTTGTGTTTCATATTTTGTTTTGGGAAACTGCTATAACATTTTTTCATGTATGGAAATAAATAGGTTTATTTTCCTATTTTTAAAATTGTTACTGTGGGGCAGGTCACAGATGATTTTCAGGGGAATGTAGGTATACAAAGTGAAAAATTAAGTCATCATATTATGAAATTCAAAACTCAAGTTACTTTTCTGTCCTACAGATACAGTCTTTTCCCAGTGCCAGAACTTGAAACAATGTCTGATAGTCAAAAAGATAAATGCCTTTATATATGTTGTCAAAACATCAGTCACACAACTTATTAAACAGCATGTGATTTTTTTTTTGTTTTTGGACCCTAAATCAATAATGTCAAAGTATCCTGTGTTATGTCTAAACTTCAGAAAGTCAATCAGTCCAGTTAATTTGCTTGAATTGAGTCACTTTATCTGCTAAGCAGTTTTTACTCTGATGCATGTTTGTTAGTCTGAATGCAAAAATGTATTTCCTCAGTTAAGAAGTAATTCCCATTTCTGATGCCTAGGGAATAGAAATTTTAATATAGTAAGACTTAATTACCTAGCATAACAGATTAAGGTTTTGCAAATTAATGACTTACTATTTTGAAATGGTTATCTTGTGGAACATCTTAAGGTAAATGCAGAATTTTGGTGTGTCACCTTATGACATGTAACAGTAGCTTTGCATATTTCTTTCAGAGATTTTGAAAATATGAAGATAATAAATGATGACTAATGTACACCATCTGGCCAGAGGGGGGGAAAAGATTTCCTGAGCAACAGAGTTTCTGCTAAGCTGATTTACTTAAAATAAGAAAGCAAATGCTTGCTTTTTGCTTTTTTTTGGCCTTCTTTTTTTTTTTTTTTTGAGAAAATGAAGTTCTAATGGTTCCACCTAAACTCATAGGGTGATGGTAGCCTTTGTTGTGTTCTCCATGATCAATATCAAAGAGGAACTCCATGAATTCTATCAGGAAGGCAGTTTATCTTATCAGTCTTGTTGCATCATATATTCAGAAAAGATTGCTGAGACTTGAAGATTTCAAGCGGCATTAACAAAAGTGTCAGACAGCCTTGCTGGAATCAGCTGCCTGTGAGGAGAGATGACCTAGCTTTATCAAATCAGTGAACAAACAACTATTAATCTATACAGCCTCAGGATTAGATCCTTCAGAATGCAGACATATTGTTGTGCTTCATATCTTCTTTAAGTTTACAGCTGTCAGTTTTTTCTGCTAATTTTATGATGCAGTGTAGGACTAAATGCAATAATAGACGTTAGAAATTATGTGCAAATTCTACTTTAATATGTGCAGTTCCTTAGAACCAAACCTGACTTCTCAGTTTCTTTTAATAGAGATTTTCTTCTGCAAGCACCCAATACATACTTAGGTATTTCCTTATTACTTTGTTTAGTTGTCTTTTTTTTAGTGTTCCTACTTCCATTTTGAATGAAATTGAGTGTTCATTTAAAGGTATCAACTAATTTGAATAAAATATGAGTTCTCCACTGTAGAGAAAGGAGAGCAGATAATTATGTGCATCATATCCTGCTAGAACTGCAATCTTGAGTCCATATTTTGAATTTATCTCTTACTTTTTTAGTTTTATTTTCACAAACCAACCCCACCTGTACAGCTCTTTCATTAATACTGAAAATTAAATATTATTTAACATTTAATACTCAGTTGCTTAAGCTCTGGACATACAAAGTGATGTGTGGCCTACAGATGTATCAGGGTTGCAGAGGCAAAAATTGATGTCCATGGTGACCTGCAAGAAATTACCCAAGTGTGAGAAGAGACTGCCAGAACCTTCCTGAGGGTGAGCAGGTTGTTAACTCTGCAGTTTGTGTGAGAACATCTGTTGGCTGCCTGCTTATTAAAGAGCCAAACAGTCTGTGAAGAAAGCACAGCCTGTACTTGGAATATTGTTAACTGTAGGGCCAAGTCATTCATCTGGCCTCTGTGGAAGACGCAAGTCGTGATTTAAAAAGAAATAAATAAATAGAGTGTGTGAGAGCATGGAAGGGAGGAAAGGAGGAAAAATGAAGCAGTGAAGATACGGAATTTGTCTGATTTGCAATGAGCACATATTTAACTTAGTGTCCACTGCGACTTCCAGGTCCTTTTTCAGCCCATGTTGGTGTGGGATTATTTAACCCAAGGTGCAACACTTCCCATTTTTCCTTGCTGAGATTCATGTGGCTTCTGTTGGTGCAGCTGTCAAGGTTTCTTATGGTCCATCTGCGAAGTGAGGCACACTGACCTTAAGCCCATCGGTGGGTTTAAAAATGAGATTGTCCTGCATTCCACGTGGCTCTAATGGAATGGAGTTTGCAATACTGTTTAGGAAATAAGAAACACTCCTGCTTCCATAAAAGAAATGAAATAAGCAGGAATGAGACCAATAGTATTTTTCAAAGATGGATGGTGAGTGATAGGACAGAGTTGTTCAGATTTGAACTGTCACATTAAAATGAACTGTACGGATATGCGACCATTAACAAAGTTGTGTAACTTTGGCACTGGGGCTGGTGTTTAGCCCAGAGAGCAGAAGAGCATTGGAATATTTTTTGAAGGGGAGCAGTGAAGAGCAAAGATGGTTTTTACCAGGATGGAACTGGTACATTCATGGATGGAGTTAAATTACATTGTTGCCTATAAAACGTGACACTGGGCATAGGGACCCAGGAGGTCGTTTTGGCTCAGAAGGTCCTATCCAGTCCTGGATCCTGTGTTCCTTTTAAGTAAATAAGCGATTGAAATTTGGTATATATGAAACATAAATATTTTGTCTCACTTTTATTACTATGATTTTGATATATATTTTGCCCATGGCAAATGATAACCATAATATTTTTGTCTTCCTTATGTTTTCCTACATTATTTATCTTTCTATAACCAAGCTGCAGATTTATTTATATGCAGGGATACAGAAATAGCTGTTATTGTGGAATGTGTGTGTGGTAGGATTTCCTGTATTTAAGCATTTCTGAGTGTGTTTCTCAGGAATGCTGATAATTCATATTATTGTAACCTCTGTGGTGCTTTCTAGCCAAAGAGATCTGATGGATTTTGGTGCACAAGCCATTCACATTTCTTCTGTGAGGCCACTTCACTCTTGTTTTCCAGCAATTGTCCTCGTTGATTTGGTGATAAATTGATGGGTAAGTGGAAGGGGCAATTTTGAAAGAAGTATTGGGAAGTTTGAGGAGGAGGAGGATGTCCATTGGTTTCATTGGGCTGGAAGATCTTGCCCAAAATGTGAAGTAGCTGAGGAGCCTTAGTTGAAGCTCTGGGGTGTTTATGAAGTGCCCTCAAAGGAGGGGAAAAGGCAGGGGTATAGGACTGAGCTGGGCAGGAGATGAGATCCAGGAACCCTTGCTTTGCAATAGGAAGAATTGCTTTGCAATCCCCTGCCATAGTGATCCCGGGGTGCTGCTTGTGGCAGGTGAAGACCTGAAGAGGAGTTTATTGACAAGCCTGTGCCTCTATTAACTCACCAGTGTCAGAGTTATAAATGGATATGTCGCGTCCTGTACATAACCATCCTAAATGGAGTTTTTGGCAGGAAAAGAAATCTAGTTGCCCAAATTAAAGATTTGCACTTAAGAATATCAAGATCTTTGTTTAAATTGTAAATTATTAAGGTTAGGTTTTTATTTTGGTTGTGTATGAAAGTGCCAAGCTGTGTGACAAATAAGGGACGTGTATTTTTGCGTGTAACAAATAAGGATAATGTATTTCTGTGCGTAACATTGGTGTTCTATTTGAGTAACGATAGTAGAAGGTTGTAATCCTGACTGAGCAGTTCTAGTCCTGTAATTAACCTTGTACGTGATAGATGAGCAACATCATGTGTTCCTGAACAAGTTTAAAAAAATGAATCATACTCTTTCTGCCTTTTATTCTTGGCTGTAATATTTGAGTAGCAACAGATAACTAAACAAAATGTTATACAAAATGATGAAATGATCATGTGTGAAGGTAAAAAGAACAGAGATGTTAACTGCTCTGTTTTGATAGCAGTGGCTTCTACAATTTACCAAATCAAGTATGCTAATGATATTTTTGGGGGTTTCTTTCTAAAGTATCTAGTTAGCTAGGAAAAGAGATTCAGTGTATAGCTCTGAAATAAGAATTTTGGTAAAATGCAGAGACTAGTATGATTTAAAAAAAACATTGAAACAAATCTGATGTTGGAGCTTCAATGATATGAGGTGGTGGTACAGTACCTTTAAAATGTCTTCAGACATAATAGGGTATTTTAAAGAAATTCTGGTGATGTGGAAGGGAGGATAAGTCAATGTAAGCTTCCATGTCAAGATTAAAAAGTTGCAAGACAGTGTAAAATTATATATTAAACAATTAAAACTTTTTGAGTAGTGAAAGTATGTACACCACTGCTTACCTTGCAAGGGTATTTCCAGGGCTCTGTTCTACAGCATTTTGTGGTTATAATGAATGCAGAGAGTCCTGTTGATCCGGATGGGACTGTTTGCTTAAGCAAGGTACAGTATGCTTCCATGTTTGCAGAAACAACTTTTTTTTCCCTCTCACAGAATGTGAAAACAAGAAATTCTCATGCAATTATATAATTATAACCTTGTCAGTACAGTTATCAGCAACTGTTATGCAATTAAAACCTGTGAAATAAACTACCATGAAGGTATTTCCTTAGTCCTGTTCAGTACCCACTTGTTGCAAATTGTAAATAGTAAAAAAGACCTGTTCCATTCATTGTCTAACATTGTACTTTTTTTTTGTCTTCTACAGGAAAAAGTAGAATATGCCTTCCTGATAATTTTTACAGTGGAAACATTTTTGAAGATTATAGCATATGGATTATTATTACACCCCAATGCATATGTTAGAAACGGATGGAATTTATTGGATTTTGTAATAGTAATAGTAGGGTAAGTAACTTATCTTTCATTGTACAAATATTAAAAATTTTCTTTACAGTGAGGTAGGTATAGGTCTGTTTGCCTGTGAATAACAGCCTATGCTGGATTTCTGTTTCTTTGGAGTAAAAGAATGAACTGAGAGAAAAAATTTTAAAAAGTCCTAGAAGTTTTCAGAGCTATCTGTGGCTATAGTCTACCTTGCATTTATAGTAGAAGATCCCTGGGAATTCTGAGTTCTGCTGGTGATTTCCACAGTTGTCTTTCAGAAACTTTTCCACCTGATTTTTTTCAAGGTAAACTCCTGCTGTTCTGTATGCTGATCTGTTAAGGGCCATGCATTGTTATTTTGTTTATTTGTTTAACCCTTCACTGCAGTTATGTGGCGTTCATCTGTTCCACAGAGACCTCTGGAGGACCCACATGTTTCAAAGTAGAGAATAGTGGTTGGGGAGACAGAATTAACTGAGTGATTCCTTGATATTCCCAAAATCTGAGCTAAATTGGGTGCTGCACATCAGGCCCCAGATACGATATGAATTTGACTTGCCTGGGGTAGAATGTATGCTAAAAATGCCTTCTTTTCTTTACCCTGTGCACCTTGCTATACCAGGAAACCTTGGATTGTTTGTTCTTTGCCCCAGAGAAGGGGCTGCTTGGGCCTTATGCAGGTTCTGAGGAGTGGAGAGTGGAATATCTCACACTTATGTTATGCACCTACTTAATGATAAATAATTTTTTTGTCAGCAACTCCGTGTCAGTGGTTGTGCTACTTCATTGGATCCTACCTTCAGCTATCTAGGGAATTAATCTTGAGATATATATTCACCAGTTTCCTAAGTATTGTGGAGATTATGTTAAAAAACTGTTTAACCAGTACTGTAAATTTTGTTTGCTAAAAATATGAATTATCTAGAACATGGAGAACATTATCCCTGTGTAACTTTGTATGTTGTAGCAAACACGACCTTGGCTTGCAGTGTGCAATTCTAATTTCATTTTTAAACTCAAACCATATCAAGAATTGCCTGTAACTGAAAAGGCCCAGAAATGAGTGTGTGTGCTGCTTTTAAGTTGTCACTGCATTAGGGGAAGGAAAGAGATGCTAAGTAAAGGAATTTGTGGTAAAGCATTGTTAAATTTGGTGAAGTACTATGAATATAAGAATGCCGGATTTGTAACTATTTGATTATGAGATACTAAATGTTACTGAGAAGGTTGTATTTGGGCCAGTCCCTTAGCATGCAGGCAGTTTTGGTCCAGGACTAAAATTTGTGTATAAATAGATCCTTTGTCAGGTCATTCTCAACAGATTGGCCTCTGTGCCTGAAGGGGAAGCTTGGTGGGCAGGTTGGAGACTGTCACACACGAGCTCTGTTCCCTTGCCAAGCAGGCACTTGAATAGGCCTCTTCTCTTTTGTCAAGTGACCACAGAGTTACAGTAACCCTGGAGCAGTCTAATTAACATGACCTCTATCTTTGTCTGTGTCCTAAATACATGATAACGAAAAAATTTTCCACTAATTCCTGAAACACTCATTATTGGAGGCTAAATGTAGTTAGGTCAAATGCTCATACTGGATTTGTTGAAATTATGAATAAAAAAAAGGACTATATCTTATCAAATGCCTAAAATATCACACTAAGATGAAATCATAATTCAAACCCAAAAGTTTGGAATATAAGCTATTTTGCAGGTTGTCATCAGCCTTTAAGACAGGGTGGACCTTTCATAACATGACACACTGACAAAACTGTGAGCAATGTTTTTGTTCCTTCAGTGAGAACACAACCTACATGATTAAGCAAGCATGAGTCCCATTTATTTAATTAATATGTAAAAGCCCAGTGAAAAATTGGTTTTCATGTATAACCCAAGGTGGATATGGAATCACTTCTGGACCTGATTCTATCTGACTAGCTTCAATGTGAAATTTCATTAGGTATTCTAATAGCTTTGGAAGAGCTGCCACAATGTCCTAGATTGAATGTCTTGAAATTTGCATTGACAGCAGAAACTGTAGCAGTCCTAATGAATTAATCTTAATTATACCTAAAGAAATCTCTACAAGCAAAAGGGAAGCATATATAGAGACATTTTTAATAGCAAATTGTAATTAAACCTTTAAACTTTGGTAAACTGTAGAGGAATATTAATGTAAGTTTCAGTAAAGAAGATCAATAGTTTTATACCTTAATGGCTTTTTAGGAATGACATATGTCCTGGTTTCAGCTGGACAACATAAAATGACAGAGCTGTTGACACAGCTGTGAATATGGTGCTTTCTACTCTTTGTCACTTCTCTCTGTAACCCATCAGAGTATGAATTACTTTGCGTAGTCCACTTACCTACATGGTCTCTCACCTAATTTCCATTGATTTCTGTGAAAGAATAAGGTCCCAGTAGAGAAAGCTTTCATAGCACCTTCCTATGCCCTTTAATTTTCGTAATGTTGTATGAACTGACAGGCTGAAAGGTTCTCTGAATTCAGGACTTGATTTAGGAGCCTTTTTAATAACGTCTGTCTTTAGGGCATAAATAATCACTCTTGAAATCATTCAGGTGGTTTGTTTTCCTGCAATTATGCTTCTATTAAATTCTAGGGCTGGATCAGACCTGATATTCAATGTCTGGATTTGGTATAACAGTATGTGGGCTGCTGATGTGTTCCTTGTAACAGCTGTAGAGTCTGTGGCTGAGTTTTTCTCTGGAGCAGAACGAAGCAGTCGAGGGATGGGTATTGACTGATACGGGTCGACTGCTTACTGGGGGAGGGTAAAGCCTTCAATAATCTAGTTTAGGCAACCTATTAAATAATATATGATTTCAAGCAACTAGCCAGCGTTACAGAGTTCTTAACCAGAGTTGAGAGAACTTTTCATGACCAAACTAAAACCCTGCACATTTCTGGCATCCTTTACAAGTGTGAAGCATTTCTCATGATTGCAAAACTCTATTAACTTGATAATCCTTTTGGGAGAAGTACAGCTCTGCAACTATTGAACTGCAGACTCTGTGCAAAGGATAACAGAGTTTGTGTGGTCTAGTGACAGTCTAGAAAACCATGCGTCTGAAATGGAGCTCCAAACTAAAATAAACCTAAGATTAATTTGTATTTCAAGAACATGCATCACTTTAAATTGCTGCTAAGAGTGGGAAAGCAAAATGAAAGTCTTGTCTTGCAAACTGTTCTAATGAATGACTAATTCATTTCTGCAGGGAAAAAATACAATATAATAAATGAGCCATCTGGGAATATATTTTTCCTCAGAGGTATTATGTGTAAGAAATGAATCTTTTTGGTGTTATTAAATGGTGAATGCTAATTGTTTTTAAAATATTCAGTTTCTGCTGACGGTATATAGAATATTGTACTGCTGTGCCACTTGAAGTTCATATATTCCACCAAAATTAAACCAGATGGTTTTAGTTATTATCTTTTTCTTCTTCTAAAGGGAAGATTAATTCTCCAAATGTTAAAGCTAAAATGTTTGAACAAAAGTGGCAAAGTAGCTTCATTTATTTAAAAATAGAAAACTGTGTATATAAGCTGAATGCTAAATTCTTGGATACTGTGTGATCCTCATTCTCTAGAGGGATTATTAAGTCTTGCACCTTACAGGTCTTTCTGTCATGATTTAATGTGTAAATATACCTCTCAATTTGACATCTGAACAGCTTTTCAGAATGATCTGCAGTTCAACTGATTTCCAAAGTAGTATCTTTGACTGTGTGGTAAATGGGTAGTGATGACCTTCCCTTTCATCTCCTTTTCTAGATTATTTAGTGTAATATTGGAACAATTAACCAAAGAAACAGACGGTGGCAGCCACTCGGGTGGCAAACCTGGTGGCTTTGATGTCAAAGCCCTAAGAGCCTTTCGTGTATTGCGACCTCTCCGGCTTGTATCAGGAGTGCCCAGTAAGCTCTGCTCTCTTTATTTCCATTGCAACAAGGAATGTAACTGCTCTGATTGTTAACTGTCTTCTTCCAGACACTACAGAAATGAAATGGGATGGGATACAGCTGAGATTTTATCTGGCTACTTATATAAAGTGAATTTCAAGATGAATGATACCCTATTTCAAGGGGAACAAGGGATTGTGAATTCAGTCAGTGTATGATCTTCTTACACAGTTCAATAAGCAGGCAGGGGAATACACTTCCTTTTTAGAAGCTTTACATAAAAGCAAATTACATGTTAAAATGCAAATACACCAGAAAATAAAATTCAGATTTTTTTTTTTTATTCTAAAAGCCTGCATCTGAAAGTGTAGGTGGTCCTAAAATAGTTATATGTTGGTAAGTTGTATGCCAGAGCACATTACAAATTTTGTGTTTCCTGCCCCCTCCAATGCACATGAATGCCTTCTGTTTATCTCAGCAGAGCTAACAGATAAATTAGGAAACTTAAAAAGTAGACCAATATTGTTTAAGGAAAGCAATTGAATTTCCTGATATTTCCTGTTTTCTTTTAATGCTTTATTAATTATTGAAGCTATTTGGGCTATACGAGGTTCACGGCTTACAGTTCAGCTCCTTCTGGGGCATTCAAAGGAAGAAAGCTAATTCTGTGCTTATTATAGCATGTACTGTTACATGGAAATGATTGATTTTTGGCAAAAGGGCTTCAGTGAGGACAGAAGCAGTCCTGTGAAATGTCAAAGAGGAAGTCTATTAAGTTAAAAAGGAGGCATATTTTATTCTCATTGGTACTGTGGATTCACTCATTTTGGTAAAGCCAAAAGTTGGATAAATATTTAATTGAAAAAAAGAAAATAGAGCCGTTTTGAAAGGGATAAATGACAGAAGAATAAGTGTATTCAGAGTAAAAATGTGTTTTCCCAGTTAGCTATATTTTTCTCCCCAGAGCAAAAAGACAGTTCTACAATTGGCTGAGTATACTAATAGTATATATTTTCTCTGAGCTTGCCACAAAGTTTTTGTTTTAGCACAGAACTTCTTAAAGGTCATATAAAATGACCTACAGGCGCACACTGACTATGTGCCCTTTCTTTATAAAAGCACCCACAGATTCTTGTGACACACTTCAAGCACTGACTTCTATGATACAGCCTTTATTAACAGAGGAACTAATTAGAAAGAAAGTTTTAGGTTATTACAAAGATTTTTATATTGCAGGAACATTTTGTTGTTCTGGGCAGTAGATGTTTTAAAAAAACCTGGTTATCTCTGTATGTCTGTATCATTAATTTCTAATAATGTGTAATTGTATAAAATCTGATAGAGCAACATGTAGAAATATAGTTAATATCTTGTATCCTCTTTTTTTTTTTTTTTTTTAGGTTTACAAGTTGTCCTGAACTCCATTATAAAAGCCATGGTCCCCCTCCTCCATATTGCCCTTTTGGTATTGTTTGTAATCATAATCTATGCTATTATAGGATTGGAACTTTTTATTGGAAAAATGCACAAATCTTGTTTTCTTATTGATTCAGGTAAGTCATTAAACTGTTGGTTAAGAGAAGGGTTTGATGATGTTTTCTTTCAAATCTGGGGAATTTCAGTTTGAAATAGATCTAGGGGCCAAAGCACTAAAGCTGTTGTAAGCCCATTTTACACTGGTTCATAATTTTAGGTACAGTGCTTTAAATGGAAAAAAACCCCAATACCAAAGTCACAAAAAATCAAACTAGTTAGAGACTAGACCACGCTCTGGATAGGTTTTCCTTTCTGATATGTGTAGTTGAAATATCAGTAGTGAAGAAAATAAGGGTGACTACCTACAAGGAACAAATCCAGATTGTGGCAGTGTGGTAAGGAGTTCTGTTCCGAAATGAGTGAAGAAGGAAAGTAGCGTTCTCCCATCCAGGTGAAATAATGAAATGGAAGTGTGTGTTGTGGGAGAACTTTGAAGGAGTGAAACCTGGTGGCTAAAGATGCTTTTCTATTAGCTAAGTAATGAAGATGACTCTGTATAGCATTTAGATACATTTCCTTTAGTGGTCCATGTGTTGGTGTGAAGTGCCATGAACTGAAGTAGCAGCAGCGAAGAGGAAAGAAAAAATCAGCATGAGGAGCTTCTAAGAAATGATGTATTATTACATTATGCTTCTTTGCACTGCGTAATTACTCAAGTTCTTCTATACATTATTTTCATTAACCTATTTTGAGGTTGTAAGGCCCAGATCTGAGAGAGACTAAAAGCTCTGAAGCTCTCATGTGTTGCCTTTCTCAGCTTGAAATCTGGATTTATCTCACAATGGCATTGATATTTCTTCACGTGAAGGGTTAACTCATGAAAACCTGAGAACTCAGAGTTCTGATTTTTTGGTCATTTTCCAGATATTCTAGTTGAAGAAGATCCAGCACCTTGTGCATTCTCAGGGAATGGCCGTCAGTGTGTCATGAATGGCACTGAATGTAAGGGTGGATGGGTTGGACCAAACGGAGGCATAACCAACTTTGATAACTTTGCATTTGCAATGCTGACTGTGTTCCAGTGTATAACCATGGAAGGATGGACTGATGTGTTGTACTGGGTAAGTTCATAAATCACCAAGCTTTGTTTGCTTTTAAATGAGCTTCTCTGTTCGAGTGGGGATTGAGCTGTTTCACGATACCGTCAGCAGGAAATCTTGGTGAGTTTTGCAGGAGACAAGCTCAGTTGTATGCTTATTTCAGTCACAGCCTGTTACTGGACTCCTCAGGCTAAAAGGACATTTTAGAAACAAATTTATTCATTGCTTATTTGAGGGTTTTTTTGCCTATTCCATTTGGATAAATGTAAAGCTACATTTATGTCCTTTGGACTAGCATTTTTTTGTGTGAGCCTACAGATATTAAGTCTGTCTTCACTGATTAGGCTTAAGAGCTCTCTTTTTGCAGTATTTCTGCAGAATTTTTCACAATGTTAACATAAATTAGAACAAAGCAAGCTCTCAACTGACATTGCTTGCCATGGGGACTGAAAATCATGTTAACCATTCAGAAACTACAAATTACAGGAGCTGTGGCCCTGACATCGTCTCCATGGAAGCAGCAAAAAGTGTTCAAAAACCTAACTGTGTAAATCCTCACCTTTAAATGCTCCTTTGGTTCAAGGTATGGTGCTTCCAGAGTCTTGCAACATCAACAGTCAGCTGGACACAGACCGGGAAACTGAAAATGGAGGAAAATGAACACACAGATTTTTTAGAGGAATCACTTCAAAGGAGTCACCTAAAAACACAGACAGACATTTCTCTGCTTAACCTTATTCCACTCTAGGGGACATGATGCTGTTTTGTGAATCTTGGAGTGTCTCAATATCTGATGCAAGTGATTTGTCCAAGGCCATTCAAGAAGTCTGCGACAGAATCTCCCATAGGTGCTGAACGTCAGTGACAATAATCTGTACTACTTGGTACTCAGCAGTAAGTCTTTGCAGCTATTAGGACCTTACAAAAAACATAATTCTAACAGCTCAAGTGTTAGAAAATACATATGGAAGAAGAAAAATCATTACTGGTAAAGATCACTGTTAAAAAGGGATGAGTTATCTCAAGGAGTATCTTAGTGGAACTTCAGGTTTTATTGCTGACAGCAGCTCACATTGTGAGTTTGTTCAAGTTTGTCTGGGCAAGTGGGACTATTTACTAACAGTGCATCTGTTGTGGAGCACTGGATGCATTTAAGAATGTAGTACTACCCAGTGAATGACCACAAGATTTTATGTGGTCATTTGTTGCAAATCAAGGTGAAATAAGCTGTTGCTAAAACATATAACTCTAGAGTGTAGTCTCAGATAAAATCTGCCATACTGAAGTATAGACTATGGGGATATTTTTAAGAGAATACCACTGTTAAAGATAATTACGATGGTAAAATGGCATTCTTTTGGGACTGAAAGACCAAAAAATGGGTACTGTGAATATCTGCTTCCGTTGTCTGTTATCAGTTACAAAACTGGCTAGAGACATACAAACCTTCAACTCTGATGAGTAACAATTATGTATGGCTATTGCATGGTTTCCCATTGTAAAGGTTTGTCAGTTCCTTGGGATTTGCACTACAATTCTCCCTAGTTTTCTAGGAGACTGTGTAAATGTAGAATTAGCATGTGTTTTACTGTTTGTGTTCATGGTGATGGCAATTATTTAAATTCTTCCTGAAAGGGAAGTTATGCCATGATTATCTAGAAAAAAACAAAACATTTATTATCTTTTGGGGTAAAAGTATACCCACATTTGAGGAGCTGATAATTCCTCCAACTTTTTTCAAAGAAAATGAATATAAAAGCTTTGGAGAGCTGCTGTGTTTAGAATACAATTGTTACAAAACATATAGAAACAATTTAAGTTGAGTGGCTCAGAATTGAACATTTTTTCCCATGGGATTTGATGACCTAATTAATCTGCTGCCCTTTAGGAACCTTTGCAGAGTCTCCACTGACAGCAGAAAAAAATAAAATCATTAAAATAGGATGTTGAATATTTTCTTGATCAGACAAAATGAAAAGTATATGAAAATTATAAACAATTGAAAACTACAGGAGTTGTTTTTGCTTATTCTTCTATAAGGAGTTTTCAATGTAGAATGTATTTACAGGTACACAGGTGTCATTTTTCATTTTATTACAAATGATACTGAAATTATTAGACAGTGAAGCAAATATTTATTGACCTAGTAAAATATAATCAAAATCAGATATCCAGGTGGCTTTGGAATCTATCTTAACTGATGCTTATATAATTGAATTATAGATTCAGATTCTTTCTATCTATAGACCAAAAGGTTGCCCATTGTCAAGCTGAAATTACTTGCTGAGGACAAGAGGAATGACAATTTATATGTTTTAATTTTATCACTGGATAAAGCTGAGGTAGATTTAGCTAAAAATTGGAAAAGATCAAATTTAATTTGAAAATTGTAAAATCATTAGGGGGATACCAAATTATAAGACAAGAATGTTCAAAGAATCTGAGGAAGCCATTTTAGCTCGACGTGCATGGGGTTTGTGGGTTGCTTTTAACTTAGAACTGTGTTAATAATACACAGCCTGAATGAGTTTTATACAAAACAAATCAAACCAAACCCACAAATATTAGAAACTGCACAAAATTCTCATTTTTCATTCGGTCACTGTGTGAACAGTGAAATAAACTTATGTAGGCTTCTCTTGCTAGCAGGTGGGTCAAATCTGTGCAATATTTTGCATCATGTTAAGTGGCATTCTGTCAGCGAGGATGACAGCTGAAAATGACAGCTTCCAAAAGCACAGCTCCTTATCACCTGGTTAATGACAGTAAACTTGCTTTAAAAATTCTCTGAGCACCAATAATGATTTTTCTCTTGTGCATATCTGTTGTAAGTTCAGGCCTCAATTCTGCTGCTGCTGGGCACCCTTTGGATCGTGGTGACTCACGTGGGCATCCTGCTGCTCACCAGTTTGCATCCCAATCCCATATGTCCTACAGTGTTTTAGTGTCTTCATTTGGCCTCTTTTCTCTAACTTACTCTGACTGGATAGAGAAGGCATGATGTGGTTTATCCACAAAAAATATGACTCCTTAGTGCCAGAGATTCAAATTTAGCGATTAAGGGGTGTTCTCCTTGTTTTCAGCAGCCAGCGCACCACGTGTGCTCCCAAATTGTATGTTTGTGTCTGCCCTGCTGTATGTTTTGCATTTTTATTGGGACCGTGTTTATTCCCAGTCATGGTCCTTTCTGTTTGCTCTGGAGCCCTAACTGGAGACTCATCCTTTTAGTTTTGGATGCTGGTGCAGTCCTTGTTATCAGCCAAGTGGCAGCCCTCTGTGTGCCCAAGTTTTTAAATGCTCTGGCTCATGTTCTAAAGCTGAGAGCATAGTACTCTCTACCTCATTTCCAATTTATGCTAGCAAGCTCTCAGGAATTGCAGAACTTGAATCTGCATTTGCATGTCTGGCTCCAGATTTTTCCCATGTCTTTGAAACATCTCGATGTATAATCTATTAACGGCAAACACGTATTTTGTAAATTGCTTTTTATTTTTAGCTGCTTCGCTTGCTACATGGGAACACAGATAATGAGCAGTGGTACTTGCCAGTAAAACCCCCAATTTTCCCGTGAGCACCAAAATTATCACATTTAATTCTTCTTGTTTACACCATAGTGAAGTTTTCTTGAGTTACTACACTTGAATAATCCAACTGTAGCTGGAATGAGAGATGGTCAGGGCTTCTGAGAAACAAAGTTCTTAATGGGATGGGTTGCCAGGAGAGTTGCTTCAAAGATGGGATGTATGTATTAGTGGCTGCTTTTTGCTAGATCAATTTTATGGGCAGATGCTGCATTACTAACTCCAATTTTAAAACTCCCCAGTTCTTAACACCTGTCTAGCACTGTTCAGATTGATCTGGAGATTTCTGAGATTGAAGCACTCGAGCTAAAATTGCTGAATAATGACACACTGATGTCTTACATGGTTTTGCCTATTAATACACCTACTGATATGTTAACGAGATATTCTCTAAAAGATTCTTGTTTAAAATACTCAGTTCATTACTAGGCAATTGAAAATATACCTAAAACTCATAAAAGGTTTAAGGCAAGGGATGCCAGTTTTTTTTTTTTAATATACCCTTTATTGATATGTCAGCTTTTAAAAACTGGTACTACTTTTTGCTAATAACATATATTATCATCAAAGAAACATTTCATTCATTGTTTCTCTGCTTTTATAACTAAAAAGGCTGCATTTAGGAACCTGTCTCCTGTTTCAGAAATTGAGCTTTATGTCCCCCAAATATACTCCTTGAAGCATCTCAGAACATGTGAAAAAAATCCGTCATTTCTGTAACACAGACTGTTTGGGCTGCACTGCACTCTTGTGTATGTCTACATGCACTTTTGCATCAGTGTCTGCACAGCCAGTGCATTTATGTCAATCAGGTCAGGTCAGGAGCTCAATTTCTACTCCTGACACTTTTTAGAATTCTCCTGTTCAAGGATCTAAAGGACAGACTCGGATACAGTGTACTTCAAACCAGCTGATGTGCAACCAAAGGTATTTCCTAAACAGAAGAAAATGTTTTGCAAGTACATATCACACAAGAAAGCCCCTTGGCTCATTCACAAAATGCATTATTAGGCTATAAACAAAAAGCTGCAGAATATGTTTGAAGTATTATCAAAACTGTCATCAGAGTGCTGATAAGGAGTCTCCTAAAAATACCTTTCCAAAAATGTGACCAAGAGTCAAATAAGCAATAATAGTCTAGAACTTTGAATGATTTAATAAGCTAGTGGGAATCAACTGCTTAGGGTGATTTAACCATGTTAGTCCCATTCCACCTGCAGAAAGGGAAGGCATGTTCCTGCATCCAAACAATACTGTCAGCAATGAATTTCAGCTTATTGTCTGCGAGAAGTCAAAGAATGCTTCACAGCTTTTTTCCATTTGTAAGTCAGCTGCAAATACTTAGCAATGTTAAAAACTGTGAGGAAACATGCCTGAAAAATCTTAGAAAATACTTATTTCTGCCTTTTCCTCTCTTGTACCTAAGGAAAGCTTAATGCTGTTCCGCTAGCATTGCTCAGCACCACTCACAGGTCATCTGAGGGAGGCTCTTGAGTGAAACAAGTCAGCTCATCCCCAAAGGCATTGACGTGCTGCATGCACAGAGCTCCCAGCCTTCCATGACTACACAGGCAGAAAGTTAACACATGATGTACAGCTGGAGAAAGAGTGATAGAAATTTTGGATGACAGCATTAATATACTGCATAAATCTCCCTAAAGAGCCAGGGATTGCAGGCAGAATTTTTTCCACTTGAGCATTAACTACTTGAGTCTGGTTTCACGTTAAAATCGAGATTAAACCCCCTGCCTTTTAGGTAATGATTTGGCTAATTACCTTTTTATGTTCTCTGGTTATTAAAAGCTCTGAATCATCCAGTTTTGGAATGCAAAGAGACAGGACTTAATTTCAGAAAGAGAAAAAAGGGAATGATCAAATTGAGACAAGCAAACAGAGCTACCAAGCCAAGGAATATACAGATCAAAAGTTTGAATTATGATCAAAAAGGGTGTGATTTTAGATATATATATGTATATAAAATTTCATAATATATGATATAGTAGAATTTTTTTCCAATTACCTTCTTAACACAAAGACCCCACCCTTTGTGGGGATTAAAGAGGATTTTAAACTAATTCACAGGGAAATATCTTTCCCATGAGGTGGATTTGATTGACTTTGACAAGATATCTGGTACCTCAGCCTCAGCTGACTGCTGACCTGTACTGCAGCCAAAGCGTGGAACTAATTTCTTGAAACAGATCATTTCAAATAATAATAAGAAGAACTTATTATTTCTCCCCAGAAATTTTAAATAAAACTGGGTAGAAACTGGGTTGGAAATAGAGGCTAAACTTGGGGTAGTGCTAAGAACTCCACTAGTCCATCAGCTAGAGTTTCTTCCAAAAACTTTGCCACAAGAAGCAAACAATTGTTTTATAACAATCCTAGTTCCCAGTCTGTCCCAGGATAACAATTTCATAGATAAATTTAGGTCTTCCTGAGTACTGGGGCTTTGCTCGTTGTTGCTACATAAACTAAGGTAACAATTTTACCTCATCTATCTGAATAGTAAAGGCATTGTACTTGTATTTTTTAGTAACCAGTATGTGGGAAATATGAAATACATGCAATTGTTGTATAATGTGTATGGTACATATATAGGTGGAATAGCAGATTCAAAAAGAAAAAAGGTGTTTAGTACAGAACATCTGTGTGGGTACTATAACTTTTCATTTTCACACATGGTAGCTAACGATTTAAAAAATAAACACATTTTTCATCACATTAGTTACTTAATAGTTTTTTTGAGTCCTTAGATTTAACAAACCAAATCTATGTGTAGGTTTTATAAATTTTTGTGAAATTAGTTTGGGCAATATAGATAAATAGATACAAGCACTAACAAATTGTTAATCTGAAATTAACATGCTGCTATTCATGAGAGGAGTCCTTGGATTTTGTTATATCTGGAATACAGATTTTGTTAAACCTGGTAGTGCTCACTAGCAAACCTTCTCTGGGTTACTGTGTTGCAGAGGTAGTACTCTTCATTTTGTTATGGTTCTGTCCACCCGCTCTGCAGATTCAAGCAGGGATGGATAGCTATCTGAAAAAGATAACACAATTTATTAGCAGTCATGTTTGACATCTTGGCTTTCCTTGGAACCATTACTTGATTTCTGCCCAGCCCCTCCTCCCAGTTAAAGACAGTAAGCTGATTAATGGAATGCCACTAACAGGAATTAGCTAAAATAGTATTAGATACAATACGGCGTCTGAATGAAAAAGAAAAACCTGCATCTAAACTCATTTCCAAGAAATCATAGTAAAAATTTACAAACAATCATGCTTTGAAGAGTAAATGTTTTATGGGAGTACCAAAATTTTATATGTCACTTCCTAAGTATGGATAAAACCAACAGAAGGAAGAAAATGAGGTCTGTTCAGATTGATCAAAGCAAATTCATTAAGCTGAAGCAGCGTCTTCCAAGTTGAGGTTTAACTTGAGAGGATCACTTTTATGTGATCCTGTGTGTCCTGTGTGCAATTGTACAGTACAGCTTACATACGTAAGATGGACACCAAATTTAAGCGGTGATTAAGCAATTATGAGGCTCTCCAGGTACTGTGACAATTTTACTCTTCTCAATGGGATCCCTTTCTCTTTAGGCCTACCTTGATGCCTGAGCCATGGAATTCTCATTTTTCCAGTTGTTGCTGAGCTGAAATGCTTAACAAAGAGTGATCTTGGGGCACACCCCACCAGTGCATCTCCATTCTGTGTCAGAAGCACAACAAAGCTGGGTCTATCCGACCAGGAGAGTGTCAGGGAAATCTGTGCTTTGACTCCAGAACACTGAATATAAAATTCCATGCTTTTATAAACCAACCTAGAGGCTGCTGTGCTTCAAGCACAGCCTGTTTTAAGTCAGCTTTAAGTTAACTCCACTTCAGCCAAGAATATCTCAGGACTAAACCTTTGAAGCCAGGCAGCTTTGAAAAGCTCTCTGGTGTGCTCTGCACCGAGTAGAATAAATAGCCTGATCTGGGGTTTTGTGAAACTCCCTTGCATGCTTCCAAGAATGCAGGGTTAGTCCCACTTCACAAAACACTGATGTCTGAAGGATTTTTACGCCTATCAAGAGACTGAGTTTGTCAGTCTGAACAATTTTAAAGATGATGAAGCAGATTATATGTAGCACTAAGTAAACTCACCAGTTGTGTTGTCTGTTGGAATGTTATGAAAAGAGGAAGGTAAAATTAAAACCTGAGGAAGCTAAGAAGCTTAAGAGGGTTTGAAACATTGTGGAAAATCAGAGTAGGTTCATGCATCAACACATTGTATCTGTAGTGGTACAAACACACAGTTAGAGGTTTTGTTTTATCATTAACCCCAGGTAGAGCTTGTATTAATTACAAATTGAGTTTGCAGCAGTTTTCAATAAATGAATACCAGGTGTACAGAAAAGTAAGACCTTGATTTGCATGCAATTGCATATGAGGATTTTACTCACAATTAGCATAGATAGGGATAAATGAGATTTTAATGATTTCTAATTGATGTTTTAGATTGAAGTTTGCCATCTGCTGCTGTGTGATACTAAGGGTTATATCTGCAGTAAACTTGACTTTTTCCTTGTTTCACTTCAGTCTTGGTCTCCGATCATTTATGCTGTGTTGTAATGATAGTTAACTCCAGCTACAGCACAGCTCACAAGATAATTCATCCAGGTACCATTTGAGGCAGTTTCTGACTGTACCAAGTTTGTCCAATCAGCTCAAGATAATTCTTCAAGGCTGCAAACTCCAACATACACGAGTAAACATAAAGAGCCAAATAAATAATGTGTAGTACACATCTACTGCTGTGGTGAAACAGAACAAAGGGATTTGAAAAATTCTTTGTCCTTCATATTGTTCATTATCTCATCTGCCCTCTGGTTGATGTGATGGACAAACTGCTGAGGACTGACATTCAGAAAGTAAGACTAGATCTTTAAAAAGAGAAAGGGCAAGAAGGATGGTGCTTGGTGGTGGCCTTGCCATAGGTGTTATGAGGGCTAAAAGCCTCATGGCCTCAAAAAGAACAGAGCAAGTCCGCTGAGAGCCATTAAATATGACACCTCCTTTGGTACAGTGCATCCCTGAGCCACAGGGCAGGGGATTCTTGCAAGACATTTTGCTGAGGATTTCAGATGTGAAATCTCTTTGAATTCCTGGTGTTGCTTCAGTGCATCTGGAATTTGTGACTTTAACTTCTTATTCTGCACTTTGGGTGAGAAGTCAGCATTAACCACTTCAAATGAATATGTCTTGGTTTTGAGGATGGAGATTTTCCTGTTCTCGTATTATTAACCAAGCTCTGTCTCCGTTTTTAATCAGAAAGCAAATCTATTCCTTTAATCCTTCTTTAATTGGAAGTTATGAAAAATGCCATTTGACATGCATGAAATGAGCAGCAAACTTTTCCAGAAGGAAAGGACTTCTTTTTATACTTTGATCTCTGGTATTAATGCAGTCTGAAATATTACTTCATGAATAGAAATTACAATGCATTACTTGATTAGAGTTTAATTGTATCTAGAATTAAATGGTAAAGTTGAGTTGTTTTTAGGAGTTCAATCTTAGATTAGTGCCAAGGTGTACTACTAGGTTCGGGTGTTCCTGAGTTATGGAATGCTTTTGAAATAGTTCAGCATTTTCCCAAAGTGAGTCATTTCTTCTAGTACTGGTTAGCTGCAGTTGCCAATTTTTGGATCACAAAGCATTAGTGAAGCAAATCTATAATCTGTAATTAGATAGATTAGCCTAAAACTTTGGGCTTAAAATCCAACTGCATAAGGGAGAACGAATTTTTTTATGTGTTGCAAATTATAAAGTGAATGCAAATCACAGCTGCTCGCTCTAACAGAGCCTTTGTGACAGAGCCTGAGAATTTCAGCTTTGCTCCTGGGTTACTGAGTTAGCAGAATGACTGGCTGCTTGAAAAGATTCTCTTTATGAGCAAAAGCAGAGCGTGGAGTTGTATCGCAGTGACTCCCAGAGCTCTGTTTTTTGAGCTCTGCTCAAAGTAAAATTGCAAATATTAATCTCTCAGGTTTTCCAAAATGATACACAGCAGAAAATGTTGGCACCAATACCAGAGGAATTTATGTCTTCACTCTGAACTCTGGTGGCTTGCAACAACTGTCTGCTAATGGTATAGTTGTTAGATGCAAAATGCATTCAGATGTATTTGAAATATAATTAAAATGTTTGCTCTGATCAGTTATTGCTAGAAAAAACACTTGGCCTGTATGGTATGAGTCAGGTCTATGAAGCAAACTCAATTCTAAAGTGGTAAAATAATTATGAATAGACTTTTAAACAAAAAATGAGTAAATATTGTTCTTAAAACATAAGGCCAGATGCCTACGCTTGAAAGAAGATGAAAAGGGCAACATCCGCTGGGACGAGGCAGAAGTTCAGTCTGGGCACTGGGATGTTCTACTCAGTAACTTTGATGCTTCATTGCTGAAACTCCTCAAACGTCGGGGACTCGCTTTGGCAGAATGGGTATGGATGGTAAAACCCGAAACACCACAGCCACTGTCCTTAGCAGAGCCCCCTGCTGTGCCGAGGGTTGCTGAAAGCATTGCCCCGGAGACTAAGCAGGTGTAATGGCAGTGTCGTGAAAGACTTCCCATATGAATGTTGCAGAACTGAACAGTGAAAGCTTGGGTTCTCTTGAAATTGAGGGTAATGATCCAGTCTCACTGGATGGCTACAGCCTTTTTCTGTTTTAACTTCTCCAAAATACAGTTTTATTGGAAGAGGAAAAAAAAAAATCCAAATCAAAGATAGATTTTCATGTCTTTCTTTTTTGATGCAAGTGTAATTTTCAGTTACTTTTCAGTACCTCAGTTCAATTTAAAAAGCATTTTAAGAGATGATGCATAGATTCTTTTCAAAGGTGCATGAAGAAGCTGTGTAAACTAACCTGGTTTGGTTACTTAGGAGGTTTGTTTACTAAGTATAAACTGGTGTTATTATAGATTACCATTGAAGATACTTGCCTTTGGGCCTTAACCTGCAAAGACTTAATGCTTCTGTCTAATCCTCCAACGACCCATCTTGCAGAAACTGAGGTTGATATTTAATGAAGAGACGGGAAAAAATAACAAGTAATTTTGAAAAAATGCTTGTTCCCACGTTTAGTAGGTTTATTCCAACAGAGATGTTAAGGAGAGGTGTCAGACTTGACTGTCAGTAGAGCTCAAAGCCTAATCAAAACTTTCAGATACAACAAACACAATGGCGTTCACAGAAGAGAAAACAGATTTGCAACTAGATTGTTCTACAACACCATAAGTAATTTTATCGTCTGCTGAATTTTATGACTATGAAACATCTTAAGAAGAATCTAATGCAAAAGCTGGAATAATTCCTCCTCAAGAAGAGCCATTTCCAAGAAGCTTCACATCAGAACAATTTTTGTGACTTATCAAAATATCTTTTTCCACCTGTATCCTATACACAAACTGTTTTAAAATGTCTGTTTTTCGGAATAGGCCTTTTTAGATCTCCATGAGTATGTTTCACAAGACCATCCTTTGATATAGGTATAATGAGCTGGCTAAGAGCAGCAAGTGGAAGAGATCTTCATAGAAAATGTTGTGTGAGTCTATAAAGAGTGTATTGAAAGCTCAGTTACTTCAACCTCACTTAAAAAAAAAAATCAGCAACAACTTTTTAAATTTCATTCAACCTTGATCTGGGTATAATTTATGTTCAGAAGTTTTCCTGGAATGTTTCCATGTTTCCATTGTATTTCTAAAATTTGTTTTCAGTTTTTCATTTTCCTAAAATTGTGTTCATGCTTTTTACACAGATTCATTCTCATTTATTTCTTTCTGAATTGATTTAAAATGTCTGACTGCATTTGACTGCTGTATTTCAGGAAAAACTGTGGGAATTCCGTGTTACAAAAACTCATACTGTTTTACAGTTGAGATTTACATTGCTGTTTATTTTCTCAAATGATCATTCATGTAGATAGGAGATATATGAACTAAAAATCCTAATATTTCAGTGTAGTTTGTGATCATCTTCTTAATTGGAGATCTGAGATATAGTTCATGTTCTCAGCATTAAAGAACAGAACTGTTGCAGTACTCCATTTATGTTTGATAATATTTCTGATCCAAATGCTAGGTTCACTCAGCATTTTGTTTTAGGGTATGTGTTAGAAATGCAAAGTGAATGTGGCCAGTGCCTTCTCGCTCTCATTGTTCTTCTTTGATTTCTGAAGGAATGCATAGAATGTTATCTAACCTGAATGATCAAATTTTCCTTTCTCTGACTCTTCATTGCTGTTAATATAGTGATCTACTCTATAAGTTCATCTTATTTCTTGCAGATGAATGATGCAATGGGATTTGAATTGCCATGGGTGTATTTTGTCAGTCTCGTCATCTTTGGGTCATTTTTCGTACTAAATCTTGTTCTTGGTGTATTGAGCGGGTAAGCATACACCTTTTTCATCATGAAGGCAGAGTCCTGAATTCAGTTGCCAAGAACACACAGGTTATCTCATACAGGTGAGACTTCAGTTGGGATGACATCTCTTAATAAACCTCTATTGCTTCCTCCTCTAATTAGAACACAAAAAGTTTTCCGTAGCTATCGTATAAATAACATACAAACATCAAAATCAGAGTTTAAACCTATCAGTACATTTTCTTCATGTTCTTTTGGCAAAGTCATAAAAAACACTAACAATTCTCATGCACTCATTTACAAGTTATTTCAATTAATCCCTTAAGGCCTCACATCTACAACAAAATTTGGGTAAGTAAAGTTAAACAATTGTTCATTCATTTTTTCCAAGATCTGGATAAGGCATAAACTTTAATGTCGAACCTACGTGATCTGGCAGCTGCAAAAAGGACTCTGCTGTTTAATGAATGACTGAATCATAACTTATTTCCTTGCGTTTTACAGGTAAATGATGCAATAGGATGTGAGTGGCCATGGATCTATTTTGTTAGTCTTATCATCCTTGGCTCATTTTTCGTACTTAACCTGGTTCTTGGTGTACTTAGTGGGTAAGCAGTTGAGTTAACATTGTGTATGCTACTGCTACTTGTAAGATGGCCTCTGCATTGACTCCAGCTTCTCAGCAATGGCTTTTTTGCATGCACTTGAGATTCTTATGTCACCCTACTGGTGTTTGCTCTTTGGACTGAACTGTGTGATTCGAGTGCCTGTATCTGTCTTGACATCACGTTCACCATGCTTGCCAAAAATATTCATTAAATGAGGCACTAATCTCCTTATTCTATAATATTCCTGCAGGGAAAAAGATTTTGTGCACAGAGATGGGTGGTGCCCCTGCAGAAATATTCTCCCTGTTGTTATATACAAGCATCTTTTTCTGAAAGACCAATTTTGCTTTTCTTCAAATAGTCATAAAGCAATTGGAGTGTTATTTATGTTTACCAGGCACATATTTTGCTCAAAATATTGCAAAATATTTTTAATAAGCGCTTCAGGATTTGTCTTACAGAGAGTGTGGCTGCACTACCCCAACACAGTGTTCAGTGGTTCCTGGGTTGTAGAACTGTGACCTGCTGTGACAGCCTGCACCAGGAACTGATATATTTATCAATAATAAAGTATCAATTTAATATAGCTGTCAGTTAGAGGTTGTGATAGCTTTTAGTTGGCTCCAGCCAAGAAGTAAAGCCATGTCAGTTCTAGCTGTGTAATGTGCTTTAAAACTGTAGTTTATGGCAAGAGTTTCTCAGGTTTTCTTTCTACAAAGCCCCCTTACTTGAAGTTACAACCCTATTTCCTTTGCCATTTCCTGGTTTCTAACAATCTTAGATTAGTGCCAAGGTGTACTACTAGGTTCGGATGTTCCTGAGTTATGAAATGTTTTTGAAATAGTTCAGCATTTTCTCTAATTTTTATTCTGCACTTCAGCTTGGGAAACTCCAGTTTATGGTAAAGATATTTTTTGACAAATATATAAAAGATCCAGCTAGCATTTGAGTGCTGAAAAGAGAATTAGTGTGGTTGTATGCATTTGTTTTTAGTTATACAGCAAACAATCTTTTTCTGGCAATCTCAGGCAAGTTGTGCCATCTTTGTTAGCCAACAGAAGAATTTCTCTTGCATAGCAGGCAGCCTGACACTGCAGTCGATGGTGTCATCAGGATGCTGACAGTGTGCGCTGCCCTATTCATGGTTTTGCCACATTGTAGCCGTTGTATCTGAAAGAAATTATAATGCATTGTTTTATGTTCCTAGAAATCAGATAAGCAAACAAAATTTCCAGGCGTTGATGTAACTTTGTTACAAGAACCCTTTTATCTGATGAGTGGTTTTACAATGTGCTTTTTAAAATCTGTTGTCATTTATCTGTGATAGATTCCTGTTGCACGCAGGAAACCAGGGAAAGCATAGTTTTACCTTACTGTCAGACTTGCTTTGCAAAGCAGATGTTTAAAAGCAAAATGGTAGTGCTAAAACCACTCTGCTGAGTTTTAGATTTAATTTCTTCCTTCCAAGACCTATTCTGTAAAGTCTGATTTATACAGTCATATCAGCTTTGTTTTATCTAAGGACACGTGTGTAAATTATTGCAAAACTAAGGGTCTAGCTTTCAGCCATGCTGGAAAATGAAATTAGAAGGAGAAGGACACATAAATGAGGGTAGTTACAGTGTAATTTATTTCTTCTTTTGATACTGTTACCTAACACTGCTGTGTGACTGGACTTTGCACTGAAGTCATTAGAGGATTAGGCTCTCACAGTTCCTTCTCTGGCCCTTAAGAACATCACAAGCACCAATTAGTTGTCTTCCTGTCCTGTGAAGGTGCCTGGTAACAGATAATAAATATTCCTAGTTTTCCTCCCATGCCTCAAATTGTTACTGGTTTCAGATTTTTCTGTTTTTTAAAAAAAAATTACGGGGAAAGTGGCACCAAATTTGGTGTTTTGTTACATGTGTTAATTTTTTCCTGAAGTAATGGAAATTTAGAGATACTCTCATGAATCAGCTTAACATTTGATTTATTAAATTTAAAATACTGTGCGAAGCTTGCAACATTATGATGCATATATTTGTTGGAATATGGAGTAGCTTTTTAGCAGCCATTCCAATACAGGGAAGAGGTCTCCCCTCATCCTTGGGCTCCTTCCTGCAGACAAGAAATCAGCACTGTGATCCATAGAGCTCTGATGCTCCTCAGAACTCTTGCTGGCTTCCCTTGGATTTTCAGTGCACAGCAATGGCAGTGACAAGTGGGATGTGAACTCTCCTTAAATTCATTAAGCCATTAATTGCTAAATTTATTTTTCTGCCATAGTGTCAGCCAGGGTCAATTGAGTGCTCAGGGTGCTTGATGAATTGTCTGAATCCATGTTTGCCCTAAATACATGAAAGAGCCTTCCTAAAACTCCCATTTTTTGTTTTCTTTCTGAAGAAAATGACAGTAGAGAGTTGAGACACGTGATATGTAAATATCACTGAGGACTGACATTGAAAGTGCAAGGAGAGAGTGAAAGGCAATACTCCTAAAAGACACCTATCATAGCAAAGTGACATTTGGTCCACAGGTGAAGAGAATGTCCTGGCAGAATTGTTTGAGACTCTGGCAAACAAGGGCTGGTGTGGAACACTGTTGCTCTGATTTATTTTGATCAGTGTATGACAGTTGTATATAAATAATTTCCCCCATACTTTCTGTTTAGACCTACTAGCCTGATCTAAATTTTATGGATAAAAGTGATGTACTAGTAAAATCCAATGATGTTTTTGTGTTTCTTAGTAGAAAGATAATATTTTCGTTCTGAGCCAAGCATTGAATATTCAACGCATAATTTTTTTTGTTTTTGTTTAAAAGTTATTAGCTTTTATGTTTTATACTCTTCAAACCATAACATGAAACTTGGTTTATGATAAATCTAGATAGAGTTAATCAGATAAAATTAAATTTTACTAAATCAATCAAATGCCAAGAATGCAAACATTATGCCAACTTACTTGAAAAGCATGGCTTTGCATACAGATTTTAAAAGTGGAATCTGAATGCCTAATACCTTTTCTGTATTAAAGTGTTACTTCCTTTGTATCAGGTTATGCCGTGTACATTTAAATCTGTTTGCTGTTTTTGATCTGTTTGTGGTTTTAAAATATTCATTCTCTTTGCACTCCTTTGTTATTCTGTGACCATCTGCCCCTTTGTATTTCTGTAATGCCTCTTGTGCCCTGCATGTTTGATGTACTTAGATACTGTAAAATGGATGAGAATGATGATTTGGCAGATCTTTTGTTTTACATCTAGCTCTTTCTGAAGGTGAGTATTTCCTGGTGATCCATCTCAGTCTTGCCTGCACAAGGTGACATTCTTAAAAATAGAGTTCATATTTTCAATACCAGTAGCGTAAATGAATAGAAACAATGTGTGTATGGAACCTGCATGTGGTAAATATTGTAATTTCTGCATGGAATCTGACTGTGGAGATTTTTCCTTAAGTATTCCCTTGAATAACAAGGATGGAGAGAATTCATAGGCTTGAGTTAATTCAGCTTTTTCAAAAAACTCTAATTTTTATTCTGTATTAGATGCTAGAAGTATTCACATTAGTCTAAAAGTGAATTCTCTGAAGGCATGAAATACTAGGCGCAGAAACTGGGAGCTCAGGTCAGGCCTCCTCCAAATATTCCAGTCTAAAAGGCCAGAGCATATCATGGCTGTTCGTGCAAAAGAGTGAGCCGAAATTGAAAGCTCTAAATTATAAGGTTAAAATTATTGGAAAGTTAACAAATAAAGATCAGGATGGAGATATTCATCTGTCCTGAAAGTGTTAAAAGTTAAAATTAAAAAAAAGAAGTTAAAGTAGAAATGTCAGTAATTCAGCATGTATTAAACTGGTTTGCTATGAACAGAGGAAATAAATTATAAAACTTCATAACTTACTTATCAAGAGGCATGGCTTTTAATGATGCATGATAATCTATTCCTGAAGATAGTCCTTATCATTAGGAGATAGGTTCTGCTGGTGGCATTTTACGCTCAAGGCATTAGTATTTCTTTGGGTAGCCATGGGAACAAATAAAACCTTTCAAACACACTTTAATAAATCTGTAAGTTGAATTTATTGCCTTGCAAAAGGACACCAAATGATAAGGTTTGACATGTCCTTACATCATCAAACAGGATGATAGTGATCTTGCAGGTTACTAAGTGAATGTTAATTTTTTCAATTTCTTTCCCCCAGTAATATTTGCAATGTATGCACATAATGATTCTAAAAGCTAAGGGTATCTACTCATCCACCTGAATCTCACAGCAATATCTGTCAATTAATGTCGTATAAAATACGTTGGTGCAGATAAGCTTATACACCTAATTGTCTACCATATATATGGAAAAAATCATAGAAAAAGACATTTGAATAATGGTGCACCAAATAGAAAAAGGCAGTAAACTGTCATCCACAGCCTTTCAGCAAAAGGAAAATGAACTGGTTTAGACAGTGTTCCTTTTCACAGCAGCAAGAAGGCCTAGTGAAAAATATAAAATAAAAATTATTGCTGAAAATTTAACTCCTTCCCATCGATAAACTGAACATACATTGCAAACAAGGAGAGGGACTGTAGCTGTAGATCTCAGGAAATTACGAGCTGAAAACAAAGGAAATGTTATATTTGATTGCTCAATTGAATATACTAACAATAATTAATCAGCAAATACCTTCAGCTGTATACAGAACAGCTGTGTACTTCTGCTTTAGGCAGAAACCACTGAAGTCAGTGGGGATAGTTCTGTACTCTTGAATAAGAACTTGGAGGGAACTGCTTTTATTTCAGTCCTGTCTGAGCTCACCCCACCAAGGTTTCTTAGGGATTATTCCTGTGAGGCTCTTGCTGGTGAGCCCCTGGCAGGGAAACAAGCCATGGCAGTTTCAGAAACTCTGTTGAGAGGGCACATCCCGATGTCAGGTGATGGCAGCGTTTGGTCCTGTGCTCAGAACTGCCCCTTCTTCCAAGAAATCCAGTGTGCCCTGAGCCAAATAGGTCTTGACCTAGGAGAGAAGGGGCAGTATAAAGCATAATAAATCTTATTATGCAGATTTAATTAATAATGGTCTGAAACATTAGATCTCAGTTTTGTTACTCTATCACATGGTTCCCTATCTTGCTGTTCCCACTGATGGTCCCGTAGCATTCGTGGGCTCTCTGGCACAGTAAGGCTGTGCAGGCCCTTTGCTCCACAGAGCTGCTGCTGGAGCTGTTGAAAGCATATTTTGTTAATTGCTAATGAACTGCATAGAAATAGCCATGGGTAGGTAATACCAGTTTGCATTTCCCCATCAAGAGCCCAATGCTCCTTGCTCAAGGAAAATTCCTGCTAGGACTTTTTTTGTCCTACAGAAATAATTCTAGATTTAGACCCTGGGAATTTTTTTTTTCCCCCTAGTAGAAGGGGTTACAATGATGTATACAAGTCTCCTGTAATTAAAGATGTGATGGTACTTAACTTTTTTTATGTCTCTCCACATCTGTTACACTTTACACCCAGCTGTGAGCTGTTGTCTATGCCTGGCTGTACTCTTGAAGTAGTTTTAGTTCTCTGGCATGATTCTGCTAATTTGTTGGTTGGTACAGATACCACTGTGTGAAACCTCTCCTGCAGGTCTGGTGGCCAACACTGTACTCCTATGAGTGCATTTTTGTTATTATGGGACTGTTCTCTGTGAATAAATGAGAGTCTGGGATGTCTGGGTGGCAGTTCTACATATAGAATTAGCTTAACACTTTCCACATACCAGCCCCTGTGTGCAGTGAGCTCCGTACTGCAGGAGCTTCGTTCTCCCTCCCACTGCATTTGCAGTGACACAGAAGGGCAGGAATATGGCTAACGAAGGATTTGTGTCCTGGTTTATACTTAGACACCAAAAACACCTGTTTGTTTTATGTCATCAGTGCCTAGAGATGCACAGGAGTTTCAGCAACACTCATGGTGCTGCACAGGCCCACTGATGAAATGTCTTTGGCCTTTAGCATGGGAAAAGCTTTCAGCTGGTAGGAGGTTGGTGTAGGTGACTAGTTACTGTGTCTGTGAATATACAGAGAGAAGGGAGGGTATACCAAAAGAATTTCAACAAATTGTCTTAGGATTTTTGGATAATATGACCCTGCCTGTAGTTTAAGGTGTGAGAACCAGGGAGATGTAATTGAGTCCCAGCAGGCACTCCCTGCTGCCACTTCCACCCTGTTGCATCAAGCCATTCCCAACTGATGCATACCAGCAGGGGTTATTTCACTCTGCTGAAGAAAGAAAAATCTGGCATGATTACCCCAGACTATTGAAGCATGAATTCAAGCCCTGCATTTTATATGCTTCTGCCTCAACAACCATTGATGATGATGGTGTTGTGCCTGAACAGAGAAGTGAGATCATCTTTCTGCAAGGAGACAAGGAATTTTTGAGCAACGGAAATAAACCCTGCATTTTCTATAGTAGGTTAGTTATCGCTAAAAGTAAATGAGATTATGTAAATTAGTCTCCATCAAATGCTTTTTTTTGCAAGTGATATCTCTACTGTGCTGCAGATGCAGCACTGCCTGCCCGAAATACTTTCAAATGTCAGATCCAGGTCATTTTATCAAACCAGAATGAAATACGTATTTCAAAGTTAGCTCTTAGCACAGGCATTTGTGAAACCAAATATTTACAGAGCTGAAGTCCACTTACTGCAATTAATGTGCAGTTTCCTGAGCCTGTCAGCTTCAGAGGCTGCTGGGTTGATGACAGGGAGGCCAGTTCAGGCCACCAGCCTGACCACGTCAGTCCCTATGTTGCCTACACAGCCAAAAGCTTTTCCTTTCTGCCCTGGACCCACCCTACCCACTCCACAGCCATGAAATGCTGTACAAGCAGCTCTCTTAGTCCTCCTTCCAGGACATCAGCCAATGTCTGTGTATCTTGATCTACATATTTGATTATCTTTTTGTCTAGAAGTCTTTGTCAGAAGCTTTAAAGAGCCAACATCTCTCCCTCTTCTCACCCCCATCGTCTTTTTCAAGTTACTTGTTTCTTGGCCAAAAAAAGAGATGCTTTTATTTTGCCAAAAGGAAACTCATTAATTTCCTATTCTATTAAATTTTCCTTTCTTATTCATGGCATTTCACTGCAAGGAGTGTGTACATATGTGTCTGAGGGATGTCACTTCATTGTGGCTGTGATAGAAAAATAATACCATAGAGCCAGATTCTTCCCTCCCCTGAAGAAAGTTGTCTTCTTGTGTGTTATAGTTCCTTACAAACAGTCAAGATGTTTAAAATAAAAACTAAAATTTTTGAATATTGTGGAAATAAGCACTCTTGCATCTCCCCCTACTGATAAATTGCAGTAACCTATAACAAGGCAGTGTCTGACTCCTGTGCAGTGTTAAAGGGAAAGGTCAGAATCAGCTGTGTATATAAAAAACTAGGTTTAATTCTCTGCATGCAGCTCTTTTAATGTGAAGTCAGAGTTAAAGAGTGGTTCAGCCATGGGTGAAGTGCAGTTCAAAGTATCAGCCTTGCCAGCTGATTAATTAAAAAATTATTTCATTCACTTCACTCTATATAACAGCAACTTTTGTTTTACTTCACCCTGATGCATCACATTTCCTTTGAATTATTGAGAAATACCTGAAGGACTTTAAATGAAAAAGACACGAATACTTAGTGAAAGCTAGCAAGGCTTGTTACTTCTCATTTCCTACAATGCCATGATAGCTCTTTTTCCAAAGATACTGCCTGTGGGAAGTGAGTCACGAGTGCATTGCCTCAATCAGGTGTAAAGGACAGTCTCTAATCCTCTCTCTGAGAGAAGCTTAAACCCAGCATTCCATAACCCAAACAGTTGCTTATTGACTTGTGAAATTATTCTGGCTTCTTTTTTTTTTTTTTTAGAGCTGTTATCTTTCAGAGAGGTCTTTAGAGCTCTCTCTTTCACTGGCATTTTTGTGAGGAGAGGGCCTCTCGCAGGACCTCGTCCTTGGATGGGAGGTGAAGGGTAGCAAATGCGAAGCAAGCACTGGCATTCTTCAGCTTCATTACAGTGCCATCAGATGGAACAGGATGATCCCCATGTGCCAAACTGAAATGCTGTCGAATTAAGTCCTCAGCTGTAAAAGATATAGTGCCTGCCTCTTAGCTTTTGCAGCAGAAAGCTGTGTAGCTTCTGAAACAGAACATTAAAAAAACCTGCAGCATCTCTATAGTTGTATGTAAACAGCATAACACTTAAATTTACTGATGTCCTCTAAACACGAAATTTTTGCTCTGATGTGTTTAAAGACTAAAAAAGCCAATAAAAATAAATAAGAAACCCCGTGGAGAGATTATGCCTTTGCAATTCTAAATAAATAATGTATGTCACCAAACTGAAATATTATATTGAAAAATGGAGACTTTGTGTTATTCTGTTCTGTTTTCATAGGGCAACATTTTAATTGATAATTGTTTCACCTTCTTAAAATATTTTTTTCTTATGCTAGTTTTCTATTTTTTTCCACTTGAGAAAGGGTATTATTGAGTGCTTTAATAAATTTCCCCTTAAGAGTGTATTAATTAGGGAGTATTTTCAAGTGAAATTTTCCAATAAATAAAGGAGTTGCAAATTCATAATAAATGAAATTGCTCTAGCCATTTTTTAAAGTTTAATTTAAGCCCTATTGTAAGATTAACATAGGTAGCAATAGGACAAGGGGTAAAGAACTTAAAACTGAATGAAGGCAGTTTAGAACAGATATTAGGAAGAAATTCTTCCCTGTGAGGGTGGGGAGGCCCTGGCACAGGTTGCCCAGAGAATCTGTCGCTGCCTCATCCCTGGAAGTGTCCAAGGCCAGGTTGGACAGGGCTTGGAGCAACCTGGGATAGTGGAAGGTTCCCTGCCCACTTCAGGAGCATGGAATGAGATAAGGTCCCTCCCAACCCAAACCATTCAATGATTAATATGTTAGAACAAGCTGAACTTTAAATACTGAATTGTAGGTACTTAGAATACAGCCCAAAAGAAACTTGCCTGTGCCTAGTTCTACATATTGATAGTCAGGCAAATTGGAATGTGTTTGATCCTTCTAGCAAAGGGGGGTATTTATTTTGAGCTGTGGATCCCACTAAAAGTTGGACTAATGTTGGCATGTGAGGCGTTGTGGTAGGAGAATATACTTGTTAATTGTCTTGAGTTGTGTGTCATTCAGGGACTCATAGATTTATGGGGTAATTCAGGTTGAAAAAACCTTAGGTGGCCATTTTATCCAATCTCCTTGTCAAAGAGCATGATTTCCTTATTTTTATTCTCATTCCATGGTAATTCAAGGATTGATCCTAATCATGAGCTAAACTGAACAGACAGTCCAATACATTGTCTTGAGACTGGGGCAATGAGATAGTGGATTAAGTTTATATAAAAGTTTATATAAATGTTTCTGATCCATCAGAACAGGACCTCTAGGTTGTGTTGCAGGGAGCAAAAGGGCAAAACACCCAGATTTTCCAACAGCACAGGAGTCTGTGTGTGATATAGTTAAGGAGGAGCCCAGTAGTGGAATTCTGGAATGCTGTATGTCTGGATATGGCCAATGAACTGGATTTTAGAACCAGCTACCAGAATGTTCTTTTCACTGAAACTTAACTGTGAAACTACTTCATAATTGCAAGTTAGTTTCTATTTGTAGGTAATAGCAATTTAAAAAACTGTATAGAAGAACAGGTAACTAAATGGGAGGAATGGACTCTTCCCTTATGAGAAGTGTCAAAAATAGTGCTGAATTTTTGATTAAATCAAGCTCTGAAAGTTGAGATGTAACGTGGTAGGGATTTGCCATGACTTCTTTACCCCTCTACCTTGTTTTCAAAGCAGCGCTCAAATCTTCAGTGTATTTTCTATGTCACTGTGTTAATCTGCAACGTCAAGACTTGGGTCAAAATGCTGGGGAGTTTGTCAATCAATGCTTTTTTTCTGCTTTATCTGCATTTGATAGAGAATTTTCCAAAGAAAGGGAAAAAGCCAAGGCCCGAGGGGACTTTCAGAAGCTACGTGAAAAACAGCAGCTTGAAGAAGATCTGAAGGGATATTTAGACTGGATTACTCAGGCAGAAGACATTGACCCCGAGAATGATGAAGAGGCTGATGAAGAAGGCAAGAGGAACAGTACGTATCTTTCCTCTCTACTTCTATGGGGACAGTTTGACTCCTTCTAGGGGTGTTGCCCTGCACTGGATGCAGCCTGTCCAGTGCTTTCCCTTCCCCAGTTTGCAGAAGTGCTGGCTAGCAGAGCAGTTGTCTGTTAACGTGGCCATGCTGAGTCGTGGAAGATAATTTGGAGTCTTACAACAAAGTTCTGCTTGGGGTGTCCATGCATAAATCACTGTCTGGATTCAGTCACTACTGAGACATAATCTTTGCTTTATTTGTGTTCTGGAAGAAGCTAGTGCAGAGGAGCCACGTGCCACTGTCATTGTAAATCCTTAGAATGTGTTTTCCTGTAGGTGCAAGCAAGGGAAATAATAATGCTATAAAGAGCTTAAAAATATAGCTAAAGCTACAGTCAAGAAATAACCTTGTGCTAATACTGAGGATTTTTGTTGTTTTTGAAGTAGGAAAATTACATTCTGGGCCTTTCTTTTTTAAAATTCAGAAAGAAATACAATATATTTTTTGCTGCTTGTCTTAACTGGGTGTGCAATAAATGAAATCTTATGGGATTTTCGCTTGATGCTAAGAAATATAATTTATGATGTATTTGAGTGACAGTAGGGTATTATGGACAGGTAATTTATGCTGTAGTGACCCTCTTGTGCTTCTAACCTGACTCCTAAGGTAAAAGAACAAGTTAATTTCATGATACTATAACAACTGTAAAAGTTATAATAGTTTTCTATATGTCAGAAAATTCTAGTAACAGCAGTATTGTAATGTCATAATTTAGCAGAGGTTATTTTAGCCTCTTTGTCACGTTTGCATAGTAGTAGTTAAAATTTTCATAAGAAGTTTTAGAGCTGTACATAAATAAGAACACAGCTTCAGGATGTGGTTGCTGATTTAATACTAAGTCTAAGATTAAAATCCAAATTTCAGCATATATTCTAATGTTTTATAGCATCTTGTTATTAATGTTATACTCTGGATAGTCATGGTGTTTTTTCACTTAAATACCATAGAGTATTTATAAGGATAAATGGTTTGTCAAAGACAACTCAGAGTATTATTTTCTGTGTTGAAATAATGCATTATTACCATTGCTTTTCTTCTAGTTTTGCTAATTTATTGTGAACTGTTCCTTTAAGTTATAGTACTTTTCAGGTGCAGTAAGTGACAAAAATTGTGTGGTTTGATATTGAGCTATCTATTTTAAACTTATCTCTGTATTGCAGAGATAGTTTTTAAAAATATTTGGTTTTCAGTTTCAGAATTTTATTAGTCCTTTTGTTCACAATAAAAGCAGAGTGTGGGTATATGGACCTGTGCTACTGACTGGAAGGGCAGTGATTTTATGAGAGGCTGGAAGGCAACCTGTGTGTTGCTGTTGATTCCAGCATCACTGGAAAGGAATAATTTACGTCTACAGGAAGATGTGTTACACAAATAAAATTTTTATCTAGGACAGAGCAAAAAAGCCAGAGTTCACTGTACTTAGTTATCGCTACTAATGTGTGGAAAGAGTCCATAAACTGTGGGCTTGAGTACCAGTATAAAATCCTGAGCCTGAGATGTAAAAGATGGCACATTTTACGGAGTAAAACACTTTGTACAAGGCTGCTGTGCAGAATTGTAGGTGATGCTGAGTTTGCAGAGTGTTGGATGACTGTGTTGTCAGCTGTGGTGCCAACAGACTTGGTTCACAGGTGAAATCCCAGGAACATTTTTTGTCCTGTTCAAATTGGGCGTTTATTAATAGGCTGCAAAAATCCCCATTTGGTCTTCTATTCCTTAAACAGCTTTGGGGTCGTACAGATTAAAAAAATACTGTGCATAGTTGTTGAGTTTGAAAGAACTTTTAGGTCTAAACTGTTAACTTAGGCATAATTTTAGGCTAAGTTAAAGGTTGTAGAAGTCTTGCAGAGTGAAAATAGAAGGAAAATAATTAAAAGAGCTTTAAGAGAAATGCCAAGAATTTAATTTCAGGCAGACATCTATGTTTTCAGTGGAAATTTCCAGTGAATAGGCAATCTCCTAGCACTCCTGGATTTAGGCACATGTCCTTAAATATGTGGCTTGGTATTTCATTTTTAATATTAGTTGCAACAGCCTGTAAAGGAGGAAGGGTTATGAGTTGCTCCACCTCCTTGCATTCGAGATATTATTAGGAAATAAATTTAGTTGAAATATACTGGTGATGTTTTTCTTGAGCAATCTTGGAAGCATGAGGTAGATCTGGGTCCCAAGATAGAATGATAATAATTTTCAGGCTTCTAGGGAACTATGTCCCTTCTTGGGATATATCTAAACCTCTGGGTGGTCAAGATTACTGCTGATTTAGGGTGGTGGGAGATCACCATGGTGCTCTCCAGTGATGTAGAAGAGCTCTGGATTTAGGATGCAGAAGATCTCAGTGGCAGGCAAAGGTAGAGATTTAAAAGATGGTTAAGTCAGTGATTAATCGTTTCTCACATTTTGGAATTTGAAATTGTAGTTGAGGTTCCTGCAATGCCCCCCCCAGCATTTTAAAATTTCTAACCAGAGAAGTCATTGAGTCATTTATTTATGAGTCCTGTGTATTTGTACATCCCTGTTGCTGGTAATGAGCAGGTATTCAATGCTGTTGAATAACAGAATACCTTTAAATTACTAGAATTATAAACATGCCCTTAGTGAAAGTTGGAAGTCTTTATTATGAACCAAGAGCTGATTATTCTGAAGTCAATGAAAAAGCTCCCATTACCTTCAAAGCACTGCGAATTTAGCTCAAAATGTGAGGATGCGTGAGAGGTGAGGGGTTTAGCTGTGATCAGTTGTGCTGCCGGGGATTTCAGTTTGTTTTGCCTAACCTTGCCTGTGTTGTGTGTACGGACACGTTTTTGTTTTTTGCGTTGCGACTGCTGCCACCTCCCGCGTCACTGCTGGGATTACATGTGCTTCCCCAGGGCTTACACTGGCTGACTTAATGGAAGACAAGAAGAAAAGCAGACTTAGCTGCTTTGGCCGTTCTTCCAATAAACATGGTAAAACGTGTTTGGATTTGCAGTTGAACTTTCTTTTGTGCCAGTACTGCATTGGATGTGGTAGCTTTCGGGAGCACAGACTGTTTGCATTTCTATAACCAAGGCATAAACCTCTGTGGCATGGAACCCCTCGTGCATGCAGACCTTCCTGCTGGTTGAAGTGCATGTTTGAAATAGAGGTGCTGCTCTACCTCCCTAAAGCAGAGTGTTTAAACCATTCAGATTTCCTCTGAAGTGTCTTTGTCTGTGGCTGTTCTTGTTGAAGATTGGGTTTTCTTTTTCAGAAGTCAGGTAAAGCAGATCAAGAATATATTTTGAATTTAGGTGTGAAGAAATTAATAAAAGTTTTGTAATGCATCATAGTGTAAGCTTAGAACAGCATGATGATAATATTTACTGTTTATTTTTGATACTTATGATGTAGAATCTAACAAAACACAACAAGCTTTTCTCTATCTCCTCTTGTTATTGATGGTTTTGTTTCTGTAATTTGTTTCATTCAATTTTCCCCACCCACACTGGAGATGGACAGGAGGTTTAGAGTATGATGGCTATTTTCAAATCCTCCTGTTTTAATACTGACAAATGTCCTGTTTTGACATGATCACAGTTGCAGTAGTTAGGAGATCTAGTTTTAATCCTACCTGCAACTAAGTTATTTGACCAACTGGCTTTCTTGCTGTCCTAAGAATCACTATCGTGGCCCTGACTGAGGTGGAAAACTCTCATTCAGTTACTTTAGAGAGTGCAGAATTCTAAGTCAGAAATTGCTAGGGCCTGATGGACTCATTTTGTACAAACACTGAGTCTGCTTGAAATTGTTTGTGCAACTGTTACATATATTGTCTGACAGCTCACACAGCTCTGCGTGCTGAAATAGTTTCTCTGTAAAAATTGCAAGAAGACAATTGCAATTTTACTTTGAAATACGTATTTCGACACAGTCCTTAAACGAGCAGGTTCAGGTTCTGACGTCTGTCAGGAAGCAGCCTGGCGCTGGCTGAAAACCTGCTGTCACCTGCTGGCAGCAGCTGCTGTCTCACTACTTGTGCCTGACCTTGCAAGTCAAAGGCATCCCAAACTCATGGGCACTGACTTGGATTCTTCTGCCTTCCAGGGCCAGGTGCACCTTTTGTGAGTAGGGTTTTTCCAAAGTACAAATTAATGGCCTGAGTTTATTTCTTCCTGAGTTCATGAGATGATTATGCTGATCTGAGGAGTTCAAGCTTAGACTGTCTCTGGATTAGAAATACCACCCTAAACATTTTTCTTTGTATTCCCTCTACCTGTATTTCCATTAAAAGCAACATGTCTGTAGAATATGCAACATTCCCAAGGTTCACAGTGTCATCCTTCAGGCTACAAGTGGTTGGTTCAGTGATGCTGCAGTAACAAAACCCTGTTATTTTGCTCTCCTGCCACTGCTATGCAGCCAACCTTATATTGCTTTATCAGGGGCTGCCTATAAAAGGAGAAAGCCCATAAGAATGATCTACAGCAACATTAAATCTGCACTATGGAAAAAGATATCTTGCTACACTGTCATGTAGAACATCTTCCAAGCAGACTCTCCTTAAACTGAATTTACCCTGAGGAGTTTCACAGTTAGAAGAGATAGTGCCACTTCTTTCTGAAGTGTTTTCTGGGCATACAGCAGACTTAGGAAAATTTGAGATGAATTTGCAATGATAATGTTGCCACTTTGGGGATTTTTTTTTTTTTTTTCACTCTGTTTTCCTTTTTGACTATCTCAAAGATTTGGTATAAAGAATTCAGAAAATTCATGTACTAATTTGAGAAAGAATTAGGAAAATTTTGGAGTTCGAGGAATTGATTGGCTGTTACTAGCAAACAGAAGAGGACATTTTTTGAACTCCTGATCTAAAATATTGCCGATTTAAAATAATGCCAAGATTTTCTGCAGTAGCCAATACTGATGAGCTGTACAGATCACTCCACTTCTGCAGCACTTTTCCTTCAGCACATGTAACCAGAAGGCTGCCCAACATGCACCAGTGTGACAATGACATCAGCCTGTGGATCAAAAATGCACAGTTGAAGTTGAAACAGGTTAAAATATTAATCATATACATTCTAGAAGAAAACATTCCAACAATAATACATGACGCCACAATTCAGTAATTCAGGTTGTAATTTAGCCTGCTTCTGGATTCCACTGTGACACTGAATCGTTGTATTTCAGGATTATGGAATTTATTTCTTCTAACTCCGACTGGCGAGGACACATCCCTGCTTGCTCTTCACTGTGCATTAGTTGTGTTACATCCTGGAGTGGAGTTGGAAATCTCTGCTCCAAAGTCTGAAAACTCCACAGAGTACCTAGTGAATAGAATGGATTGTTTTTCTCGTGTTACATTCTTATCCACAGAAGCAAAATGTAGTAATTGATGTATTTGACCTGTTTTCTATACACTCAGGAAAGTATTAAGCTGCATGCTGGATGGGTTGCTTATATTGTCTAATGCAAGCATTCTTTTGTTTGAAACCAGTTACCTTAATTGAAGAGATTATTAGATCTAGAAATCTAGATAATCTTTCCAGAAGAATGCCAGTAAAATAAGGGCAAAAGGTGAATAAAGAAAAGAGACAATTTGGTGCCTTCCTTTGAATACTGGGGTGCCAGTTTACAGATCTCAGTGCTGAGATCAGTCTCTCAAAAGTTCATTGTGTGCTGTGTTTGCCTGGTGGACACCGCCTGCCCTTATGGAGCTGAGGCCATGGAACTGAGTCTTTCTGAGACCTGGCAGGTTGCTTGCATTAGCAGAGTGGATGTGGACATGCAGTGCTGCTGTTTTCTTCTGGCTGAAGACCTGATGACTTGCTGGCATTGCTGGAGCTGGACTTCCACACGGTGCCTTTCTCAGTGCTTCTGTCAAGTTTTAATTTTTAATATAAATTGCAGGATAATGACAGCTGAGTTTCTAACATGAATTGGTTCTTTCTTGCCTTTTCTGTTTGTAATACAGCACCTGCAAGTCACTAATAGAGATGGAGCAAGAGCCCTGTGGTGTCTGAAACACAGTAACACTCTGATGTATTCAATAATTAGCAGAACTGACATTCGCTTCAGTCGGGACAAAGATATTTTTCTTTGTGCTTTGTTTTTCTTCACACAATCCTGTTCAAAAGGGGCTGGTATTTCTTACTGTGGGCTAGCACATCGAGTCTGGGTAGACTTGAGTTAAAATTACAGTACTTTATATTTACATGCATTCGCATTACCTACGTTAAATGTAGTTTTTTTGAGACTGAGTGACACTTTATGAAGAATTGCATTCTAGGCACTGGGTTTTTTTTTGACGGGAAGGAAGGGTTGATAAATTTGAAATAAAAGTGTGAGAGTCACTCCACATATGCAATAGTTGTGGAAGTAGGCCTAGCTGTGTTTTGCTGGCAGCTCTTAATAGTGTGTGAAACAAGTCTTCTGCACTCATATTTTGCAGTTGCCCACTGCAAGTGCTGAAATGTTCATCCTCAGGTGACTATAATGCTGTGTTTTCTAACAGCATTCAAGTCACCTGGCACAAGGCAACCGGTTCAGCTCTTTACCACACAGGGAAACCCCTTGTATTTATTGCAAAAGACCCTGGTATTTTAAAATAAAAATTCTTAGTTCTGAAGCCCTGAGACTATGTTTGAAATAATTTTGTGGTTTTTTTTTTTTTTTTTTTTTTCTTTAACCCTTTGAAATTTTAATAGTTGAATTTGAACATCAAAGCTTTTTTCTTTACTTTTGAATGAAATTCCCTTTGAACTCTGACTGTAAGCTGTGAAATTCTTACAGGACCAACGAAAATCATTATTTTAAAACTGATTTATAAAAGGAAGCATGATATTAGAGTTGAGGCACTTGCAGGTGCTAACCAGAGACTTTTAATATATAAAGCAATTACAGTAATATTTTAAAAGAATCATCAGAACAGAAGAACCTTGTGAAAGAAGGTTTTGCTGTGCTTACTGCCTGAAGTGCTTTGTTTATTCAAACACCTGCATGGACATTTTGGATCTTTCTTTGTTATGCCACTCTGTTTAACATTTCATGTAACAGTGACTTGCTTATGGGGACAGATTCTCAGCTGTTGCAAGCAGTAGCTGAGCACCTGGCCTGCAAAAACCTGTCAGTCTCCAACTTGGATGGGATTGATGGGCAGAGAAATCAAACCAGCACTTCCCACTCCCCTGTATCTTCACGTTGGTGTTGAGGCAATATAGAGGCTGTGCAGAGAGACTGTTTCTAGCAGTTCTCACTTTGTACCTGATTTGTAGACAAATCAGAAAATTCAAGGCCCGATTCTTAAATCTGATTTATATCATCCTTTAGGCTACCAAAATAGTGAGATTTCCCTATCAGAAGTTGGCAGCGTGGCCCTTTTGCCCTCAGTACTCTCAGTGTACAGACATTGACTTAAACCCTTCCCAACAAACCAAACCAAATAAACCAAACAAGCAAACCATTAAAACAGGGGAAGGTACACACACACCAGAATACCTTTAGAATGCTCTGTTTTTCTTTTGTTCTTGCTGTTTTACAGTAATTTCAGTGCATCTTCCACCTCTCTTATGTTTCTTACTTTATATGGTATTTCTACTGTATAGACCAGCAACATTAATTTACCCTTTTCTTGTTCCTGAGGTTTTCCTTTCATGCTTGCTTTGCAGACATGGAAGCAGTGCTCTCCCCTAGGAAGGACTGCGAACTTTGGCTGTTCATCATTTCCTACCGCTTTTTGACATAAGGTGTCCTCCCTCTATATTTCAGTTGATTTGAAGACAAATGGTGATGACCCAGCTGAAAATGGGTTTTGTCTAAAAGCCATTTAAAAACAATTGCTAGCTACTCAGTGATGATCCACTATGTGTATAGTAATTCACTGTGCAGCAAATGTAATTGTCCCCTTTTTATTGGTAGTAATTTTCATCATGCTTTGAGCTACCATTCTGCCATTCCCAGTGCTGCTCACACAGTATTTGCAGGCACATTTACTCTGTGGCATCTTGCCTTGATAATTCATAATGTCAGTAAAAGCAAAGAGTGGTCAGCGTGACCAGGCTGTGATTGTTCCTACTTTCAGGAGACGTTTGATGATATTTCTTGGAATCAGAGAGCTTGTTAACAGCACTTCAGTTGAAAAGCAGTTCCAAAGTGTTAACAGAACACTTCTCAAAGTGAAAAGTCACAGAATCTATCTCAGGTTAATTTCTTTGCTGGGGTAGCATACTCTTTGTATGAGCCTCCTCTGCTTTGTATTCTGTAGTGAATTGTAAGCAATTACCTTGAATCATTGCAAAGAAACAAACAAAAAAAAGCCACCATTCACTCTGGAATTCTGTTTGCTTCCTTTTGGTGGGAGAGGAGGACTGATGAAGTGTCTGACTTCATCTACGACTCCTCACATCTTCCAAGCTCTCAGCAGACCTGGAGGCACTCTTGCCATAGGCCAGGAGATCCCTTGCTGGGCAATGCCTCGCTTGGTGCTGAGTCTGAGGCAGTTTTGTGTCCCCACAGCGAGCATGCCCACCAGCGAGACCGAGTCCGTGAACACGGAGAACGTCAGCGGGGAAGGGGAGAGCCCGGCGTGCTGTGGGAGCTTGTGGTGAGTGCACGGATGGTTGTCAAGTACCTGCCTTTTCATCTCAGCATTTCAAAGGATCGTTCTTTCCCTGCGGTTTATTGAGCCAAAAGAGCTTTGAAATAGTCAAGCTATGCATGGCACTTGCAGGAGTTTGATATTAGGCCAATTATTAGAGTATTAAAGCTCTAATTCTCACGTTAAAAAGATATAAAACAATTCAACTCAACTTGCTGTGGAGTTGTGTTTTCCTAAAAGCTTTTATAAAATATAAGAAAAGAATGGAAATTTCTAATGACATGTAAAAACAAATATTTTCTGTTAAATTGTGCATGACTGACCTGGAGAATATGTATTTTTTAGACAATAACTGAATGTATGGGAGTATTTCTATAACCCACGGTATTCACTATTTATTTGCTCAGATTTTCGTGACTTCCAGGCAGCTTCTGCATGTTTGTTTACTGGTTTATTTACTGAGTTTTAAAGGAGATTTCCTTCCTTTCACTAAGAAAATTTGTAAGGCTTTAGAAATGGTATTTCAGAAAATAAATAACAGAAAAGAATGTCAGCATTCATGACGCATTTTGATAAAAGTTTGTTTTATGTATATATAATGCCAATGATAAATTCTAAAGAAAATAAATTTGTTAATTACTTTTTCCCCATTCTTAAAAATGTATTTTCCTTTTCTTCTAGTCAAACCATCTCAAAATCCAAGTTCAGGTCAGTATTTTCCCTTTATAATCACATTCTAAGGTAAATGCAAAATCTCGGTCCAAGTCTCACTCTTCTGGGCTGATGCTCGCTCCAGCTTCTGGAATGTTACTCTGCACTGTCAGTACTCTGTGCTTGAGCACAAAGTAAGTCAGCCCATAACTTATCAAGGATATTGTTTTGACCGTAATGTCAAAATGCCTTTGGATCAAAACAGAAAATGCTTTTCAATGCAAGGTCGCCTACCTGCTGCACTACAAGTCAAAATAGCAGTTAATCTTTGGGAGCATGCCTTTATTTGTATCAATCTAATGGAGAAATGTACTGCTATTCTCCTTTTTAAATTTTTGTTTTATATCTGTGGTCTGTTTACATATGCCTGTGTTATTCATACACATTCACATGTGTACCAGTTAGCTGTACTTTATTGTCACTGGTTCTACACATCTTTTTGGGGAAAACAAAAAAATGGCCCCATTGGCTTCAGAAAGCTTGGAGTTAGACAGTTTGAGCCTGCTTGTGACTCTTATAAGTAGAGATACCCCAACGTTATTATTCTTGTCTCATGGACTTCAATGATAGGACGTTCTGTAAGTGTAAAAAAAAGTCAGTTTAACCTCCCCAGGGAGTGAGCCATCCTGCTGATGGCCGTGGGCACAGCCCTTATAGCAGGGGATTGGCAAGATAACAATGTTCTTGAATACCATGTTGGTTTAGGTCAGGACAGGCTATTTTTCCTTTATATGGTTGGAATACTGCAAAGGTTTGAAACATCTTTGTACTGATATCTGAAACCTGTATTAATTTCCATTACTACAAGGACAAATTGAAGGTGCATAAAGAAAACTCAGTTAATGCTTGAACACAGTTCCCAGAAGTGAAGCAGAGAAATCTAGTTTTATGAGTCCAAAGATATATCCTCACTTGTGAATCCAACCCATAATTAGGTAGAGCCTCGACTTGTCACTCTTATTTATTTCACAGACATTTGCCCACTGACACAATTTCAGGGCACATCAGTAGAAATCTCTAGGAGTTACTGAGGAAGATTTCTGGTGGTGGTAGATTTCTAAAAGGTGACCTCAGCATTCCTATTCTGTTTAATCCTGCCAGAATTCTCTTTGTGGTTTAACTCAAAGCCTACATTTTCAGACTGAATTCTATTTGAATTCTGAGTTGATTCATTGACTTTTCTTTATTGCTATTAAGTGTCTGGGGCCTCGGAAAGATACATATATTTTGTTACTCAATGAAATGGTAAATGCAGCTTAATCTAATTCTGTCACAGGCAATTGGAGTCTCCAAATGTTGTGGTTTACATTTAGAAATCTATAAGGAAATATGAAAAAAAAGGAATAACACATCAGCAGTCCCTAATCTGCAACTGGTAATGATTTACACAGATTTACACTGCTCACACATAAACACTTGAACTTTTTTCTACACAGAAGAAACTCTCCTTAAGTTCATATGTGTTTTCCATGTAATAATAAATTTATTTTTATTTGAACTTTCAGTCGACGCTGGCGTCGCTGGAACCGATTTAACAGAAGAAAATGTAGGGCTGCAGTAAAATCTGTCACATTTTATTGGCTTGTTATTGTCTTGGTCTTTTTGAACACGTTAACTATCTCATCAGAGCATTACAATCAACCTGACTGGCTGACCCAGATCCAAGGTACAGTCAAAAATTATTTGTCCTGGTCTTGACTATGGATAGTTGCGTTCTATCAGTGGCTACTTTTGTACTTTGCCATTTTGTTGTTTGCTGTCTGAAGGATATTCAGCCCAGCCAAAGGGAGATACAAGAAATGACTGAATGTGGTCTTTGATTTCCACAGCTGTAACACAGCTTAGTAACACAGACCCGACAATGCTAAATTGTAAATACCTGTACTTTTATCATGAAACCGTGCTTGAAAGATGAGGAGGAAGTGGGAACTGGCACAGCAGAACTTGCTGTGGGCTGGTTGCTTAAGTTACAGTGTGGACTCAAGCTGTGAGCTGAGGAACCGTGAACTGCACAACAGATTGGAAAGATGAATAGTTTATAGCTGGCAGGAAGCTTTACATCCTTGCATAACTTTTGCCACTTAAGCATCAACTGCAGTCCAACATAAAAAAAGCAGTACTTCCTTTTTAAAAAAAAAAGCTGCAAACTCATATAGAAAGTGTAGTACTAATATGTTAAAATAAAAATGGAATCTATGAGGCAATTCAGAATCTTTTTTCTTTAATATTTTGTTCCAGATATCGCAAATAAAGTTCTTCTGGCTTTATTCACCTGTGAAATGTTAGTAAAGATGTACAGCTTGGGCCTACAGGCTTATTTTGTTTCTCTCTTTAACCGCTTTGATTGCTTCGTTGTTTGTGGTGGCATTGTTGAAACCATTTTGGTGGAGTTGGAAATTATGTCACCCCTTGGAATTTCAGTGTTTCGCTGTGTTCGTCTCCTGCGTATTTTTAAAGTAACCAGGTAAGATTATCTGATACTGCTAATTCTAAGGATAGCTGAAGAGTGATCAGCAATTGTTTTGTAATACTTCATCATGCACTGCTCTTTTACTGTTTTGTTTGGGGTTTTTTTGGTGTGTGTTAACACACGCATTTTAATTTATAGGCACTGGGCATCCCTGAGCAACTTGGTAGCATCCTTGTTAAACTCAATGAAGTCCATTGCTTCACTGTTGCTTCTGCTTTTCCTCTTCATCATAATCTTCTCGTTGCTTGGAATGCAGCTGTTTGGAGGCAAATTTAATTTTGATGAAACTCAAACAAAACGGAGCACCTTCGATAATTTTCCACAAGCCCTTTTAACTGTATTCCAGGTAACTTTCTTTCATCCCGTATGAGACATTTTACCTTTGATCAACAAAACTGTTTAAGTGATCATGTTGCCTGAAAATAAAATCATGAGTACTATTTATTAAGTTTACTTTAAGTAGCATTCTGCTCATTAAATTCAGTACCCTGGTAACTTTGCACCATTTGTACCATTTGTTTCATATCTGATTTTGATCTATCTATGCAACATAGCTGTCATGTTACTTCACAGAGTTAAATCTCCTTTGTCCATCAAACACATGGCTAGAAAAAGAGGCAGAGTGTTATTTTTATTTTGATCAAATTCTTTTCTTTAACTTCATTAGCTGTATAAAAGTTCAGCTGCTCTCAAGCAAGAAAAAATAATAAGCCTTTAAAGAGTACGTATTTACATATGGGTTATATCAGTTGCTATAATATAAAAATAAGCATTGATTTCTTTAGAGACCAGGTTTTATTAAAATCTTAAGGCAAACTTGTCTACTACTTGTGAAATGGTAGGGCCAGACTTAGAGTTTACTTCTCACTAATTTGTGATGCGTTTTTAGAATTTATTTTTCCCAATTTGGATACTGGAACTGGGCTATTTGGTTTCATCTTTCTCACCATTTTCACATTTGGCTTTGTACATTACGACAATATTTGGTTTCAGATGTTGTAGGTGAGAGCTAAAAGCTGCAGGACTCACCTTGGTGTCAACTTCCTGTCTCTTTGGTGGAAGTCTCATCTAGTGGCGTCCCAGAGCAAGCAGAAAATCTTCCCATTTAATTTTAAGATAAGGAAATGTTAATGAGAAATTTCCTTATGGGGAAAAGTGTTCGCATTTGACCTGACATTGCCCCTATAAAAAGTTAAGGCTCTACTTTCCAAATCAGCTGAGTTAGATTTTATTCAGATTTTAGGCTGTCTCATTTTCAAAGGAATAGGGCTTCCTTCAGTTTTAGAAGACACTCAGGAACAACCGACCTGTTGCTCACCAACAATGAAAATCAGCTGGATAAGTTTAGCTCTCCAAAAATGAATTTCAGAAAATGGCATGCATTTAATTTTCTTAAACAACCATTTAATTGCTTGGAAGGAGAGTCAGTGTTTCATGTTTTCTCAGGTTGTAACTGATAATTTTTAAGAAATTAGAAGTATAGGAAGTGCCCCTATAGCCTGCATTGTAATACTCAGAATTTTTATCGTAGTACATATTTGTGGCCAGTATTAAAACAAAAAAAAAAGAAAAAAACAAAAGAAAAAAGAAAGAAAATAAAAAGGAACCTTAAAACATATACTGACTTGATTTTTCAGTGATGGACATAATGTGGCATTACTGAAACCAGGGCTCTTAACTTTGGCACGTCGACATCAATAAAATGTCAATAAAATGTAATTTTTGTTATTTTTGCCTTTGAAGTTCAGTGATATAAATGCACAGCACAAAGTGAAAGCTATTAAACCCAAGCTTTCAGGAGATGTTTATTTAAATGGGAATTTTAAAACAACGCATGAAAAGAATATGGTATTGCTTTATGCATACAGAAGGTTAGCTGTATTGTGTGGTCAGAGAAAATACGTTTCTCTATTAACTTTTGATGCTGAGTTACTACTAATCTCCTAATATCTGCTTCTTAGATCCTAACAGGTGAAGACTGGAATGCTGTCATGTATGATGGCATCATGGCTTACGGTGGTCCATCATCCTCAGGCATGATCGTCTGTATATATTTCATTATCCTCTTCATCTGTGGCAACTGTATCCTTTACACTCTCTGGAAACATCTCTGAGTGGGGCTGTGTGCCAGGGACGTAAACAAAATCCCTCTGGGAGGGGGTGAATGGCCACGGGCAAGTGCTCTCTGCATGTGCTGAGTCCTTTAAACAGACTTTTCCTTGTGCCCCGTTCCCCGAGGAGTGGGAGTCAGTGATCTCCAGGCTGTCTCCAGCCGCCACCGTGGCAGAAACCAGAGAATGTTTTCTTTCTCCTTTCAGTGGGAGCACGGCCTTACTCTGCCTGCTGTTTGTCACCTCGGACAACGTGGGGCTGGAGTCTGGTCTGTGGGGCAGTGATGCCCCGTTCATCCCCCTGACGCTCGGAGCAGCCCCGTGAGTTCTGACACGGGCTGAGAGTGCAGCCAGGGATCCTCTGCACAGCAGGGACCAGGGGACAGACTGACGCAGCTGGGGTAAACTCTGCTGGAACTTTCCCCTTCCCTGCCTTCAGTGATCTGGAAATACTTCCTTGGCCCCATGCAGAAACAAACTACTGCCATTCTCAGAAGTTCTTAAAAGGTCAGAAGGTGATGAAAGGGCAAAACTATTGTATTTTCTGTGCTATATGGTATTCGTATGAGTATTTGTGATTAACTGGTACAGACTGAAGAACTGAATTTGATGTAGATTGTTGTAGGCATGGAAGATAGTGCGTTATAAAAACGAATTTTTCAAAATGCCTGAACAGTCCCCACGTATAATAGACAAATTCATATTTGAACTTGCTCAGGCTAGCATGAAGTTGAATTTCATTTATTTAAAAAAATACCTCAAGCATTCTGCTGTTTTAAAACCAGTGACCCTACTGGATCTCTGCTCACTTTACAGCCAGTATCAGTCTAGTCCATTAAATGGGTGTTATTTGCACTGCACTCCAGCATCAGAAACCTCCACGCTGTAGGTTGGGAACATGTGTTTTATATCTCTCACATTGTCAGTGTTTATGCTGATAATAAACCACACAAGTATGGTAAGGCATAATGTCCTTAAAATGATTTGAAATAGATATCTTGCTAAATGTCTTCTTGGCCATTGCTGTGGATAACTTGGCAGATGCTGAAAGTCTAAATACAGCTCAGAAAGAAGAAGCCGAAGAAAAGGAAAGGAAAAAGAATGCGAGGTAAAATAGATGGGCTTGTTGAACAAGCAGGAGAGGGGAAGGAGGAGGGGACTGAATTCTTCCATAAGGATTTTTTTTATATGAATGTCTCTACCATCTTCAAAATGTGCTGGACTCAGGGAAAAAAAATAAGAGGGTTTGTCTAGACATTAAAATAGTAGACAAACAGTATGATTTTAGATAAAAGTTAGGTAGTCATTGTGGCAAATTAAGAATAGAATGATAAACCAACTGATATTTCAACATTGCAACAGTAGGATTTATTGTGCAATTAACACAAGAATTTTTCTGTTGTTGCCAGTGCACAGCTCCCTGTGGAATCAGTTCTCTAAGCCTTATATAGACAAGTAGAAAACCTTCTTTTGAAATCAGTGCAAGCCTGTTGAAGTCAATGAAAGTTGTTTGTATGAGTCCAAGGGCACAGTTTATCCCTCTAGAAAGGAGTAATGATCATGCATCGAATGTTTTAGGGATTAGCTTCTGGAATTATATTCAAAATCATGATCTTTTAAATGGATCATTGCATTCAAATGCAGTAGATTTTATTGCTCTGACACCTGCAGCTGTACAAAATATTTTAAATATTTTATTATTAGGCTTTCAGCTTTTCATAGAATTGGTATAGTTCACTTAAAATGTCTGTCTTTGCATGGCATGCTTTGTAATTGTTATTGTATTGTTTTGTAGAAAAGAGAGTCTGGAAAATAAAAAAAGTGAGAAGTCAGAAGGTGACCAAAAGAAGCCCAAGGATAGTAAGGTGTTTATCCTAAAACTTGTCTCTTTTCTAAGAAGCAATTTTATTAATTTTGCTAGGGAGTACTTTTCAAGACTACTGTGCATTGTACAATTCCTTTTTGAGCCCATCATCCCTACATTTTTTTCCAGGCAAAGGAAACTTAGTTCTGATGCTTTGCATCCTCACAGCATTTCTTAATCCAGAGAAATCCTTTTGGTTCCAGGATATCCTGAGAAGGGAAGCTCTTAGAGAACAAAATAGTTAATGTTAGAAATATGTGATTTTTTTTTTAGGATCCCTGTTGGTATTTTGCTTGATAAATGCAATGAGATTAGTGAATGATAAACTCTTAGTAGAATGTTCAAACATTCTTGGTAGCTTTTATCAAAGTGTGTTGGTTATATTCTCATTGTGATTTACACAGCCAGAAAAATGTGGATACTATTGAAAAATCATCGTTGAAAAATAAGTAATAAACTGTCAGCTCTCCTCTGTTCTCAGAGTTACTCTGCTTCAGAAAACTCACTTCTCTGACTTCAGAGGCTTATTTGGTTTGCTTTCTATTGGACTTTGTACTCTATATTAAAATTTATTTTTCTTCCTGTGCATCCCTTTCACTGCTGCAGGTGACAATTGGCGAATATGGAGAAGGAGAGGATGAGGATAAAGATCCCTATCCACCCTGTGATGTACCAGGTATGTGAATGCTAGCTAGAAGACAAACACATTTGTTTGCTAAAATGTCCTAAACTTGCTCTTGTTGAACATTGAATCCATTCCTTTGAAGTCAGTGAAGTTGTGCTCTGTTATCAGTGGATAAATGGGCCTGGAAGCTGCTAAGTATTATCTTTTCCTGCAGCTTCCTAGACAGTACAAGCAGCATTTGAAAGTTAATGCTGTGAGCCTCAGCACTGTTGTGGTAACGCTATCTGGAGGGGACAGCAAATGCTAAACTTCTCTAAAACGTTTTGCAAAAAAGGACATTCCAGGGCTGATGATGTTTGGTCAATTCTTTCTTGGCCCAGTGAACATACTTATCTAAAAATCAGTTCTGCTGGATTATCTGGATGCATGTCACAGAAATCTGCCCTGAGTTTTGAGCGCACAGCGCTCACCCAGAGCTCAGCACTCAGCTCAGGCATGGATGGACTGTCAGGGGCTGAGTTGAACTGGGGCTCCAGAGCTCCTCAGGGAGTGTGGGGAGTCCTCAGGTGTGGCTGCTCAGGACCAGCAAAGCCTGTTAATGCCCTCAGGGCACTTCTGCACACACCCATATATGCACACACCCTGTGTATGAGCTTGTGACAACTGTTTGTGTGTTCACAAAACAGTTGATGTTGGTTTATAGATTCTTAGAGTCATTCTATGAACGTGTATTTCCTATGAGCCTTGTGAATTCCAATACAAGCCATGCTTCTGTATCATTATGAAAAAAACCTCAGTATCTTTTATAGTAAAAAAAATGTTTAATTTAAAGTAGGTGAAGATGAAGAAGATGAGGAGGATGAACCAGAGGTGCCAGCAGGCCCGCGTCCCCGTAGAATATCAGAACTCAACATGAAGGAGAAGATAACACCCATCCCTGAAGGGAGTGCCTTCTTCATCTTCAGCAGCACCAATCCGTAAATATGATTTTGAAAAATACTGCTTTCGACATCAAGGTTTAGCAGTGAAGTAACAGACCTCCTTCCAGGGAGATCAGGAGTAGAAATCTAGTATCTTCAACAGGAAAGAGATTTGCTTTCCTCCTAAAGTGTTCTGATTGACTTGGTAAATGAGAAGAATTTGAAAAATATATTATTTTTCTTCCCACTGTTGAAGATAATAGCATTTTGTACATATAGACTGAGTTCTCACATGCCTGGAAAGTACCCTTTAAGGTGTATTATCTGTGTACTATGTTAGTCATTGGATGTAAAAGATCTGAGAATCTTCTGCATGAGATAGAATTTCTGGTAACCCTAAGTAACCTTTGTGGAGGAGAAACCAGAAAAAGAGAAAAGTAGGAGAAAGGTTGTATATATTCTTCTTAGGGTAACAGCATTTCCCAGATTCAAACAACCATCAAAGATAAAGACAAATTATTTCAAAAAATCAAGAGCAGTAATAGTTGGATTTTGGGGAGGAATTGGAATCTTTCACCACTTAGTCTAACTCCAGAGCATTTGGAGCTCTACCTGCTGAAGACTGCAAGCTTGAGTAGTCAGTAAAAGTCCTTACTTAAGATTTATTTGGCGTGGGAGAATGCTGCCTTTCAGTGGTAGAGGCCACCACAAGTTTAGAAGATGATCAAAATAAATTGTTTTGGGTGTGTATCTCATTCATTGCATAGGTTATCTGAAGCTCTTCAGAATTTGCAAAATGGAAAAAGAGCTCCTTAAAGTAGTAATTTTGATATGCTGAATGCAGAATCATTAGGTTTGTTGAACACTTCAAATTGCTTTCAGCTTCAGCTAACGGGATGTATTCTTGGTCTAAAATGGCCTCTTTGCATAAATAAGATATGCCACACTCCATTCATCTACTTAATATCAGGAGAAAAAATTTTAGCCAAGAATCTTCCGGATCTTCAGCAGAATTTAGACAACTTCAGCGTTAGTCAGTTGTGAACCTGATCCTTTTTGTCAGTTTAATCCCAGACCTGCTCTGTATTTGTGATTACCTTGGGCTCAGTGACTGTAAGCATATGCACAGTTACACTTCATGTCATGTGGCTGAAGCCTGACAGCTCTGGAGCCTTCAACACCCACTTGTCCTGTAATTGTGTAAGAAAATCTTCATGGAGATTCTGATTTGAGTCCTAAGTAGCACAATGAGATCTGCAGCCTAAGCTGCATCTCACAAGGTGAGTAATTTTGACAACTTTAGTAAGAATCAAATCAAACAGGGGATCTGGAATGACTTATTGTCTAGCCTTGGTCCTTCTGACGTTGTCTGTATGTGCACAGTGGTACAAACCCTGGAACTTGGGGTGTTTGTAACCCACTGGAAACCAACCCCTCCCAGATTGCTTTAAATGCATCTTCACTACAGGTAAATTGGATTTTGGATTTATTTACATTCTTAGGAATCAGACCGATGGCTTCAGCATTTTCATTGCTTCTGACTGCTGCTTGTTGCTCTGTTCCATCAGTGTTGGCAGAGTAACAGAAAACATGTTGTATATTAACCATCTGCTGAATTCTGTGTGCAAAAATGGTGTATTTTTGTATCTCTTCTTTAGAATTCGAGTGGGATGCCACAGACTTATCAATCACCACATCTTTACCAATCTCATCCTTGTCTTCATCATGCTGAGCAGTGTTTCCTTAGCAGCAGAAGATCCAATTCGCAGCCACTCTTTTCGAAATAATGTAAGCCCTTCATTTTTATGTCTGAAGATAAATACACCCTCACGGGATACAATCCTTTGGGCCTAGTGCCTGGTTTTTAATTTTCATGTTAAGAAACATTCATTTTCCTTTTTCAAGCTATACATTTATATTCTTTTTGCTCTAAGAAGCATAAATCTTTAAAGACAATTAACTTCATTGATGGAACATTGTCAGTATCAGAAGTGTTTTTTATTTACATAATGCTTTTTCTGTGACTATAAATATATAAGGATAAAATATTCTCAAGCTGAACATAAGTAACATCTATAATTTTCATATTTTTTCCTACTTGGCAGCTGGAGTACCTGATGTGCAATTCCTGAATCACTCTTACTGCCTCACAGTGCTTGATGCTGATTTAAAAATGCCAGTTGAAATTATCACTGTTTATCATGCTTGGAATAGACTCTGATCTGTCCTCTCTGCATTGACTCCATTATATGGTTTTGGGGCACTTGGAATATCCCTCTGTTAGTGAGTGTAGGGATTCATAAGGTGTTACCTCTTCTCTCAGAGAGGCTCGTGTGGCCAGTCCGAGGGGTTTGAGTTACCCCCATGTTGGACTCGAAGATATTTGGATTCCTGATTGGCCACGTCAGAAACGAAACAAGCCTCACTTTTTTCTAAACTCACATGTGAGAGGAGGATCAGAGCATGCCCAGCTCTTGCCTTGATTCAGAGAAAAATGCCACTTCAGCCTAAAAAACATTAATTTCAATAACGTCTCTATTACTCAATAAAATTGTAGTTTATGTGGGGGCTAAACACCTGTGTTCTCCCAAAACAAATTCCTGAATCCCCCATTTTAAGTTCTTAGTCCAGTGGATTACCTGTTACTCAAATGCACAATTATTAGACAGAGAAACAAAAATAAATCCACTCTTGTGACCATGGATTTTATTAGTCTCGTTGCACTTGTATCAGTTGTGTAGCAAAACTCTCATGTTATTGTGAGTTTTGTTTGCTTTAGATTAGGTAGGAAATAGCTGAGATGGTGCAACTTGGTAGTAGTCCATGGGGACTTTGGGGATGCTTTGGCAGAACTTTCAGGCCTTTCCTGTTCTAGGTACAAAATGATCTGTAGAGATTGTCATGGAGTTAGAGAAACTCTGCTACATCTTGCAGGAAAGGTGGGTCTGCTGAAGCTGTAGAGGTTGTATCTCTCTAGTTCTTGCTGGTGTTTGTGCAACCTCTGAAAGTCTGGTTTTGGCTGTTGGCACTCTCTGAACATTTTTCCGGTAACTTTAGTAAAAACCAAAAAGCTAAAACTTTCTCCAGAGGTGAAAAGAGGCCAAAGCACAAAGACGATCTTCATGCACTATTCAGCAGAGCAGTGTGCTTCCCATAGCTATGAAGCTGGACCAATGTAATCCTATAAATAAATCACACTAATGGGTAGGAAAAAGAGAGCTGGTGGAGAATACTGAAACTGTTATTATAGAAACGGCTTCAAGGGCTGATAATTGTATTTGTAACTAGAGGAGCATTAGGAAAAATGTAAGTGGAGAGTGGTAGTAACTGGAAAGATTATTTCTGTTGGGGACACAGACAAAATGTGTGAGGGATTTCAGGAGGGCATTGCCCTCTTACTGTAAGTATTCTCATGTGCCCCAGGCCTTCATAGTTTTCTTTTTACTGCCTCGTGTGCTCATGTTCCTTCCTTCAGGTCGGCAACAGAATGAAAGTTTACAAACTGGAATGCCTTTAAATATTTTATTTTAAGTCTAGAGTGAATCGGTTGCTGATTAATCTTTGTTGAATGGCGTTAATATTTGCCTATTTTTTCAGCCACACCAAGGGACAGAAGGATGTGATAATCAGCGGAATATGGGGGGAAAATTATTTCCTTTTGTTTGATCTAGTATGACTAATTTCTTTGTGTGTTGTCTCTTTATTTTATTTCTCCTTCCCACTTGGTTAGTTGCTGAACCTCAGGCGAGATGTTTCTGTGCACAGCTGTTGGCTAGGTGGATTGCTGGATCCTTGAGACTAAACTCTCACCCTCCTGCAGTTCACTGAATTAATTAGGTGTTAGTGATGTGGCCACAACTCTGGGTGGTACTGAGATACCTGTTCGAGTGCCTGTCAAGAGCAGTGAGGTCAATCCCACAGCCACAATCCTCTTAGAAATTTCATATCACTGTGCAACTCTTGTGGGTTCTTTTAAATTTCCGACAAATAAATCACTGCTGTATATTCCCACTTCAAGGAAAAAGGGTTGTGGTGTTGATTTTAAGTGATTAGTTATTCATTAATTTGCTTTGTGACACTCTAGACAAGCATGTACAGGAACAATACAATGTAGCAGAATGTGGAATGATCTGCAGACTAGAAGCATCCACTGATATTTTATTTTGTGATGCAATACTTTGGTAAAAACCTCAGACATTATTAATAAGTATTTATTCTTCATTTAAGATTCTGTATCTCTGCTAAAGGCTGAAGAAAGTACCTGTGAAAGCTGGTAGAGGAGGGAATTGAAAGAAATTGTTGCCTATTGGGTCCTGTCATTTACTGAGGGGTGAAATCTAATACCTGAGCACAGTGGCATCTGTTAAATTTTTAAGCAAATAAAAATGATTGCACAGTAGCTGGAATTTTAAACTATTTTGTCTAAATTCTCCAACTATCTACTTAGATTAATTCAGGTGTTGTTGTGTATGTGGTCTAAGTTGTGAAAGTTATTAAGAGATGGATTTCTTACTGTGGCACGTATTATACCTTGCAGATACTTGGTTACTTTGACTATGCTTTCACAGCCATCTTTACTGTTGAAATCCTGTTAAAGGTAATGCATTGTTAATTGATCCTTGTTAGCTCAAAAGCAGCTTTAGCAATAATGTTTGTAACTTTTTGTTTACCTTCCAGATCCTAGGGTATGCAGATTATGTCTTCACTAGTATGTTTACATTTGAGATCATTTTGAAGGTAACAGGTTTTTAAAGGAAGCTTGTTTAAAAGGATTTTCCTTGTGTGTCACCTGCCAAGAAAAGGCACTTGAAGTGTTCTTCGCCTTTTCTCTAAGCGATCAAAGCTAAACTTTTTTGAACTAGAGGATTTTTTTTATTTGACAGTTCCTCATAGTTTTGATTGGTTATATTTTTACCATTGGGTGCATGAAGAAGCTGGTTTTTTATCATTACATCAGTTTAATAATTCATTTTTTACCCTTTTTAAACTTACAGTTGTCAGAAAAGGGAAAAATAAATCACTGCGCATGAGCTTTTCCTTCTCCTTGCTCTGGCATTTCCGAAAGAGATAATCAGTCTTATAAGGAGGGAGCATGTAATTTCTCATTTATTTTGCTGATCTATATCCACAGAGCTAAAATAGTAGATAACTATTTTCTTGCAATAGGACTTGCAAGATATCTTGCATTTATCTATCTATACACTAAGATACTTTGCATTTATCTTGGGCATACATTTAAATTCACAGACAGGCATAATTATGCTTGCTTAAATGTATTACCCATGCATGAGCCAAGAATTGGCATTTTAATGTATAGTTTGTGTACTGATTATTAAGAATATCTATTGGGGTTACTCAGATTTTTGATGTAAAGACTTACTCTGGTAAAGAAGCCAAATAACTGAAAATTGCATTCACATGAAACAAAATGCTGAACAAGGAAATTAAAATTTTCATTGGAAATTGGCAAAATATTTTTTCAGAGATTTACACATAATTCATAAATGTTTCATGCTGTGCTTATTCTCACCACAAGTTTTTGGTTGAGTAATCCTGATTTATAGACTTAAAAATTGCTGGCACCCTAAGAATCTGTACATAAACTATGCATTTCCAGTTGAGGATTAAGCTTAACAAAATCTCTTCTCCCAGCTTCTGCTCATACTGCTGTGCATACTCTTCATAATGCAATTTGATTAATACTAATTGGTGCAATATTTGGGCTGTTTACAAGATAAGCTGTACTGTAAGTAATAGACTATTTTTATGTTTGAATTTTCTCTCAGGCTTAATGTTTATCCCCTTATTTCATATTTTCAGCAGTGAAGAAGCTTGCTATGGAATTGATTATTCTTATTTGTAGCACATAAAAATAAATACCCAGGGTTTTTGCTGCTAGAGAAAGGCCAGACTAAAGAAGAGAACAAAGCATTGAAGAGAGCTGTAGCATTCGATCAGCCTAGTTCCCAACTCTGAATTTGAGAAGCCATAAAAATATGTTACCATTTATACCTGTGGCAGAAGAGAGTCAGTAAACTTCCACGTGCTCTAAGCAGCAGGTTCTCCATCTCCTGCGGTTCCATTTGTGCTTTTCTAGGAGACAGAGGAATTATAAAGAGTGCCATAAAGAGGCATAACCGGGTGTGTTAAGAAAAGCAGCATTCCTGAAAACTGCAAAAGATTTTGGTGCTGAGCAATGTAAGAGTTATCCAAGGGAAGCAGGAAACTCTAGAGCTTGGGCTGCTGAAATCTGCCATTGTAAAATATTACAAGGAAACAAGAAGCCACATCACAGCCAAAAATTTTGATGCTTCTGACTCTTTCTCCAGGAAGCTCTGTAGAGCATTCACACGTAAAGGAAAATAAACTGTACCACAGAAATGTAGTGAACAGTCAGGACATGACACAGACACAGTGCCTGCTTTACTAACATGTCTCAGACTCTGGCTTTGCTTGCTTGTGGCTGGGGCCCTCCATGTCCTCCGCTGTGCTTCCCAGCAGTGTCCGAGTTGTGCAGAAGGAGTGTGTTCTGCAAGGAGAAAATTCAAAACTAGACCTGCAATAACAGTAGTATTTCTTAATTTCCAGGCTAAAAGTGTATGAAACTGAAATTAGGATAACCAGAGGCAATATTGTCAGCTGTAGGGAAGGAACATGTACAAAAACCAAGCATTAAACCAGAATAACTCTCAGCATGTAGGGAGTCTCCTTGGGCTCTCAAACAAGGATTCCCACTTCACACAGTGCTGAATGCATGGATGAGGATATGAATAACAGAAGAGCTGCAACATCAGTTTAAAGCATTTAAGAATTGTCTTATGTAATCCCTACATGACTTTGAAATATTGTTTGGACAACTTGGGAAAGGCGAAAACATAAGAGCAAAGGTCAGGTTAGGGATTTGAGCTTTCAACCTCCCCCTGCTGTGCTAATCCCACACCTTTTAAACTTGCTCGAGAGAGTTCTAGCAAATGCTTCCACTGGGATTTGTGGTGATCGAGGTATGGGTCTCCATGTGAAGATGGGGAAATATGTACTTCACCTGTGCTTTTAGGTCAGTTATTGACCTAATTTTTGTGGGAGTCTTTACGTGAAACTTTGTATTCTGCTCATAACGTACTACAATGTAAATGGGTAGTTGTAGGTAGATGTTAGTTTGATATTCAGTGTTATTTTAGTGTTCAACTCCCACTGATTTTAATGAGTTTAGAGGTACTCTGTCCAGCTGTAAATTAAAGAGCTAGGAATTTAATGGAAATTTTATAATATAACTATGTTATATCTCTTATGCTGTGGCATAGGTTAAAGCTTTAGCATTTTTCTCTTCTAGCTTTGAGGAATATTTAGTATTTTGATCACCACAAAAGAGGGCTTAACCATGAGAATAAGGAGAGGAGGGCTTCCAAAAAAATTGCATCTTTCCTTTGCAGAGGTACAGCCTTTACTGGTGGTGATGGTTTGTCGTGCAGAAGGCCTGGAAATGTTCTGCACACTGGGTAGGGATGCAGTGCACTGAAATGCCAGTTGTCTGTAGCTCTGTTCTACACTGGGGAGCTGTCTTGAAAGCTGTAGTAATCTGCTGTGAGAGGAAATGAAATAAAATCTCTTCACACCTTGAGGAACAGAATAGAAAGTAAAGGGATTGAAATGCACAGTCAGTATGGGAAGTTCTCTAGAAGGTATCGAGTTTTCTTACCTGTGGAAAACAAGGAATAGCTCAGTATTCAGGCTCTTTAAGAGGATCTTGAGGCTGAAGAAATTAGAATTCATGTGACTGAGCTGACCACAAGGTATTTTTCAGAGGTATCCTTATTTTTGTTATGAGTTTTTAGTTTCAGTGTTTCAGACTTAATCCATTACTATGGAAAGATTTATGCAATATTCTCTTCAGCTGGTGAGTCTGCATCTAATGGTTTAAGTGGGCTCCACTGTGCATTTTTTAACTGGTCCTTATAGTTATGGTAGGGGGTCTAATTAATGGATTTAGGAGTCAAATTCAGCTTTGTGATACCCAAAACCATCTGCCCATCTGTGCTGGCTGCGGCCATAATTAATAGAGCCTCTATCACTGGCTCCTAATGAAACCTGCAAGTGATGCCCACAAGATCCACTTTGTAAGCTTTTTTCATCTAAATATAGGGACAGAAAACAAAAAACTTAGAGAAAGTCCAAAAGGAAGAGCAATGTTTGGTGTTCCCCACAGAACAGCAAGATTTAGTGACCTTTGATTACTGTAATACGAAACATGGATCAGTTGTTCCAGGTTATTCCAAGATACCCACTCACGTCTCCCATAAACCAAAGCTGAATAGCCTTGTAATGCTGCCTTAGGACAGCCTTGTCCTGCTTCTGCACCAGCTTTGACTCTCAGGTCAAAGCAGTACATTCTCAGCTCCCTCAATTCTTAAGACAGTATGAATGATTAGGAGTCAGAATCTGGACCCTACAGTTTAGTAAACATGGAAATCTTAAGTGTTTTTTTTTGTAGCAATTTTTTTAACAAAGGCCAAATTAATTCAGGGTAATCATCTCAGCCTCATCTGTTCTTACACAAAATAAAACATTTGTTGACATCAGAAACAGTTAGCATATTTGTTGATGTTGTTGAGTAGAATTTTTCTGATTTAAATGAAAGATTTAATGTACGTAGAGGGATTTTATATCAAATATATCAAAGGATTTTAGAAAGTGAGATAGTATTGTATGCATTCACACTCTAGGCAAGTGTCTTGTAAACAGCCTAAATGTGATTTTGAATAAATTGAAATATAGACTAAGTGTGTAACAATTCTATTTTTAGATGACAGCTTTTGGAGCATTCCTTCATAAAGGGTCCTTCTGCAGGAATTATTTTAATTTGCTGGATTTGCTGGTTGTGGGCGTTTCTCTGGTATCATTTGGGATTCAGTAAGTACTATACTTATAATGTGAATGATTTATTTTTGCTCTGGGGTTTTCTACTGAAATCAGTGTTTCAGCTCCTTTTGTTCCCCCATGGTGTGTGGGTGTGCAGTGTCAGTGCTCAGGGGTGGGGCTGGCGAGAGGCAGTGCTTTGCATGGAGAGCGTTGTGATTCACTACTAATATGGGCTGGACACAAAGTACTGCTTCCCACTATTACCAAGGGGTTGAGGAGGAGCACCGTGACACTGTGTGGTATAACAGGTATTTCCTGGAGCATCAGGAGGTTTATATCCCTTCTCTCGAGCTGTTGTCACATCTACAATCTAATTTTATAAGCTTGGTGTTCCAGTATTGACCTGTGGGGATATAGAACTGGACAGTGTCTGAGAGGGGAGAAATTGTACCTTAATCAGGACTAGAAGTGGTAGTGGAGAGGTGTTTTTTGCTTTTTTGGGGTCAGACTAAACACAGTAAAAGAGTCTAAAGGTGCTTATTCATTCATTGAGTGGTTTTTCCCTATTAAGTATCATCTGTGACAGCCTTAGTGACTTAAAGAGAGCAGGGGAGGGTTTCAGGCGGCTGCTCCCCACTGAGCTCTGCTGGTACCAGAGCATCTATTGCACAAGCGCTCAGTTTCTCAGGGTGTTCTTTACAACACTGAGCACTATTTCCTCAAAATGCAGTCCCAGCTACGTGAACAGGGAGAATGGAAGTCATTTGAGATCTTTTGATCTCGGTTTAGTTGGCAATGGAAGGATTTATTGATTTACAGGATTTACACAGTGTCTTCAAAAGAGCTTGTCAACACTGAAAAATACTTTGGGGACTATTTTGCTCCATAATAGTCTTAGATGGCTTCTGAACTGTTAATTCCAAATTTGCTCCAGAAATCAAATGATTCTTATGGTGTTTATGAGATTGATACTGTTTTCTAATATTAATAAAGAATCAATAAAGAGTAAAAATATTGTATATATATCTTGAGAGTTCTAGTTGGAGGGTTTTTTTCAAATTTAATGTTTAAGGAATTTGCAAGGATATTGTTATTCTGTAATACAATCAGTTACCTTAACAGTAACAGTATAATTTTCTTTTCCTCCTAGATCAAGTGCTATCTCAGTCGTGAAGATTCTCAGAGTTTTAAGAGTCTTGAGGCCTCTAAGGGCAATAAACAGAGCAAAAGGACTTAAGGTGTTTATTTTTATTTCTCAAGTTATATTTCTGTTGGCCTGATGCTTCAGTCCTGCCTCAGGTGAAAAATTCTTGCTCAAGAAAAATTGTCTACAGAAGTCCACAGAGCAAGGACAGAAATCAGTTCCTGATTTGTAAACATATCTGGTCTTAACCAGCCCAGGCTCGGCCCACAGTTACAGCAGTTTGTGTGTGGAGGAGCTGCCACTGAGAGCAGATTTGGGCTGTGATGAACCAACATGTCAGTGCACTTAAGTTGTTTATCCATAGTGCCTGTGTAGTTTTTAGCCAGTTGATGTTGATGGGTCTATGCCAACAGACTTACAGACAAATTTAGAAAACAAGTCAAATTACAGTATTACAAAAATCATAATTTTAAAAAAGAATACAGAAATAGATTTTTATGGTATGTAGTCAGTGACAAATTGCATTGAAACATATTTTTTTCTTTCTTTCCAGCACGTTGTTCAATGTGTCTTTGTGGCTATTAGAACTATTGGTAATATCATGATTGTTACAACTCTGCTGCAATTCATGTTTGCTTGTATTGGGGTGCAGCTGTTCAAGGTAAGACGCTCTCAGAACTCACAGTGCATCAAGAAAAGCAAAGCTGAATTGAATTCTGGGTGGTTTGCTGCTGGAACTGGGCTGGTCCCATCCTGAGCCAATTGTAGTATAAAAGCATGTATTTTGCATATTCTGCATTTTGTCATTGCTTTTTGTTTTTATATGTAGGGAAAATTCTACAAGTGCACTGATGAGGCAAAACAGAACCCCGAGGAATGCCGGTGAGGAGACCTTTGGTCTAAGAATGTGACACATTTTGTTCTGAATAACTTAAACTGTGTATGGGCAGGCACGAGTCAGGCCGTTTAGGGTTGTGTAAATCAGAATTGTCGTCTTAAACCCACCAGAAAGCACAGGTTAGCAAGGAAATAAAACAGACATGAGGAGGCAATGAAAGAAACAGCTTTGAATAGTGCACTGAGTAACTCTGAGGTTAGCTCAGTATTTCACTAATGACAGTTTCTTTCCCACAGAGGAATATACATCGTTTATAAGGATGGAGATGTCGACAGTCCCATGGTCAAAGAGAGGGTCTGGCAAAACAGTGATTTCAACTTTGACAATGTTCTGTCTGCTATGATGGCCCTTTTCACAGTCTCCACCTTCGAAGGCTGGCCGGCGTGAGTGGGTTCTCCATCTTTTCACAGCGTTGTTACGAGAGTTGCATTTTCCAGAACAATTCACTATCATTTACCTGACATTTTTTGGGCAGTAAAGCAGTTTTAAGTGATGTTATAAAGAGGGAGGGAGTAAAAAAAGCCCCATTATCCTGAATCTGTGCACTTATCCCATATTTCAGGAAAAGTAAGAAAAGGTGAGCTTTTTAATATTGTTTGATTCCCAGTCTTGCTACTTTTACTGTAAGGAGCTACTCCTCAGCTCTAATGGAAGCTCTAATTTTAGATGCTTATCCATTAACGGCCCTTAAATAATGTTAATTTGAAAGTTTTAGGCCTTCAAGTAAACCTTTTACTAAAAAATCAGGCAGTAATGCACTCATAGAGAAACCTAGGAAGAGCTAACTGCCAGTCGCTAATTCCCTAAATGAGAAAATTTTATTTAGATAAATAAATAAATAAATAAATGAAAATGACAACCACTGGGTCATTATCTTAATTCTTTCAGAAAAAAAAGAATATAGCAATGTGTGCTGTGGTTCTTCTGGTTTCTGTATTGCAAGCACTGTCAATAAGTAGAGGAGGATAACAGTGAACATCAGACCATTTCTGAAACCTGTCCTCTGAGTCTGCATATTTTGCTATTTTCTCATTTTAATGGTAATAAAGATAAAATTTTGGGTTTTTTTCAGGCTGCTATACAAAGCCATCGATTCAAACGGCGAGAACGTAGGACCTGTATACAACTATAGAGTGGAGATCTCCATTTTCTTCATCATCTATATCATCATTATTGCTTTCTTTATGATGAACATATTTGTTGGTTTTGTGATTGTTACATTCCAAGAACAGGGAGAACAAGAGTACAAGAACTGTGAGCTGGACAAAAATCAGGTTAAAAAAAATAATGAATTCTTAAGTTTTAGAAGTAGCCTTTTTTGTTTATGCATGAAGAGCTTCCTTTCTGCTTTGGGGCAGAAGAGGGCACCAAACACATAGCTTAGTATTTATTAATTTGAGTTTTTTACTGTCTGGGTATTTATTTAACTGGGTATTCAGGTTGTTGTACGTTACTCCTTCTGTGAGCCCAACCCATCGGTTTTTTTGGTGTGAAAGGTGGTCCACTAAGCTTGTTGGCTTCTTAGCATCTTGCTTTTTGGTGTCACATTAATAAGAATACAGCACTTGCCAGGTTATCTTGAGGCCGAGATAGGTTTTACACTAAGAACTGGAAAATAGTTTTTGTGTTCTGAATAGACTGAAAGTGTTCAAAGTTCAAGTGTTCAAAATGTTCCACTTCTCACCCCCATTTATTTAGATATTCATGGGGGATATTCAGTTTAAAATTACAAAAATCTGTCCCTATTTACTGTTTAATCCTTTGGCTGAGACACTCATAACTCACAATTTTCCAGGTATTTTTGGCTGGCTGTAACACACTTCATTGAAAGAAAGCCAAGCATGAGACTGTAGCCAGGATTCTTTCTGCACCATGTGCCCCGTCAGTCAGGGCCTGTAAGAATTCCTCCAGAGATGAGTGGGAGGCCCAGCCCTGAAGATTTTGGGCGCTAATAGATTATGAGATGAATCCATGATGTTCCTACATATGTGATTTTGCTGGGCAGTTTAACTGAGCTATTAGAAGTAACAGCACCTCAGTATTTACTTTGCTGACTCTTGGGTTTGATGCTATGCAGGCCCATTGGTGGTTGAAAAGGGAGTAAAGACATGGTTTATAGATGACTTAATAGTCCTGCTATGTACTAGACCTATATGTCCTATAATATATTAGTGTATGAAGGCAAAATCCTCCAGAATTTCCATGAGCATTGTTTGATTTTTGCATGTGGCTGAGTAGCATATATGGTTAGATGTGGTTAGATACAGTTGTAAATAATCAAGTGAGGATAGGTGAGCTGCTTGTGCACTTTGTTAACAATAATAAAATTAATAATACTTAATAATTAAAGTTAACGTAATAATCAAAAGGCCCTACATCAAGTAGGTAGACTGTCTGGTTTTCAGAGTTCTATTTAACAATTTGCACTTAATAATTGTATTACCAGTGGGTTAACTGCTAAGTTATAGTCTAACAATTTTTGCTGTATTTGCTTTTCAGCGTCAGTGTGTAGAGTATGCCTTGAAGGCACGTCCTCTCCGTAGATATATTCCAAAAAATCCTTACCAGTACAAGTTCTGGTATGTGGTGAATTCTACTGGATTTGAGTACATCATGTTTGTCCTCATCATGCTGAACACCCTTTGCTTGGCTATGCAGGTAGGAGAACCAGAAACTCTCTTGAAGCTGTTGGCATAAATTGCAGGGAAGGATATGGTTGATATGATGCCTTTAATTTATGGCAACCTGTATTTTTTTATGAAGTGAAATTTTAAAGGAAGCACTTCTGATCACAGTACTTTTCTGTGATATTTTCTAGTTGTCTCTTTCTTTCCCTAGTATTTCAGATTTTGATAAGAAAAAGAATGGTTTGAATTCAGTTTACAAAACCATTCTGCTTTTTTCAGTAAACTTGCATACACTGTGTCCTGTAAAAAATATACCTCCTACACACTGTGTTATTTTGTGACTACCATACTTCAGGCTTTCTAAGCAGGTGTGACACAAGCCTGGGTAATTTTAAAACCTTGCATGGGAAAATGTTGTTGTCTAATACTCCTCTTTCAAGGGAACCATTTTCCTCTCACAACCATCTCTCTGGAGATTCCCTTAGGATGTCAAGGAATGACAGTTCTGTTCTGCTCAGTGCCTAAACAGAATAGACTTAAACAGTTCCATGCTTGACCAGAGATACTCAGCTAATCTTCCACGTATATAGATGTGCTTCATAAATTTTACTAGAAAATATTTTCCTATGCTGCGTTTCTGTCAACTTTGTCTTAGGCTGCCTTGCTTTCACATGATATTTTAAAGCCTTTACTTTTGTAAGTATTTTATTTTTCATTCACAGCACTATGGACAGTCTAAGCTATTTAATGATGCGATGGACATTATGAATATGGTTTTCACAGGAGTGTTCACTGTTGAAATGGTTTTGAAACTGATTGCATTCAAACCCAAGGTAAGTTTAAGATATGCTTTAATTAGGTCATCACCACAGGAATTAAGTATAATGAGTTTCACACTTGCTGTATATTATTCAAAGAACCAAAAGAACCAACATTTCCCACCTTTATCTATCAGAGAAATTATAATAGACGTGTAACTCCTGGAAATGAAATGCAGGTATCAAAAAAAAAAAATCTTACAAAGTGGTTGATGAGATCTAGAATATTTTGAGGTAATGAAAATGTCCCTTTCTAAATCAGATAAATCATTTCCTGTTACAAGCATTACCATGTCTCCTGTTCTGGGTACTACATTCATTACTTTACACTAATTTAATCTCCAGTAATGACCTGTATCCTATATCATTTCCTATGCTAAAATGCAAAAGAATTTCTTTACTTTATAAAATATAGCCAAGTGTTACAAACATACATATAAATAATTTACATATTCAATAGCCTTTTTAGATTTTATGTTTTTAGTTATGTATACATAATATTTGTTAGTAGGCCCTACACTGAGTGGTTGATTCCTTGTCTTAAAGGGACACTGTCAATATGAATGATGCAGACACATTTTCAAAAGTAGATTTGCAAGAGAAACTGATAACCATAATTGAAAAAAAGATAAAATTATCGTGTGTTTTTTGTTCAGTTCTCCTACTGCATTTATGAAGTGCAGAAGTTAATGATGAAAAAATAGACTAAATTTGTTTTCAGTACAACAAAATTAATGTTTGTTGTGGGCTATGTAAATAAGTAAAGTGTGTTCACTTGCTATACATGGAATTTGAAAAAAAGCCAGATGGGCCCCATGAAGTTTACTGATCTCACCATCCAAGGCTGGTACTTTTCATTTGCCATTGCCCTTCTTTTAAAGCAACCAGGATATCTGCCTGTGGAGCTGGCTGTGAGCTGTGCCCTTTGCTGGTGTGAAGCAGCCCTGGCTGGCTGCAGCTCTGCGGGCAGCCCTGTTCCTGCTCTGACCCGGGGAGTTCTGTGCTCACAGCACGGCTGCCCAGAGCTCAGGCTGCAGCAGGTGTACGACAGCTTTCCAGATTTTCAAAACTATTTATTCAGATTACATTTGGTGCTGAGCTTGGCTGTACAGCCTCAGCTACTTGGTTTAAAGCCAGCTCATGTTTGCCTACAGAAGTGAACAAATTATCCATCACTTGAGATCTGGTGTGAACTGTGGAGTTCTGGGTGAATGTTTACCCGCTCTCCCCTAGTCTCGCTCTGCACTGTCCAGTCCATTGTACATTTCTAATGAATTTATTTGTATTTTTGTGTCAGCTATCTTATTTAAATGCTAAGGTTTCACATGAAAAATAGCACAGTATGAGGCCCCAGAGGAGATAGCTCAGCTGTGTGGACCACAGTGTCATGAGTATGCTGGTTGTGTTTCCTGATCTGTATTTCCTGTTCTATATCCTTGTTTTGCACAGAGGACTTTGCTGCATTTTATCATCTGCTTTTTGAAAGAAGATTGTGAATCCTTGTATGGTTCTCCATGCACTTGTGACTGTAGTCAGAAATAGCAGCTAATGCAAAACACAGTGGTCTGATCATGAGTGTACAAATCACAGTGCTCCATTTGTACTGTGGGCTTCCTACTCGTTAGCAAATGCAATGTCTTAACACTGGTCTCTAAGGCTCTGTACAATTTGAGCTTTAATTCTGTTGCAACATGCTTTCTATCTGACTGGATGCTTTCACTGTGAGAGATCCCTGGATCTGAACCCTCAGAGTTTGAAGGGCAGACACTGCCAGTGGAAGGTTCTCATTTCCTGAATTGCGGTCCCCCATAGATGCAGAACACCTTAAACTTGTTAATTTAGGTTTAAAGACTATGATAATAATCAGAATTTTGGAAGAGACTAATTAGCAGGAAGGGAAGGGAATAAAGTACAATTAAGGTTGTTCCTGTTATTCTTTGGAGATCGTAACCTTTTAAATTATCAGATACTCTTTAACAAAACCTATTTGCAACACCTATTACATAGTTCATTAATAATCACAAATCAGCTAGCAGCCTTAAGCAGAATTTTAAAGTCTTTAATCTAAATTTCAAAATAGATGCATGTTTAAAACAACAATTAATTGCTTTAACTCATATTAAGGTTTAATAATAGTAGGAACAATCTGAAACCAAACTTAATGTTTTCCTTTAGGTTCCATGATGGAAGACTGATTAATTTCTTCTATGTCTGTGTCACTGGTGGGTGGGTCTCTTAGGCCAGTCTGACAGAAAAAAGTTTTATTTATTAATTTTCTGCATTTAAAAAGTTATTTCAGAGATGTTCAAAGCATCAAATAAAAACTCCTCTACTCACTCTGTAAAAGTAATAATAGATAAAAACCTCTTAGTTTTTATCTCATCTGCTTGACAGTGTCCCCTTAATATGTTGACAAAAGTCCTGTGAAAACGGTGATCTTTTGGTTTTGCTGGTCATATAAACTTAAGGCTACTATAAATTATTGATACTCTTGCTATGATATTGTGTTGTGTAAAACCGAGGCACTGCAGACTGAATTCCAGCTCTGAAATACATAAAACCTGGAGAAGTGCTAGATAGTAAAGGTGATGCTGAGTGTCTGCCACACTTGACTGGGAGACTGGGTCACACAAGACTCTGCAGAATGAGGCCCTAAATTTTCCAAGAGAGTACTAAAAGAACTAAAATATTTATGTGGTAGATGTATGGAAACATACTTTGTTGCTAATTCTCTATGCCTACATATTCCCCAGGATTTGTGATTTTGTCCTTCGGCATTTCTCAATGAGCAAATTTTCCATAATATAAGCTAAAAGAACAGGCCTTTTTCTTCACATTTGCTAAACTCTGTTACTCAGCATGGTTCAGTGCCATTCAAAACAAAATACAGCTCTGGAATCAAAAATAATACATCCACACATACCGTATGTACAGCTTCCTGGTAGCCAGTTGTTGCTTAAACTTGTAATGATTTTCCATGTCGTTTTACATCAGATTTTTGTAAGAAAAAAGGAAAGATGGCTAGTAAGTGAATTGATCTTGGGTCCTTGCAGTGGTGAAAACAACTTATTTGCATGATGTTTATTTGCTGTGACTTGTCCATTCCTCCCTTTTCCAAAACCATCTTTATTTTCTCTTAGTTTTTTGTTTATTTGTATGCTTTTGCTTTACATATTAGTTTGAACAATATTTGTCTATACTGATGGAAAAGGTTTCATAAAATAAATAAATGTGTAGACTATTTTAGCTGTAAAGTGTTTTAGCTGTATTGAATCAAAATGTGATTTTTTTATTTCAGTGCTTTATCTTGTAGCATGTCTAGTAAAGTAACTTTTTCTATAGCTGAAATTATCCTTTGTTTGGAGGACCTTTTTTGGTTCCCATTGTAGAGGAAGATGGATAGCACAGCTCAGGATTGTGCTGATTATGTGTTTGCTGTTTGCCAGTAGTCTCTTATTTTGTGTATATATATATATATATATAAATATCGCTATTCTAAAATCAAGGAAGAGTCTTAGAAATAAGGAACATGAGTGATCAGGGAGAATATGATGAGAGAAGCTCCCTTGCTTTGGTTGGCAGCTGCTAATCTTTTTAGGATTATAAATGTCAGTATTGTTGGGATGGTTCGGCGTGATGCTCAGTTGGTAAAACTTTGGGAATGGCTCGTTCCCATGCAGCAGGATGAGTAGGGAGGGAGTGACAGGGAATTGTGCAAGAGCTCTTGGGAGTGGAGGCGTTTCTTCAGGAGGCCAAATCCATGAGCACTGGCTCCTGCCCCAAAACTGGAATTGATGGTTGCTCCCAAAGAACCAGAGCAGTGCAAAGGGTTGTAGAGATAACAGTACTCTGATCTGTTTTCCTCTTGCAGCACCTTCCTTAGACAAAGGAATGATTGTAGCACTTTGTGTTTTAAAAGAGAGCAGCATGGGAAACATAGTGAGCCTTTCCTGACCCTGCTTCCTCTCCAAGAATAAAATGTAGAGCTGTTGTCTACTGTAGCAGCTCTCTCATAGTCTCCAAGACCAAATTTCCACACAAAATAAGCCTTTTTTTTCAAATAGTAATGCGCTCAAGTGCATTACTTTAAACTGTGAAATTACTAAAAATTCTAACAGTTTAAAATCTTGAGAAAAATATCAGTCCAATTGTAAAATGTTTTGGAACTGATTTTGCTTTTCTCTGCTAACAACTCATGTAATTTAAACTACTCAGCTAAAACATTATCTTAGAGCAAACGGTGTAATATAAAGTGTAAGGTTAGATTAGCACATTTGTAATTTTAAATTTCTTGCTAAATGTATTATTTTAGACCTTCAATAGTGGCTGAAAAGTTAGTATTTTAAAACTAATTACCAAGAAATGTACATGTACAAAATGTACATTTCAGCCTTTGTCATGTAATGCACATTCCTTGGTCATGGTAGACTGATACACTAATATAGCTGAATGAGGTAAAGGGCAAGTTCAGTAATTTTTGCAGTTCTGGATTTCTATAATAACTAGGAAAAATCCACATATTGCAGAAAACTCTGGTCTCCATAGATAACAACTGCAATATATCTTGATTTGTTCCACACTGGAACCTACCTGGAGGATTCTTTTGAATTATCTCTGCTCAAAGATGCAGTTTTATGCCCGTAGTCAGCTAATTGCATGATAGCCCTTTATAACCCTTTGCAGCCATGTCCCAGTAACACACACGTGGGGAATATATTTAAAACCATAAAATGTCAGAAGGGTGATGAAGCAATTTATGAAAATGAGTATTCAGACATTGGATTGGCTGCACCAACCAAAAGCATTAAGAAATTGTTCAGGTTGCTGTGGTTCTTAGCACTGACTTCACTGGCTACAGAGTCAACCTCTGTCTGCAAATATAGGATGAGTTCCTATATTAGACCTAGTTTAGCAATAGAAGATTAAGGCACTTCTCCAACCTATTTGCACAGTTTCACATGAATAACTGTGCATGTTTAGCCAGTGATGAGACTTGACCCTTTGAATATTTTTGCCAATCACTTAGATAAGACTATCACAAACTCCTTGATGCGAGGGAGGTTTCAACTGGCTTCGTCTTGCAGAAATATGATGAAAGGGGTCTTGTTGCCCTCATTAGGGTAGATAGGTCAGAATTTTTCAGCCTTGCTAGAAGCCCAAAACCAATTTTGGATGATGGCTTGCTTGCCAACATCGTGCTTATCTGATGGTGTGTTCTGCATGTGTAGAGTGTGTGTGTGTCTGTGTGTGTGTCTGTACATGTATATATATAATTATATATATACACACACATGCACATATATGTTGCTTTTCCTTCAGTAGGCAATATTGTTTGGTTTTGTTTTGTTTTCTCATTAGACCACAGGTTTTGTTTAACTAATTTCTGTTTATGCAAAACTAAACAGAAGTATGCAAATATTTGACATTTCATGTGTAATCACAAACGTTTGCACCCTGCCTGCTCTGTTCAGGGCTATTTTAGTGATGCCTGGAATACGTTTGACTCCCTCATCGTTATTGGCAGCATAGTAGACGTCGTTCTCAGTGAAGCTGATGTGAGTATATCCCAGCTTACTTTCCCCAGTCCCTACTTCTCTTTCTCTGTCTCCCCACTATTTCCATCATCTGGACAAGTCACAGATTTTGATCTGATGTTTCTAAAGTTTTGAGTACAGACCAGTCATAGGTCAATTATGTTGATATGGGAAATAAATAGCCTTTTTTTTCTGCCAATTTCTTTTAGCTATGAAAGGGAAAGTTTAGATTTTATAGTGGTACATCAGAGAAGCCTAGAGTGTTTCTGTGTTATAACACTGTCCTTTTCTTCTCTTTTTCTGTTTGTGTTTTTCTCTTGCTCTCTTTCTGCTGAATGCTTGTCCTAACAGCACTATTTCACTGATGCATGGAACACTTTTGATGCCTTAATTGTTGTTGGTAGCGTCGTTGATATTGCTATAACAGAAGTTAATGTAAGTAGCAACTGTTCATGCACTAAAAAGTAATTGCTGTCATCAAGAAATACAAAAAATGTAAACTTAATCCCCAAAAAAGTCCTTTTTTAGAAAAGTGTGTTTAATCCTGGAATCAAAGACCAAAACACTGATACAGATGTTTGTACAAGCTGCTATTATTTATTTATATACTTGTATAGTTGCACATGCACACAGCACAGTGAGACAATAAGAATTGTTCTTCTATACCTGCACAGAAAATATTAGAAAAAAAAAAGAATTAAGCTTATGTAACTATTTTACTTGAAGCCCATTGGTTTTTGTAAGTAACTTGACCAAGATAATTCAAGATTCTGTAAGTTTTCAGTAGCTTGGTTTAATAAATGATGATTTATTTTTCTGTGGGAGGTTTGGGTTTTAGTGTTAGCATTCATATCTCATGAGGTAGCAGAAGAAGGGCACCTAAGAAAGTAAGGCTTTCCATGCTGTGGAAAATAGAATGTTTGTTTTTTTCCCAGTCCTTTTGCTTTTCATATCTTTCAGTAAGTGTTTGGAAATTTGAATTACTCTTAAAGTACTTGGAAAACTCTGTATTTCATCAGAATTTTGACTGATGGCCATTGCACATATAGGTGTTTGGACAACTTATTCACCTTGAAATTGCTTCCTGGTCTTGTGTTAAACTGTGAGAATCTCATGACTGTCTGAATTCCTGGAAAGAAAATGCAGGAGTGATGTGAGAACATGGGAGCAGAAGAACTTTATCCTGACTTTTAGATTTCAGACTGATTTTTCTCAGTGTAGTGGGGATGGATCTTTCTGTGAAGGATCTCGAGCAGGGAGGGTCAATCAGCCCAAAACTGCAGTGTCCCCTTGAGACATTTCTTAAAGTATAATTTTTCTTCATGGAGCATGTTTTTAAAATCTGCCTCTGATTTATTTTTGATTGGGTTTTTTTCTCTGTTTTGTTTAGTTTAGGTTTGGGGTTTTTTTCCCCCAAATAATTTTGGATTTAGACTTACGGCTCAAATATTTGCAATTTACCCACGATTTCCATTCACAGTAGTACTGGTGTAGGTGAGCAGTGTATTTGAGGAGGGTAAGGACACCAATCATTTAGAATAGCTTTCCCTCATAACTGCAAAATGTGTTTGATTGTGAAGGGATTGAAAGATGGCTCGGAGGTACTTCCATGGCCAAAGCAGGATTTAGCAGTGTATGGGCAGTGCTAAGTGGACAGCACTACTTGGAACTGGTCAGTGCTGAGCTGTCAGCTATGAAGAACACTCTCATTTAGCAATTCTCACAGTTGTCTTGGAAATATTTTGGAGACCAATTAACGATCTCCAAGATAAGTACACACCACAGTCAACAACCAGCACTGCCATTTCTTAGTTTTCATGTTATACTCACAAGGGGAAAAATGCTCATCTTCGATTTCTTCTAGTTTTGCACAGCAGGCTCTTTGTGTACTAAGCATTGTCTCTTTCTGCTCTTGCCACTTTTCTGTGCTTTGTTTGTGCAAGTCAAGAATGTATTATGGTTTCAATATATTTCTGGGCTTGATTTCCCATTTTCAACATGAAACAGTTAATGCTGCAGAGTGTCCAGGGAAATTTCTTAGGTTTTCATTACTTCTATTGCTTTGATTCTGCTGAACTATTCCTACTTGATTAGTTTAGTGTAAATTTCTGTACTCCAAAATCCGTGTTTTGGAATCTTTGGCTCAGTGTTTTTTCAGCATTCTGAATTGTGCCATTCCACATGTACTGGTTATCTGACGCTGACAGTGATCCTGGGAAACCTACAGCTCTGCTGAGATGCTAACGAGACTTTGTTTCCAATGGGATTTCAGGCCTGATTGAAATAATAGCTGTGAGAATTCCCACTGTAGAAACTTCTTAAGCTGAGGAAGCTCAGCCTTGTTTGACAGCTGATTTGGAGCAGGGTAAAAAATCACCAGCACTGACAGAAAATCAGGTCCTGTTGCAGCTCTAATTGCAACCATCTTAATTGAGCAGTGTAAAGGAGACACGAGTGTGAACACTTCATGTCCTCAGTATGAACCAAACATTCCTATAGGATTACATATGTGATTGCCTTGTGCTGTGGAAACAGCTCAGCAGCATTCTGATAGTGTAGCTGGGTATGCTTAGATCCATTGCAAAGACCAGTGAGTTCTAGTTTGCACGTGACCCATTTTTTACAAGAGAATGGATTGGACTGTCTAGGTACACATCACCTTGATTTCAGTATTAAATACTGGAAATTAAGAGACATCTCTTTTATTTTGTTGTTATTTTTTTTTTTTACATTTTATAATAATATATATGCTTCCCTGAGGCTGATTCTTCTGATCCAGTAACCTCCCATTCTCACATAATCCAGGAAATTACTGTGGTTTGAATATTTTTGGTGCCTCTGGAAGACAGTCTTTAATGTATTAAGCAATTTACAGGATTGGTCAGCATTCTCAAGGACTAGATCAGTGACCAACTCCAGAAATGAACCACCTCAGAGCAACATATATTTTGGCAATAAAAAATTTTCTGTGATTGTCTTTTTAATTTACTCTTTCATTTAATATCCCTTCCTTCAACCTTCTTGTTCTATGAACCTAATTGGTTTTCATGTTCATTTCATTTTTAGAAATTATTAGAGGCAAGTATATATAAGTAAAAATACCTATGGTGTAGCAATAAAAAAAATTAAAACCACTACTAAAACCTATATAATTACTTTTGGGTTCTGTGGCCTTTTGTTTTCAGAAACTCTCACATGACTTGCAAGATCTTGTGTGGTCATAGAAATGGTTGCTTTTCAATTAAAAAAGCAGAGTAATGATTGGCAGACACAAAGTGTGGTCAGTCCAATCTGGGAGAGGGACATCTATAACTTCTGAGAATGAGAGAGAAATAAATTGGAAGTAAAATCTGAATAAATAAGTTGTTAAAAGGAAATAACATACAAGTTTCAATCTGGCCTGACTGCCTAAAAATGATCTTATTTGTCAGCTCAGAAGCCATTTGGATGACCAACACTGAATGACTTAGAAGCATGATCACATTGTTGCAGCGGTGGTTGTGAAGGTTTTAATTCACGTTTTTTATTTAAGTTTCTTTTACTATTCATGTGCTGCCAAAATGTCGAGAAAATAATGGAGAGTTCATTTTCCTCATCTTTTATGTAAATGGTCAATGCCATCTCTGTGGGACTGATTTTATTCTTGATGTTGAATGAACTTCAGATTTTCTGCTGAAATAGGGCTTAGAGGAACAGCATTTATGTCTTCCTCCTGAGCCCCTCAGGAAAACCTGTCTGTCTTGAATCTTGACCTTGTGCTTGTGTGGAGGAGTGGAGTAAAAACCTCATGTCTACCTCCTGTGAGAGACTGTGGACTCAACTTTGACAAGAGCAGTCCAATTCAGTTTGAGTACCACTTTATGCACCCCTATCACATGTTAGGTATTGGTGCTCGTAATTTGTATTTTTGGATACAGCTGATATATTTTGTAGACTTTGGCAAACAACTCTCTTTAGGCTTTAGGGTAGGTCAGAAAACTATATTCTCATATAGCTTTGCTTTCATTAGTGTGAAGTCTTAGTGCAATAAATCTCTACAGTGCTGCAGTATTTAATTGGGAGCCAAAAATAAATTTCTGAGCTGCTTTCATGGTGTTAACAGTAATAATTTATTTACTTTATTGTACAACAGAATATTTATTAGTTATCATATATTACCCTATGCCACCAACATGTTAATTGTGAACTTAGAGTTTAAATACATCTTTTACAAGGGAAAAGGCACTTTTTAATAATCTTTTCTGGGGTTTCTCACACTGACTTAAAATTTTTAATAATTGATGTTTATGGGCATTTGGTTCATGTTGATCAGGGAATAGCAGAGCACTGATAAGACTATGAAGAAAATTTCTTGCTCACATCTGAATTGCAGTAACTCTTCTCTGAACAAATGGTGTGTGTTTATGCACATGGACTCACAGCACACATTTCTGGAGATATTTTGGCAACCTGAATGTTTTGCTGTGTATGCTATTGTCATCATATGTGTTTGTCATTCAGATGCTTCCTTCTTTAATTGTGATGATGAGGACATGGTCACCACGTGTCATTTGTTCTGACATACTCTTGGACCCTTTGGCACAATAAGTAAAAAAGAAGCATTTGACCAACACCATTTACTAACATCACTGGTTTTCACCATGTTTATTTTTTGTTTAAGCACAGAGTTTGCTTCCAATGCACGATCCAATCTGTTTCACACTATTCACAGTTTTGACACTGAAGTTCTTTTTAGTCAGGATGTTTATTTTGATCATTTCTGGAATATGAAGAGTGTAACTAGGAGTTCCTGTTTAGGAAATGTGCTAAATTTTTCATAAGCAGCATGAGTACTTGACCAAAATTGGTAGCAGGTTGCAAACATTCTAATCAGTGAGTCAGAAATTTAGGTTGATCATTGGTTATATTTTTTGAGGGTTGGGATTGTTTGAGGAAGAAAACTGTTCTGTTGCATTTTAATTAACTAAAAAAGAAAAATCATATATTACTGCCTATTTGAAGTATTTAAGGATTGGCTCAAAATTCCATGGTTATGAAGTGCTTTGCTGACCTGGGCTCCGAGTGTAGCTGGCCCGTGGCTGACAGAACAGGCAGAGCAATGAGGGCAGTCTCTGTGCTGGTTCCCCTCATTGCAGTGTGTCTGCCAGCCCAGCAGGGAAAGCAGAAGCTGTCCATTTATTCCAGCTGTGCCCATTACCAGACTTGTAACGCACAGAAGTACAGCTGCCATCTTAAGAATCACACAGTCCCAGTTTTTGAGGGACAAAATAATCCTACCAATGACCAGCCCGTCCCAAAGCATTTAGGACCAAGTAGCATTGGAATGACTGGTGGAAGGTGAGGGGAAGGAGGAGGCTGGATGTGGATTGTCTGACCACAGGAAATGTTTTTATTTGCATTCTTGCCAGCAGATATCATCCTCAGAGGCAGTCTCTGCTCAGCCTGACCCCCTCAGTCTCAGGTCTATTCTAATACTTCCCTACATGTACTAAATCAAAATGTGCCACCTTCTTACGTGTGTACGTGCACGTAATGTCCCTGATGCTGCAAATAAGGTGGTGTGCTTGGGGAGTGTCTGGTTTTTCCTTATCTGTAGGAAGCAGATGCTCTGTTTCTGTCAGTCTGTCTGTTTTTGTTGCTGAAGATTGTCTTATCTTAATCTCAGTTTCCCAGATCTGAGCATTGCTTCATGCTGGATGGACACACATAACCATTAACTAACTTTGTCTCCCAGATGAGCATTTCCTTTATAAATAAGTATGACTAATGTTTTCTTTTGTGGTATATCACTATATTAGCTTCATTATAATTGGTATTGGTAAAATCAACTAAGCTGCTGTATTATCAGAGGGAAATGCCAAAGGGGTAAAAAATTAGATACACTCTAAAATGTCAAACCCAAAACACTTGCCCAGTGATGAATATTTTCAGCTTCAGTAGGAAAAACTCCTCTTGTATCAGTAGTTCATGTTCATACTTTGTTTCTAGCATTTATCTCCACCTTGGTATTATTGCACAATTTGCTTTTTGTGAACAGAGTGTTTTTATTTTTCACTACTGGCCTGCGCTTTCCAGTGTCCATAATTTGTAATCTCTTGCATATGACATCCTAACACTCCCCAGCAGCATCAGATCAGCCATCAGCAACAGGCAATTAGGACTTCCTAGTCCAAAGAAGAAGCTGAGAAAGAGGGATTTGTGAGGGGACTGTGCATTGGGCAGTCCTTGGCAGACACCACTGTGCAAACACAAATACCTTCAGTGGTCTCCTGATGAAAAAAGTGAGGGATCATCATTCCTGAGCAGCTCCAGTAGAACTGATCACATAGTTTGGGTAACCTGACCTCTGCATTTTCAAAAGTGAGATTTAAGTAATTGCTAAAAGAGTTATATGTAGAAAACCTTTTTTTTTTTACTGACTTTTCCTTTTGAAAGGTTGTTTTTTTTTTTCATAACCAAGTCATAATGCAAACTCATTATTTTTTCATTTGGAAAAGTGATTAAATTAAAATATGGAGGACCAAAATATCCTTTTTCTTTTATTATCTATCCCATTATATATTGCCATCTTAATCCTGATGCTAACTTATTTGGGACCCCATCCTTCTCCTGTAAAACATAGTGGGAAAAATTCCCAAATGCCAACCCCAAAATTTTATTTCATTTTTTATTTTTAGTGTCAGTTTGTGATGATACTGTCATTTAATCTGATCTCTGCCAAATACTGTGTTCAATTTTTGATGATACAAAATACTGAAGCAAATTAAGTAATTTTCTCACTATTTAAGAGAGTATCAAGCTCAACCTGAGTCAGTCACCAGAGATTAATATGACATTTCAGGCTTCATCTGCAGAAGGTGTAACGGAACCTTTTTTCTTTAAAGTTTAAGATTAAAAGGATTTTTTTTCTGTGCTAAAAAGTCAGAAGCAGTGTGGGTCTGTGTGCACTGGTGCAGGTTTGGGATTGATTTAGGTAGGGAGCTTTGCAAGATTGTTTCTGTGATCTGTGATATTTTGACATTTATGGTGTTTGTGATAATGAATTTCTCCTTAATTATATTTTGATGATTTTATTTCAAATTGTTGAAATTTACAGGGGTTTTCTAATGAAGCAGTTGTCTTTCCTTAACAGCAGATTTTCTGTCTATTTTATATAAGTTCTTAGAAAGTTTAGATGTTGCAACCAGTTTTACAAATACTCTTCTTGCTAAAGTTTAATAAGAAGATCTGGGTTTTGGTTAATTTAATGCATAAATTTAGTAATAATCCTTATACAGTTAAAAACTCTTTGTTTCAGAATATGTTGATATCCTGGGAGGGCAGTAATGTATCCATATGTAGATTGCATGTTGTTGAGCAAACAGTTATTTTTGCCTTATATTGCCCTTGTGATCCCTTTATATTATATAAGTTTTGGAAAAAAAAGAAGTAATAGAGAAAACAATTAGTATTTTAATAATGATCTGATTTTGAAGTACTACCCCGTCTTGCTTTTCTTTACCATAGTGTCTTTGTATAACATATTTTCAACAGAATCAGCTCCTCTCTTTTCCCTTCCTTCTCCTCGAGTTTTATCTTGAGTGGCAGCAGTATGTGAGATTTGAGTAGGTGAAGTGTGGCACTGAGTGTGGCTGGTGCATCCACAGCGGGCTGGAAGCAGCTCTGGGGAGGCATCGTGTTCACTGCTGCTCTAAGTGACAGGAATTGTTGAAAGGTGCCCCTTTGAAAGGAGGATATTTTAGGCAAGAGGGTAAACACCCATCACCAGGATCTAACATCCAGAATCCCATTTTTCCTAGGGCTATAAATGTTTTTAAAGACGCTCCAAGTTTGGAAGAAGCTGCTGCAAGTCTGTCTGTGCACAAGCAAGCACAGAACATTGGTCCTTTAAGCTTTGCTGCCTGCTCAGCAAAGTGTGTGACCATTTAGGCTCTGAGGAAAGCTTCTCCAAAATCTGACAGAGCGAGTAAATGGAGAAAAGTGAGATGTTCTTCACAGGACACAGAGTTTGGCTCTGTGAACAAGAAGTCGCGTGTGCCCCTCTGCTGCTCCCTGTAGCTCCTGAGGGCTGCACAGATTGGTTCCAAAAGCATCAATCAAATCCTGATCCCTTTTTCCATGCCTGGTCCTGTTACAGCAGCTCAGGTATGGTGAGAGAGTTCAAGTATTGCCTCCTCATGGGCGCTGCTGTGGAAGGGTCAGCCTTCAGGACATGGGGCTAAAAGCATTTGTCACTTTGGCAAAGTGTCCTTAGTAAGCACTGCAACACCCGGTGTTCATCACTGAGTTACCTCAAGTGAATTAACTTTGCTGTAAGGGAGCTCCTGGTGTGATATAAAACACAAGTTCTTGTCTGGGGTTAGATTCCAGCGATAGAATAATTTATCTCCAAAAAGGGCATAGCAGAAAAGGACCTTGAAATGCTAGTTTGACCTTAGAGCTTTGTTCTGGAGTTTTAGTTGGGCTTCCTGCTATAATTTCATACAACCTGTGAAAATTGATGGCTAATTTTGTTTGGCCTACATGGGAGAAGATATTTTATTTTGTATTTACTTTCAATTGAATCTTTTAAACATGTTTTATACCAGCAGATTTTATTATGAGTCAGCCAAAAACGTTTTAGCATGAGTCAGCCAAATGATGAGAGGATGGTTTTAATAAGGGTATTAATATTTTGTTCAGGACTTATATTGAGTTGAAAGATGTTTATTTACATTTAGAAATTAAAAATGTTCTTCATTTTGTTTATGGTTAAGCTAACTTTTTTTTTAATCTTTTATTTGATTTTAATATTTAATGTTCTTAATTTCTTAAAGCCAAAGCCAACTGAAACAGTCACAACTGATGAGTCTGGGGTAAGATCAGTAAAGTGACCCCAGTGGTTTTACCTATACTTGAGTTTATTCTTTTTACCATGTCTTTTTTCCACCAAGTTTTTCTGTATTTTTCATACCTGTCTTACTGCAAAGGTGTTATGCAGTGGTTTGCATTCATTGTCAGTGTTCTGTTGGAGTCTACTACAAACAAACCCAGTATGATCCTGTTAACAAACCAGAAAACTTGGAAATGCATGTGGTGTGTGAAGCATTTCTACAGGTCCTGTGTTTTCAGCATGTGATTTTTCCTTTCATATCATGGTTATCAAGGTGAACAGGCCCTCAAGATACATTTTCAAATCTTACCTCTTCCACCTTTGCATTTTGTGTTGTTTTCCTGGAAGTGTTGCATGTTTGAGTCTGTATTTGGTTTGACTTCTCCATGATGCCCTTCAGAACTCCGAAGACAGCGCTCGGATCTCCATCACCTTTTTCCGTCTCTTCCGCGTGATGAGGTTGGTGAAGCTGCTGAGCAGAGGAGAAGGAATCAGAACATTACTGTGGACATTTATCAAGTCATTTCAGGTTAGCACAATTTATTTAAATTTGCTTTATAATTACAACCATTTATACAGCGAGTTTTATGAAGCAATACCCTGTAGAGCGCAAAAAATATTTTTTTAAGTTAATCTTATCAATAATGACATATTTAAATACATTTCCATACTAGTGCCAAAATAAATGTCACCTATTACTTCAGTGAGTCTGCGGGTCATTCTTTGTCATTTAATATTAGCTGTTACTGTGAGATTTCTATGGTACTTCCTGGAAAAATATTAGGTATATTTAAAAGAGGTAGGATGGGTTTGATATACATAGATCTCATGCTTCCACACATTTTATTAGATGACTAGAAAAGAAGAATTTAGCACATATTTTACATAAAACCAATTTCATAAGTGTAATAGATACTTGAATCATTGCTCCTGAAAACTGACAAATGTGAAGTTAATGAAACTCTGTAACTGTATAGAACGAAGTATCTTTGTGTTGTCAGAATCAGTAATGAAAATAAAGTTTAAAACGCTAAAGATGATCCTTCCCTCTGGATTGCTGGCAGAAGTAATTTAAAATACGATGAAGCTGGTATTCATTGCATGTAGCAAAGTATTAAGAGTGACAGGTAATAACATTTTAAGCACTTGCATAGGAAGAAAAACCTTGGCAAAGTCTGTGTTGGAACAGAGAAATTACTTTTGAAAATGGAAATAGAAATTATGGTGTGAAATGATTAAAAGACAATGCACCTGTCCCTTTCTAGGCTTTGCCTTACGTTGCCCTTCTGATAGCCATGCTGTTCTTCATCTACGCTGTCATTGGAATGCAGGTAATTAGAGAATTTTTTTAGCATTAAAAAACAGATTTGTCTGAGACTTGTTTCCTAAGTTGCTTATTGAAACATTCCTTTGATAGTGGTGCTGTGAATAAGGTAGAGCTTTCAGAGTAATGGAAAAATCTTTTTTTGGCTCTGATTTTCTTGATCGGGAAATTCAAAAAGGCACCAGAGAATTCATGTGCTGCTTTTTTTTCCTTTCCTTGTATAAATAAGGAAAGGATAAATTTACTGCACTTATACGACTATCACAAAAAATCTAAAGTGTAATGAAAGTGTGTTTGTGAAATTTCGTGCATCCTGAAGGAAGCTTAGATTGCAAGGCCTACAGCCTCAGACAGCACAGGTCACTGGAATGAAAGAAAAAATTCTGATTTATTGTAGGTATTTGGAAAAGTGGCCATGCGGGACAACAATCAAATAAACAGGAACAACAATTTTCAGACTTTCCCCCAAGCTGTGCTGCTTCTCTTCAGGTGAGTAAACCTTAACTCTCACTCAGTGCATCCCATTTAACTGATGTATGAAAAATGTGCAAAACGTGTTTGCAAGTGAGAATCAATTCAGCTCAGCAAGCACATCCTGTTTGTGGCTGTGTGCTGAGTGTCCTTTGGCACAACAGGGTTCAGTAATGAGGTGATGCAGATCCAAACTCATTACAGCTCTTGGGAAATTCCTGGTTTGGGCAGTAACTGTCTTCAGGCAGAGCCCAAACCTAGTCAGCCCAGATATCAATCTGTGTGAGTACTGGGAAAGCTGCAGAAGACTGCCCTTACTGAAATCTTTAGAAGTACAACTTGTGTGATAGTTCAAAGATATGAAAAGTTATTGTCTTTACATTTGCTGAGGAGTTGACAAAAGGTAAAGGCTGTAACTTGCAGAAGGGAAATATCAGATAAACCATAGGGAAAACTTCCTGAAGGTGAAGGTAGCTACATCTCAATGTGGGGTGGGGAATTGTGGGATCTCTATACTGGAGAGCTTAAGAAGAAGGCAAACACTTGCCAGGAGTGCTTCAAAACATCCTGGATCAAGGAGAGAATGACATGGGACAGGGATGCCTCTAAGTGTGACCACCTTGAGCGCTCTCTTGCCTGAGATTCTGTAATTCAGCTCCTGTGCATTGTTACTCACTTGGCTGGCAAAACTGGCAGGACATTCCTTACCTGGGACCAAAGGCATCACCCACTGAGATCTAAGTCACTTTATGCCTCTGACACCAGGTAATGAACACAGCCAAAGGTGTCATAATTATGTAATTGTCTATTAAAAATTTGAAATCATGAGACTGTACACAGGTTTTATGCAACTGTGCAAAAAATGCAATAGCAGAAATTAGAGACAGGCATTTCTTCAACCACAGAGGACAGTTCATCTTTTACAAAGTTGTATTTTGAAATTTTGTGATAGATTTTCATATGCAACACTGCTTTTGTACACAGTAACTCTGCTGCAATAAGTATTTAACTTGTAAATCACAGTTTGGGGTTCCAATTTTTACATGCAAGCCTCTGTGGTGCATTAGTCTGCCTTATGTGTCTGCATTGTCAGATTGTGCTTGTCAGTTCTAAAACTTGCTCTGTACTTTTCTTTAATTAGTTCCTACTCTGAAATGTTTATAGTCTGTCTTCACATTTGTGCTTGTACAGCTTCCAGTATTTTCTCAGAATGTAACAAATTAATGCATTTTTAATCCATCTTGATCAAATAATGCTGGATTTATCTTTGTGACGTTTTAAAGGTGTGCAACTGGAGAAGCCTGGCAGGAAATCATGCTGGCATGTTTGCCTGGAAAGCGCTGTGATCCAGAATCTGATTATAATCCTGGGGAAGAATACACATGTGGAAGCAATTTTGCCATCATTTATTTTATCAGTTTTTACATGCTCTGCGCATTTTTGGTGAGTTTAGCTTGTGCTTGCTAACAGCAATGAGCTTTGGCGTTACGGCTTTCTTCTGAATGAAGCGTAGTGAGTTGAGAGAATGACTGAAAATCCCATATCCAAAATTTTTTTGCAAGGTTCTATTTTTCCATATAGAGTCTTAAATCCTGTATTTTATACCAATTTTTACAGTGAGAGTGGTGAAACACTGGTACAGGTTGCCCAGAGGGGTGGCAGATGACCCCCATGCCTGGGAACATCCAAGGTTAGGTTGGGCAGAGCCCTGAGCAGCCTGATCTGGCTGAAGGTGTCCTTGCTTATTGCAGGGAATTGGTGTAGATGACCTTTAGAGGTCCTTACCAACCCAAACTATTCTATGATTCTAATTTCTCATGTGTGAGATTTTCTTCTGACTGCATACCTGTGCAGGGTGGTTGGCTGCACATTTCAAAGCTGAATTCGTTATTTTCATAGCTGTTATTTCATGCCTTTCTCAATGGTACCATTGACTGCAATTCCCTTGACTGACTAGTAATGCTGTTTGTTTTGTTTAAACTTAGCATTTGGATTTGTGTCTCTACAAGTGTCCTCGTGTGGCACATGAGAAGTGAACAATAACCTTTCACCCTCACCTGTGTCAGAATGGATTATTTGCTCCAGAATAATCGTTGAAATGTGTTTTTCCTCCCTGCAGGTGTCTGGTATAAGCTGATTGATTTGTTTTATTTACAGTAATTGTTTCCTTGCAAAAGGAGAGTGGTCCAACAAAATCCTGTGAACTGATGTAAACCTTTGTGTTCTGCTGCTCTGTAGCACCTTCTGTGCTAACAAAATGCGTTGTCATGAAATCGAATCCTGTTGCTACAGAAACAGTTTCCTGAGATACACACTGTGCCATAACATGCATATTGGATCCATTCTTCAGTTTGATGTAGTGGGATCTGGCAAATCGAGGAAGAGAAACAAAACCATGTTGCAGCCTGTGTCAAAACATTGAGTACTCTAAAATAGAACCATGCCATTATTTGATAGACTTCTAGTTAGTCAGTTAAATGCAAATATTTTCTGTGCTATTTGATGATATTTGCCAAAAATCGTTGATCTACTTGTTTGAGTTCTTAACCTACTACATCTTGAATTAAAAAAAACCCCAAATAATCAAGGTGAATTCTTCTTAATTAATGGTTTGGTTTTTTTAGATTATAAACTTATTTGTGGCTGTCATTATGGATAATTTTGATTATTTGACACGTGACTGGTCTATTCTGGGCCCCCATCACTTGGACGAATTCAAAAGAATATGGTCAGAATACGACCCTGAAGCAAAGTAAGTTACATCATTTCTCTGGTATCATTTATTTGGTGAAAACAATACAAGCAGAACAGGGTGTATTTTTTGGGAGTGGATGTTTGGTAACGGATGTGTGTTGGTTCTAGGGGAAGGATAAAGCACCTCGATGTGGTGACGTTGCTGAGACGGATTCAGCCACCACTTGGTTTTGGCAAGTTATGCCCTCACCGAGTGGCCTGCAAGGTGGGTTTCACCTGGTTTTCTGTCTGACTGCAAGAGGATAAACCAAGCTGGAGTGAATAATAGTGTGTAATACGTTATGAAGCAGCGAGTGAGAAGACAGAAAATAAATGGGAATTTAAAATTATATAGACTCTGTCAGGCAAAAATGTTTAATTTTGACAAGGATTAATGGCATTTTAATGTAAAAGTTGAAAAGCAACACAAAGGAGATGAATGATTATTACATTATTTGAGGATTTCAGAATTATGGATATTGTGATTTTAGCAATTTCATTGGGAATAAGATCAGACCTGTTAATTAAAGGATTGTTACAACAGTACTGTAATTTGGATTTCTTTTATATCTGTTTTATAAATAGGTAAAGTTGACATGTAAACCACTGGGTTGGAATGGAAAGTCTCAAGGCATACTTAAAGCAAACCTCTATCTACATGCTAACATCAATTATTCATTGAGTAATGCTTTTAAACTAGAATAGAAGAAAATCCGAGTCAGACATTAGGAAAAGATTTTGATAGGTGAGATGGTGTTCTTTTGGCAGACAGGGTCACAGCAATGCTGCTCTAAAAGGAGAACACTGATGCAGGGATGGACTGACCCAAAGAGAAAAGCCCCTTTCACAGGAGTTCAGTGTAGCTGGCATAAGAGACTCACAACATCACCAAAGAGTTACCTGAGGAATAAATGGGCTCAGACAGCTAAGACCTGGTGCTCTGGTTCTATATGGAGCATGAGGAACCCCTGGGAAACCTGGGACATGACTGCAGCTGGAGGCCATGCCCTGAAATAGATGCTTTTGTCCTTAGTACTGGCACAGTGTGACTCGCAGTCAAGAACTTCAGTGTTTGAAAGTTAGCTCAATAAATAGCTCAAGAAAACTACTGTACAGTTTTAACTTTTGAATAAGCGTGCATATGATTAATATCAAAAAGAAGCAATATTGGCTACATATTGTACACAGCTAGGATGGAAGACTCAACTTTGTTTTTGTCTTAGTCTTGTCACCCCAAGACAGTTTTGCAGAACTTACATAATTTATGTTCCTCTCAGTTATACTATTCTTTGAATGCATCAACTTTTCAAAAATTAACGTTACAATTTTTTTTTTCAAGGAAAGTTTTTTTCAAAGAAAGCAACATCAAAATTTGTTTTCCTTTTCTCATTTTCAGAGGTTAGTAGCCATGAATATGCCACTAAACAGTGATGGAACCGTCATGTTCAATGCTACTTTATTTGCTTTGGTTAGGACTGCTCTAAAGATAAAAACAGAAGGTAAGGTTCTTCACTGCAAAGCCTTTACTGCACTTTTCAGAAAGCACAATGAGGAAAAGTTACAATTTATTTCTTTTGCTGGACATGAGTAGGGCTGCCTTGGTCTTGCTGGGCCTGGTTTGCTTTTGGATCATGGATTGTATTCACTGTTGCTAGGAATGATTTGCTAGAAAATGAAAGGGATAGTGAGGCCAGAGCCAAAGATATCTCAGAAATTGTTCTATGTTTTCATCTGGTCAGATAAAAACGTGCAGCAGTGGCATAGGAGGAGTTCTACTTCGAGAAATGAATTAATTCCCCTTCCTGCCCAGCCAAGGTGCTCCTTCCTCGCTACCTTTTAGCTCAGTGCCTTGGAGCCCACAGTGGTGCAACTGCAACTTTTGCACACTTGAAAGCAACATTCCCAGTCTGCTCGAGGCCAGTTCTGACTGGGTTGAACGGATTTCTGTCATTTGTATTAAAGAGGGAAAGGTTTTTTAAGATAGTGGAATGTTTCAAAGAATTTTCTTTCTATTTTTACACATTTTTCAAATTTTTTTGCCATCTTTTACTGCTTTTGGTTCCATTTCCTCTGCTGTTCTCAGGAGAATTTGGGTTCCACTGGCAATAACAAACTTAGATTAAGGCCCCTCAGGAATTGCTGTGGTTTAGGTGGGCACTGCAAGAGATGAAAAACTGCTCAGTACTCAGTTGTTTGAACTTTCAAGCCTGTACAACTGAGTAATTACTGTGATTAAGTAAATAAAGGCTCAGCTTTGGATCGAGGAAGAAGTGGCTTGTAAAGAGCAAGTTGTCACTTTCTGGACAATTTAAGCAGAAGGACTTGACAGAGCGAGGCCAAGGTCTGGAAGTCACATTTGACGTCTGCAGTGCTCCAGAGCTGGATTTGAAAGCAACAGCAATTTGATGTCGTCTTCCCTTTTTTACTCTTTAGTTGTGGCATTGTCTGCTACATCACGTAGCCTGGGCTCGCCCCAAAGGATCTCTATCACAGTCTGTAATTGTATACAGCTAATTAATATCCAAAGGTTAGTTCATTGCAGCTGGTTGTACCATGATTGCCATCCTCTGTTTCCCATTTCCTTGCCACAGGTAACCTAGAGCAAGCCAATGAAGAACTCAGAGCAGTCATAAAGAAAATATGGAAGAAAACGAGCATGAAATTACTTGACCAAGTTGTCCCTCCCGCTGGCGGTCAGTCTGATAAACTCTGCCATGTGCTCTTCTCTGTGCATGTTGGTCTTTCTAGATTGTTAGGAACCAAAGAACCAAAACTGCTAAATTTTGCAATTATAATGTGATTTAAGGACAACAAGCAGTAGCAAAATAAATATTGACACAATTATATCCTATTGCAGTAGATAATACATATAGGACTGATAAGTGAAACTTAGGTCAGAAAGAGAGAGGACAATGCTATGATTATTTCCTTGCTTGAAAAAGATGCCTTATTCGACGTAAATGTAGTGTTGGTTTCAAATCATTCAGCAAAATAAACTAGCTTGATTTCAATGCATTGAGCAAAACAACATGTTTTGTACTATGCTACATTATAGCTTATTTGCTTGTATATGTTGAATACTTCTGGGAGAAAAAAAAATTGCCAGCTTAAATTTTTTTTTGCTAAATTAATAGAGCAAGAAGCTAAATGATCTCAGTTACACTAGTTTAAACCAGAGCCATTCCCCAGATGATGGAAATGGTTCAGATTTATGCCAATAAGACTGAGATATGAATGTGGCCCATCTAAGGAGATATCTGAGTTCTAATGACACCAAGCAATTGTGAGAAGTACAAGGCACGTCTATTAAACGTTCCTATGTGCCGTAAAATGACATGTCAATATCTCTCTTTGTAAATATATATATTCTGATGTATATATATATTTAGCCTTTTTCAATATATACATTTTTATTATTACGCTGTATTGTAGGTTTAGGTGACTGTTTTTTACTTGCTTTTTCAAGTTTTAAAGGTGCAGGATCTGTCTCACTGTCACCCACGCCCAGGGTACGTTTACCCAGACATCCAATCCTCAGCTCCATTGTAATTCCCTGGTGTTTCTTGTAGTTTATTCACCTTCACAGTGCTGTGGCAGCTCCCAAGAGTGCTCAGACTCCAGCTCCTGGCCCGTGGAGGGGGATGCTGGGCCTGGAAGGGGATGGCTCTGAAAGGGGATGCTTAGTGCCCGGAAGAGGAGCACTGCCTGCACTCCATGGAGTAGCATCTCCGTGGCTGGAGGAGCCACTTGCTGTTGGTAGAGTGGCTGCTGGATAATAGTGGGGATGAAGCCAAAAATCTGGCTAAATTGACTCTCCAAAGGGGAATGGATACTGCACATTTAAAACAACTTTTGTGTTCTACTCTGTTGTTTTTAGCCTTACACCTAAGTGCTTGCATGGCGTAGATGAATCGCTTTGTTATTGTTGTAACTATGTGCTTGAGCTTTTTCTGCAGCCTCTGTTCCTTTCAACTATGAGTCTTTCCGAATATTCTGAAGCAATTCTGTTTTAGGGTGGTGGCATGGAATTAGCGTTGCCTCTTGCCAACTTTATTCCCCTACATTTTTATTGAAATCGAGACGCATGCTTCAGAATAGCGAGCTCTGCCTGCCTAAATCAATCTGACAACGAACCTGTACAGATTACATTCCTAGAACTAATCTCACCTAGTAATTCACTCTTAGCTTCAGCTTCATTTCATTGCTGAGTATAAGCTGTGTATTTATTTTCAGCTATACTAAAATTCATTGCTAATGTTTATTCTGCAAATGTAGCTCTTCAGTGTAGCTAGAAGGCTGAAAACCTGGATGTGCTCAATTGACAGGAGACAGTATGGCTTCTGCAACCCAGGATAAATAGGAATGTGTTGGGAAGTCCTGCAGATTTATGAATTTTCAATTCCAGTTTACTTTGTTCCTCTGTGGACCTTGTTAGTATTTAACTGAAAATTTAAAATATTGTAAAACCACCTAGTAAAAAAGAGCAATACAGCTATTTTACATTCATATGCCATAGGAGTGTAAAATAGCTTAGTGTACAGTAGAAATTAGTTTTGATGTTTAATATTCAATGGAAAATTTTCTATGAATTAACACCAGTGACAGCTGATAATAACAATTTCCTAGGAGATGGAAAATTCTCTTCAATATAAATCAACAAAGCATTCAAGTTCAATATGTTAAAATAATTTGCACTTAAAATTATTGAGAGGTCCAGTTTGTAGCAGTTTGCACCAGTATTATTTGTGCTGATATTATTGAATGTTAGGTCCTTTGTGCATCGTGATTATGTCTCCAGAACACTTATTTGCAGAGCAGAATGAAAATAATTGGTATAGCAGGTGGTTTTTTTTCCCTTGAATTACAAATAAATGCACTAGAAATAAACAGTTAATTCTTGGTACTGATTAAATAACTTCTTACTATTACTCAGTGAGACTTTTCATAGTTGGCAACACATTTTCAGTACAGAAAGGTGAAACTGCTTTGCAAAAACATAGAATGTCAGTCAAATGTATTGATAAGACTAGAGAGTAAGAGAAATACATAAAACTCACTAAGGACTCACCTGTATTCTCTAAACTTCCCAGTCTCCACCTGAAAATCCATTTAATCCTGCCTAGTACTTTTTGCCCTCTTCCAACAGCTTCCTTTTGAAATGATTCCTTTTGCCATCGCTAATTGTAATTAGCAATTTGTCTATTCTGTGGTCAGTTATGCTTAGCTGCCTTCCTACACCTGTCTATATCTGGCTGTGTGTGTGTTACTCAGAACACAGAGTCAGGGATGGCTCCCCTTGGCCAGGCATCAGTTCCTGTGTGCTCGTCTGCAGTAGGACTGACTGTGCCTGTGACATACACGAGCACCGTGGGGACACAGCCGGACTTCGGCACGCACCGTTCAGCAAACTGGCAGTGCGTTTGTCTGATATGTTTATAACAAATTGGTGCTTGTCCAAAGTGATCAATAAGGGCCCTTCATTTCTGCATCCTGGTATTTCACAGGTGTTGTCATCTCAGGCACAGTCAGTGGTGGTGCAGTGTCCTAGCCTGACGTGAGACATGCTCTAAGCGCAACCCATAGCGGTGTTTGTTATATCGAGTCTGTCACTTCTATGTGCTTGTTCTTTCTGGGAACCCTTTGCCAACTCACTTCCTTAAAAGTTCTGTTCAAATACTTGAAATGGAAGAGTGTATGAAGGATGGGGAAAGGCTTATCTGGGGAGTGAAACCAGAGGTATGCTGCAGATCAGTGGATTTATCTCAACTAGGGAAGGCAAGTTTACATCACGTTGTATAAGAGATCTCATCCTAATACAATGCATCATTAGTATCCCGAAGAGCTGCAAAGGAAGATTACAGGTGACCATCAAAGCAAATGTTCACAAAAGGTTTATTAATGAGATTCATGGAGTCAACTAAAAAGCTTTTTATTGCTGAGATGGAATCCGTAGACTGGTGAGCTTTTCTTGTGAGCTGTTCCTGATATTTCCTGCTACTTCTGCCTTTCCTAGCAGGAACTGGGGGGACTCTGACCCTTGAGGAATTGTCAGAGTTTGGCAGAGCAGACTCTTTAATATGCTAAGATATTTCCTGCAACAGACTGGTCTCCCAACCAGTATCTTTTGAAGCAATTGCTATAATTATTTTTGTTTTGTTATCTTTAAAGACAAACTGCTGGGAGAAGACATTCTGGGTGCGTTTTTACTGTAGTTAAAGCCTGTCGTACTTTCTCACATGCATACAGCCCATTTCAGACATTATAATGAGAGGAGCTGATTTTGTATGATAGAAGTTTCATTTTGAGAGAAATTCCATCCGAGAGGTAAAAATGGATTTGAAAAGTATTGTCCATGGATTGGATTCCCCACCCTTTTTGATGAGAGCAAGTCACTAAAAGAAGAAAGTCCGTTTAAATTAGAAAAAACAGTTATTACAGGTAAAAACAGTACTACAAATACTATCCTTAGTGAGATACATTGGCACATAATATTGATAAAATGAAGATCCATGGACAGACCGTTTTAATCAAATGTTTTAAAAAGCCCATAATTTCTAACAGAGGTGTGTTAAAATGTGTCTGGGCATGTTAGATTTTCACGTTCAGTCAGGTCATGACTGTACAGAATAACAGTTGATGCCTGAACCACACCAGCCCCTCTTTATGGACAGCAGGAGCCAGAAATCTTGTTGCAAGTATCTACCTCTGGATGCTGAAAAACATGGGGAGATTGGACAGTACAGCAGGAAGGGAAATGGAACTTTGTGTCAGATAACTCTAGGGAAAAAAAGTGTGTGACAACAAAAGCAATGTTTTTGGATAGAAAACTATTCCTAGTTTTCTGGCAAGCATTAATCACCAAGAGATCAAACTCGCCCAGCTGAATGATTCAATGGACTTATAAACAGGCACATTCATTCTTAACCTGCTGTGAACCAGGTGATTTTGGTATCCTCACAAGGCACCTGCCTTTGGAAACTTTCAAATTTGGATTTTGTTCACAACAGTGACTCTGTAAAAATGCTACCTTTCACTGCCCTGGCTGTTTGCCTTCTGTTTGAATTGTACTGAATTCACTGATGGAGGTTATTTTCAGCATTACAGAACTGACACTATACACTGACAAGCAAGTCACTCTTGTGAACATCACTGTATGTGAGTCATAGCAGATTTTATTTAATCTATTTACTCCAAGTAACTAAAGCCAGTACTTCAGCTTCTGTGTATACACAAACATGTTTATGGTTTTGGTAGAAACTTATTTAGAAGTACATCAGTCTTGGTAAAGTATTGTATTTTCTCTTTTATTGGGATGAGTTCACTTAACTGACTGAACCAAACCTGCTTGCTGAAACATTGCTTTTGAGCCCGTTGCAGGCTCCATTGTTGTAAGCTGGAAGCATAGTACCTGTTGCACCCATCACATTTTCCCCCCAAATCAGATGTGAGTGTACAGGCTCTTGATAAATATGCTGACTTGGGAGAGATCTGTCTGGTCTGTTCATTTAGATGATGAGGTAACCGTGGGGAAGTTCTATGCCACCTTCCTGATACAGGACTACTTTAGGAAATTCAAGAAACGCAAAGAACAAGGACTGGTGGGGAAATATCCTGCGAAGAACACCACGATTGCTCTGCAGGTGATTTTTTTATGTTTTTAACCAACCATTTTGTGAGCTTACTTGAAATAGCAGGTAGATGAATATTGATGGTTGTGCAATGCTGCCAGGATTTTGTTTAGCTGGGACACTTTTGGCCCTTATTCATCAGAAAAATAAAACCTAATCCTGCTATTCTGTCTATAACAAGGTAAGTGCAAAAACTTATTCTCTGTGGATTACTCAAACAGTAGCAACGGTTATAAAATTTCTTAGCAAGTCTAGCTGATAAATCACAGTCTAAAGGTGCTGATTGGGTATTGGGTAAATAAAGCTCTGAGCTATCATTTATGTTCTTTTTTTGCCTCAACAATTCAATTTCTTGTGTTCCTACAATGCTCCAAGCCAGTTCTCAGGGAAACTTCCTACTGTGCATTGCCTCATAGTAAAGAGGTTTTTATACAGTATCCTTTTTTCTTAATTCTCATTGTTCTTTTGCTTTTCCACTTACGATATCGTGAAATATCTTCCTACTTTTTTAATATTTGCAAATTCTGAATTTCGCATCCATCAGTTTCTTTCATGGGAAGTAGTATTAACATACGGCATTAATGTCACACACTTCTGTCTCTTAAAACAAGCTATCACATGGAAACCAGGACAATAGATTTGGCCTTCTGTCTCTCAACAGGCCTGCAGCCAGCAGTCCATAGAGTACACGTGATCTAAAGAGCAAATTCTGACAACTTCTTTCCACTGGTACCCTTTGTAGAATGAACTTTGAAACAGGCAAACGGAAAGCTGTCCTCAAATAATTCCAGCCATCATATACTGCACTATTTTTATTGGATTGGGACTTTGTGGATTTCAGTTAATGATTAGCAGTTTGCTACAAACTATAAATATATTTGTTTCTGATAGTTTTTTTATTCTGATGCCAAAATTTAGGGATATGTTGTGAAAATCCCTTTCTAAAAGAGGAGAATTGTGTTAACTCGATTGAGATACTGTGTGTTAAAATCCCGTTGGTTTGTACTTCAGTTTAGCAGAATGATCTTTGCCGTGTTAAGTGGGTAATTTGTTTCATTCCCATTTCCTGAGAATGTCTCTGCTGGCAGCTCTGACTCCCATTGTGTTCCAAATCACCACAAACATAAGAGATGCAACAAGCAGGGAAAGATTCACCACAATTTTTGCTATTTATTTGTGCCCCCATGGCTTGCCAGAACTGTATGAATTGTATTTGCATTCACAAAAGAAGAGAAAATTATTGGTAATGGAACTGATAAAAAGGCTGCAAACAGCTGAGAGGGAAGTGAAAGACGTTGGATTTTTAGGAAGGACTTTTCCGACTTCTTTATTGAAGAAGCATTTGAGCATAAGGAGGTCTAAGTTAGTTTTGAGCCTCAGTATTGTAGGTTTCCACTTGTGGTTTTGAAGTTGCACACATAACAACGTAGAGAAAGCCACTGAGTTGTCAAATGTGAGCGTGCTCTGTTGTTCATTATCAGACTGTGCCTCTTGTTCAGTGACAAAGACAGAGGGCAACACGGAACTGGAAAGACTCAGCTCCTCCTCACTCCTTAGGCAAATATTTTTCAATTCAAAACAGCTTAAAAATGACCATTAATCTCTACTAGAAATCTGAAAAGGCCTATGGGATTTGAGGCATGGACTTTTTTTTGATTAAAACAATGCTCCCATGGTATTAAAATGAGCTGGGCCAGTAGATGGGAAGATTATTGCTTTCTTTTTCCCCATCTTCCCCTTTTCTGCTTTTGTCTTTCTAACAAATCAGTCGAAACTCAACTTGATTTGTCAAATAAAAATGGAAATACTGTTTCAAAGAGATGTAAAACCTGTGGTTGGAAAAAAAAAGCCCAGTCCAGTATATAAATGAATAATACAATTTTAAACTTGAAGCTACAGCACATCAAATTCAAAGTCACAGTGCTTTGTTTGTTAGAATAATTAATTATATGAGGAGACAGCTTTAAAACAGAGCTGGATATCTTTCTAAAAGAGATGTTCTACTTCAACAAGGAAATGATTTCTTCTGGTCAATGACCCTGAGAATAGTCCTGTGGGATGTGTTATAGGCAGTTTAGTATAAATGATCACAGAGAATCTTTTTGGCCTTATAATGTATAAAAATCAGGTGTCTCAATTTTCAGCCTGCTATTCCATGCTTTGTCCAAAGCTTAAATGCTTGTAAAATTTCAGTGTTTTCAAAAGCCTTTGTTCTTATCAACCATTTTTGGCAGCATAAATTATGGGGTATATTATCCAGCTTGTGTCTCAGCTATAGAAATTTTGTTGGATGGTCTGTGAAAAGCTTGTAACTATGAAAATATTATTTCTTGGAGAGTCAGTAGTAACTGTTTTTCAATTTTTGTCTCTCAAACACTCTAGGTGAACTAGTGTTTGCATATCTCTCTGGTAAACAATACACTAACAAAAGCAGAAATGTGCAGGATCACTCAGTTATCCAGTTTTTCAGGGGAGTTGTGATGACTGTTATGTCAATATAGCAGAGCTGCTCCAGCATTAATTAATCAAACAGGCAGCACATTCAATATTGCAGCACCTGACTTTGTTATGAAGACATGAGTGGAACAGATGTTGCACAACAGAAAAAGAATTTGTCAGCCTTCTCTCTGGAGGGGAAAATCATCCTCAGCTACACCTGAGTTCCTGACACTGAAATCTGACAGTAAATACAGGACCTTTATTTTTATTTTTGGCTGTGTTTAACTTTTCTATTGTTTTGAGAATTTTCTTTTTGAAATCAGAAGCTTCCTATAATCAGGGTGGGCATGTTACTTCAGCTGCAGTTTTTATTAAGTTTCTCTAACTAGATAAGATTTCACAGTATCTGGTAGTCATGATAATACCACTGCAAACAACCCCTGCTTTCTGAACTGCTGGACATGAGAGCAGCAGAAACTGGACTACATCTGCCTGTGATTTTTTGAGCTCTGTCATTCAGAACCTTTCTGTACTAGGAATTGCTTGCTTAGAGCTTTAAATAAGATGAGGAAAGTACTTTTACCAGGCTAATAAGATCTCTCCAGGCATCTGATTCTTCTATTTGTAAAGAACAAGAGCAACTGTGTTTTCATATTCTAGTTTACATCTTGCCCCATTTCACAGCAGTTGTCATGCTGCAAAATCCTTAGGCAAACCAGCAGATAAAAGCAAGGTCACCTGTTCCAATTTGTGTCAAAAGCCATGTGAGCCTTAAATGCTCTTGTACTCTGCTGATCCCTGTGGCTTTCTCTTGGGGTGAATGAGCTAGTTAATTAGTGAAGAAAGTGGTTCCTAAGGATCTAATAAACCCTGCAGTTCCTGCGTTATCTGGCCTGGCTTTCCTTAGCTCCTTTCTTTTGCAAGAGAGGAAGAAAACAACCTGCTATCAAGATTTACAGTCCCTTGCTAACCTTTGAGTGAAGCATGAGGTGAGTTACAGTTTTATAATCCTGCTGATTCTTACAGCTGGCCATGTCACACTTCCCTGCCTTCAGAGGGTAAACAGCCCCTGTGAGACAGAAGGCTCCTTGTCACAGAATGTGTTTTAGTTCACTGTGTTTTAATTCTAAGCACAACTATTGAGAAAAAAAAATAATGGATGTTGCCATTTTCCGTGTTTTATGAGACTGCAACAGCCTTTTTTTTAGCATAGATCACTTCTTTGCCCTCTTATTCTTCATGCTCACGTGGCATTTTGTTGGGGTTTTGAAGGCTGGGTTTTTTACAATAATTTCATTCAGTACTTTTGAAGATACTGAAGGGAGACCCTGTAGCTGTCAAATGGCCTGAGGCCCTGTTTTTCCAAGGGAATTACACTTACCCTTTTTTTTTTTTTTTAAACTAGTCCTTTAGTTTTAATCTAGGATAATAAGTTGGATGCCTTGCTTTTAGCTAAAACTTTTAAAAACATGTGCTTCTTATGCTGCTGTCTCTGATGGAATGACCTGTGTTAACATAGGCAGAAAAGTGATGCAGAATAATTTAAGAACCTTTACATGCAAGATAAAAAGGTTTTTAGAAACTGCAAAGGAAAATCTCCACAATACCACAACTAGAACTCAAGGTCATAAGAAGTAATGTTTTCAGCAAGAAAAGCACTTCCAGAAGAAGTGTAGTATGAAAGACAGGGAGCCATGCACCCTGTCTTTAGTTAGCTGAAGAGAATTGCATAACACAGAGTAAAATTCTGTGAGCTCAGGAAAGTCCAGTGAGGCTTTCTGGTGGTCTACAGTAGTTGTGTTAGTAAGTTCTGTTTCACCAAGTGTGGGAATAAATCTTCCCTTGGAAACCACATTGCTTAGCTAAAGATTCAGTCTGTGGACTCAGAAGGGCAGACTGACCAAGGAGCATGTGTAAAAATACTGTTCTTAGAAGATGTTATCTTCAGAGAGACACACAGAGCATTTGATTTCAGGGTGAAAGAACACTAGAATATACAGAATAGGGGGTTTTTGTCATTAAGACTTAGGCATTTTAACACATGAAACTGAAACTTTGCCGGAGTTTTGTTTGGTTATATGAAACCAAAACTTGTGAACTGTGTCACAAGAATGTCCCTGGCAGCCCCCTCATGTTTAGGGGCCAGAACCTCCACCCAACTGCAATAAAGGAAGCAGCTTCTTCTGACACTGGATTTTGAGATGTGTTTGGTACAGAAGAAGAAACAGTGGAAATTTGGGTTGAGTTAGAAAACTAGAGCAGAGCTCCCTGCAAAACTATATTTGCTTCGTGTATGGTGGAGCATGCAGCAAGCAGGAATTCCTCTTCTTACTCCACAGTAACTTCATTCAGGGTGCTTTTTTATTCTGTAGAGCTCAGGTTTTCCTCGAGGGTGTAGCATTTGTTGTTAGCCTAACGCAGGCTGCTGTTTGGGTACGTGTCAGAGAGGAGGAAGCAGCTTAGAAAGTGAAGAGCGTCTCGGGGAATGATTATCTGCTCAGGCTGTTAAATCAAGGAAGTCTTTCTGCCGTGAAATTCCAAATTCCCCCTCACTCAGAAAAGGACACTTCAGATGATAACCAACAGCAGTTTGTCTAAACTTCCATGTTGTCACCAAAAGCATCTTCAGAGCTGCAATAACATCACTTGGAACCCTGTAGTTTGTCTTCTGCAGCCCCGGGGGAATTCACCCCCTTCTGAAGGCAAGAGAACAAGAGGCTCTGAAATGAAATGGGTGACCAGTTTGAGTCAGATTTTTAGGTCATTTTTGTGGTGTTACATATGCCCTGAGGTCACCAGAAAAGAGGGCTTCTATTGCCTTTCTTGTGCTATTGACTGATACTTATGCAGTGACAACAAATATATTTTCTGGGTCAGAAAGACATGTCTTTGTGTAATGATGGAAACCTGTATTGAGCCAAACAGTGGTCACATGGCTAGTAAAATAGATGTTAAGTGAAGCACGAACAATTTTAATTACTTTCATCTAGAGGGAATGAACTAATTCTACACTATTTTTCCTATGGAAAATACTTACTGTAAACTATGGAACACATCTATAGTTCATATTTATTTATGTGTCGCCCTCTTTGTTAATACACACAAATAAAAATTGAAGGATATTTTCTTTCACATCCCAGGTACACAAAAGCACTGATTTATTGAGCTGAACCTGATTTTGGAAACATGTTTCAGATTAAACCAATCATGCTTTTTTCTCTCTGCAAATGTTACAACTATTATGAACCCTGCAGTAAACAGTAATAAAAAGGGAAAAAGCCAAACCCTCTGATAGGCATCAGCTGAGGGGTTAATTTGTTGCTCAAGTTCCATTTTATTGTGCTCCCATGTTCATGTGTGGTGTTCACAGAAGGGCTCAGCTCGAAGGCAGCCTGGGCTGGCTGAGAGCTCAGAGCTTTTGTGCAGTTGCAGCGCAGCGCGCTCAGCGCTGGGAGCCGGGCTCTGCCAGGATGGATAACTCTGGACAATCAAGGCTTGACTACTATGTCTCTTATGTCCACTGCTATAGTGTAGGTTATTCAGCTATTTTTCTGCATGCTTATTTCCTTTTGTAAGTAGTTCTGTGATTGTGTTCTGTTCATGCTAACCTCAGTTTATTTTTATGTTAAAGTGACAAGTGTATCTCTGAGGTTTTTTGCTCTTTGTAGTTTTCTTTGCTCTAAAGTAAGCAGACAGTAAAAACATGCTCTTTACCTATAAATCTAATGGTATACATGAATGTTTTTAGAGTCATAGGCTTCCAGGATTTTGAAGCTCTGAAAACCTAAGTATTTAGAATTAATGTTTGTGCTTTTTTCCAGTTCTAGTGAGTTTATATAGCAATATACGTAAATACACATCATTGTTCTAAAGTCTGTGAAGCAAAGCTTGCCAGTGTCTTTGAATTCCTGGTATTACTGTAAGATACCTCAAAAGAGGGACCACTGGGTATTTTACTGGGTGTTTATTTAGTATAGGTGACAATGATATGGTTTAAATAAGGGTATTGTGCTTGCACTTCTTAAACTAAGCTTAAACTGCATCAATATGTAGGTTGGACCATACCTTAAAATTGTTGTGGACTGATTTTAGGTACAGGGAAAATGATCTTTTTGAAGTTCCAGTATTTATAAGCATTTGAATATTTTTCTGAAAGTCATGACTGGAGTCTTGCATTATACACGGATTTCTTAATATAAGATGAATATCTAAAATTGTGTTACTCTTGTATGCATATTGTAGATGTGGGAAGTTGATTTAAAATCTATTTGGCATTTGTTAAAAGCAGGCTTTTCAAAATATTTACATGTTTAACGTTCAAATGTTTTGATGTTTTGGTGTGAGGTGCCTTTCAAGCCTCTTAAAGTATAGATCTAAATAACCTGTCTAGGGGTACAGTTACTGGTCATATGATGTCTTCTGTCACTGAGGGTGAGGGACTCCTACAGTTCTGTTATTTCTGCTTTTGAAAACACATCTGTATCATCTCAATGGTGTGTCAGAGACAGGGGCATCAGTCATTGTCTCTTGAGATGCTATTTAGGACCCATCACTGGTGTATCAGTGCCTTGTTCCATCCTGAAAACATTGCAGGTGCTGTTGTCCCTCCAAAGCACAGCTGCACAGAATTACCATGTTCATCTGAAGTCATTCTGTGCATTTATGGGAAAGCCTAATTAAAGAAATGCTTGGGTTTCTCATGTAATTATGTTGTTCAGCACTCTGTGTGTCACTGCTTTGCTAAGTAACCATTGGAATGATGCTTCTCATCTTTCTCATACCTACAAGGCAGAAAGATGAAGCAAGGAAGGAATCAAAAATTAAAGTTTGGATAAACAGTGTGTCTGAACAAGAAATAACTTCTTTTGCAAACTTCTAGTGAAATCTGTAGAACAGACTTAGAGCCATGCTCAAGGACTGCAAGGAAGTAATTCCTGTATAACACTCAAATTTGACTATTTTTTTTAAAAGTCATTACAACCTGATGCTTCAAGAATGTGGCACGTCTTGAATCACTGTATGTAATAACAAAGAGTCTTAAAAAGTTCTGTGTAGGGTAGTAACCACCTTCTAAGAACTTTAGCAGTCCTAGTGAAAAAGAAACAAGCACACCTCTGGCAAGGGTAGACAAATCACTATCCAGACTCTCTGTTTTCAAACAGTCCCATCCGCTCTGCTTTTGTTTTTATCTCTGATTTAAATGTACCAGTTTTTAGAACCTCACAAATGGAGGACATGGAGCGCTTCCATTGCCCTCTTGTGTGCTATAATGTCCCCAGGGTTCTTGCTGGGTAGACTAAAATGTGCAATATTATGTAGGGAATGTGTGTCTGAAGGACTCTTCTTTCCTGTAAATTAAAGAAGAGATGTGGGGAAGGTTGGTTTGATATTTTTGCGCTGTCTTTTGTTTAAGAGATCTTTGATTTGGTTTTGAAGTGCTTGAAGGTAAAGTTAAATGTTTGATCAGTCCATGCTGCCTCTTCAGTCTTCACAGAAGACATTAAGTGTGGTTCAAAGAAGGGATTTTCTTATTGATGTGAAAGTACCAATTCCTGCGTTTTTACGCCAGTCTCACTTTAGTGGTGGCTGACTGATCTAATGAAGGATCGTTTTATCAGTAAGAGCTCAGCATGAGCATTTGTATCATTATGTGGTGCTCCCTTGTCATAAAAACGTGTCTTAGATGACTTAGAATGCTGTTGGATTGCACTAGGTAAAATGAGACAGTAAATGGGAGTAGTCATTTTAAGGATAGAGTTCACAAAGCTGTTGTAGGTTGTTCCATTAGCGCAAATAAACTGAGGAATATTTCAGTTCTGCAGACTGGTGTCGTTTGAGAGCTTCAGTGCTGGCTGAGTGAATAAAGCTGCTGGGTTTAGTGTAACTAACATATACCTTTGCTTACGGTGATCCAGGTGTTTGCCTTCCACTGTTGGCTGTGTAACTGCAAGAGGTCTGTTACTTGGGAATGAGTATTACTGGAGAGAGGTGAGATGATAAAGGCTGCCTGCTTTCTCTTGAGTAAAGGGGGGATAATTCGCCAAGAAGTAAGCCAGAAGGCAGTTGGAAATGTAATCAAAATTAAATTACTATTCAGTGCGTTGCTGTCAAACATGTGGCGTTTCTCAGCTTCCAGGCATATATTTGTGGGACTTTGTCACAATTTGGCAGACAGGAATATGAGCAAGTAGTTTTTGTCAGGATTAAATTTTGTCTGATGCTGCTCTCTGACAGTGCTGTGTTCACAGAGGGGCTCAGCTCGAAGGCAGCTGGGGCTGGCTGAAGACTCAGAGCTTTTGTGCAGTGGTTTGAGAGCAGTGCACTGAGCCGGTGTTGGAGATGGGTCTCCTGCACTCAGCCCCGGGAGATGGGCTCCTTGAGCATGGATAACTCTGCACAATCAAGACTTTGCTGTGTCTCTTGTGTTCAGTGCTGTAGTGTAGGTCTATTCAGGTATTTTTCTGGATGCTAATTTCCTTATTTTAGCAGTTTTCAAATTGTACTTTGTTCGTACGAACCTCAGTTTATTTTTACGTTAAAGTGCCAGTTGAGGTTTTTTGTTCTTTTTAGTTCTCTTTGCTCTAAAGTAAGCAGGTAGTGAGTGTGAAATGCAAGTGGCTCTTCTTGCTGATGGTCAAATAACCAAATTATATTAGCAGTCCTCTACTAAATCAATACTGCCTTTGTTTCTGCTAAATAAATAGAAGCGTCTGGTCTTCCACTTGAATAACTGCACCTTAAAGTGTTAATTTTGCTTCCCTTTAGCACCTTGAAAAATGATGACATTAGCAACCTTGTTGAGGTTTTGACTAAGCAATTAGCATAAGAAGTGGGGGAAAGCCCTCCCACCGTTCCCAATGTATTCATGAAACGAGTATTGTATATTAACTCACTAGTAAATGATTTTTAGAGCCTTGTTCAATTACAGCATAGCTCTCAAAGTTCATCCCTAAGAAAACTGGATTGCCAGATAGACGTAGATAATATGATTAGTCAGGCACCTTTTTCAGGAAGTGAAATACTGGAGTAAGTGAAACCTGAAGTGGAGCCTTTTGGTTCATCCCTTTCCAGGTTCTGATTGCCCACACTGCATAAGTGTCATTTTTCTCCCCAGCGAAGCAGCTGTTTCTGTTTTGAGTGGAAGTTTTGAGTGTGCTCCTGGAAATGTGTGAGGAAACAGCATGAATGAGACCAAGCCATGTCTGGAATCCTCTGAGGTTCCTCAGTTCCTTCTGGAACTCTGAAATACACAAAATTCTCTACACATCCTCATGCTACCCCAGGGCAAGTAACATGCAATGTCAGTGTTGTGCCGGGAGAGCCCTGATATCTCCTTCAAAAATGCTAAAAAAGAATAAATCAGGTTTTTAGATTGTAATCAAAAATGGAGCTAAATGCTGTGCCTGATTTTTAGTAGTGTAAGTCTAGTGGTAGCAGAGGGTTAAACAAACACATCTTGGATTTCTTCTGAACCCGAGGAGATAAAAGAAGTTGCTGGGAAGAACAAGAATGTGTTTCTTGCTTTGGACCATAACGGCCAGAGTTAAATCAGGAAAAATATCTCCTTTTTGAAGTAAGGCAGGCCTGTACAAAAGCACTGAGTTCTCGGCATGGATATGACATATCTTTCCTCCCTGATGTGCAGGTCTGTCCTGGACAGTTTCAGCATTAGCCCTTTTCCTAATGCTGCTTGTGGTAGCAAACTTGAGAGGAATATGAAGCGATGTACGCTGAGTCTCTGCTGCTGTAACTCGATGGTTTTCTGCCCTAAACTAAAGCTTTACACCAAATCTCTGCGTATCACAGTGCAGTGCAGATGAGCTGGAATTATTTCACTGCTTTCCTTTCCATCTGAGCTCTGCTAAAATTGCTGTTGCTATAGCAAAGATCTCCTTGTGTTTCCTTTGTTGACACAGGCTGCAAACATGTTTTGAACATTAAATATACATCTCATTGAAATGCATTTTATTATAGTTCTTGCTGATTACTTATACCTTTTAATAAGATTAATTTTTCTTCTATAGGGGTCCATAAACACCAGTGGTGTTTTAGTCAGTGTCTACACTGTGATAATAAAGACATGATCACCTCAACAGGGTTATACTGGAATATATAAACCTTTTATTAATAACAGTAAAGGAACTCACAGCAGGATGCATCCTCTGTGGATGTCCGGATACAAAAACTGTTAATTGTCCTTCAAAATAAATTAAACACCTGTAACTAAAGAGTAAAAAAGAGTTTGCATTCCTAATGTATTATGGTATTGTCATTGATTTAGGCAGGACTAAGGACACTTCATGATATTGGCCCAGAAATACGCCGAGCTATATCCTGTGACTTGCAAGATGATGAACCAGAGGAAAACAATCCAGAGGAGGAGGAAGATGTTTATAAAGTAATGTCAGAACACAACCATGTGAATTGTTTTTTGTTTAATATGAGAGTAAAGAATGACCTTATCCTTGAATATGAAATAATATAATAATAATGATACTTTTAAACCCCTCAAATCAGGAAATATAAATATTTTATAAATAAGTCTATTTTATGTATAGATCTGTAAAAATGGTAGTATCAGGGCACTTGCATTTCTTCATAAATTTAGGAAGCAGTTCCTGCAGAGTGGTTCTCCTGCCCCTAATTCTTTCTCATTAATTCTTATTTTTTCTTAAGCAAATCCTAACAAAAGGCATGAACCTTACTGTCTCAAATTTTGATAGTGGCAAGGTTTAAACTGGTTCTAATCTCTGCAGTTGTAGATAGGAAGAAGGGAATGAAAGTCTATGTAAGCAAACCACAAGAGACATGGAGCTGCGTATTTTAAAATGAATGCATGGAATTACACAGAGTTCAACTAAATATAAATGCCATTTCCAATCCCATGAGGGATATATCAATAAGAATCAATCAGAAAAAAAGATTAGTTTTCCTCTTTATGCTATTTAGACTGAAATGGTGAACACGTAAATTTGGTGTTATAATCAGAGGCAGTCTGCAAACCATTTGTCAGCCAGCAAGAAAACTTATTTTTTCCCAAGCATTTCAGAAGAAGCAGATGTAAAATCATGCTTCTGCAAGAATTACAGCAGAAGCCCCATAGCTTGCTACTGTCCTTTGCAAAAAGGAGGACATGGCACTGGAGACAGTGCCCCAGCTGCCATCAGTAGATGCATTTCTCTGCCAACCATCATTACCTCCTGTCTTCTCTAGATTGAGCTGCAACTCAGACTGCTGTCATCCAGGACCCACACCTGGCTAGACAGGGAGGCTCCCTAACCTGGGTCAGGTGTCAAAGAGAGCTGCATGTCATAGTCATAACTTAGCACCTCATCCTCTCTCTCACCATCCATTACACTCCCAGGGCTGATAAACAGAAACTACTCTTTCTTGTACCTCTGCGAGAAGAAAGAATGGAAGCACTGGAGCTGAATGTTCCCTACTTGGGATTTGCTTGCAAGCTGTTGCATGGCACTCCATCCTGTCTGAGTGACGCCTGTTGCAAACTGGTGCTCCAGGAGAGCAGGAGAGAACTCCACCAAAGTGTTCCCAAAAATTAAGCAAACACGTCTCTTCCTGAGGAAGCTGGTGCATGTTCATGTATGGGAATCTAGGTTTCTCCTGCGTAATAAAATGTGGAGAAAGCTGGATATGTCACTTTTAGTTGTGTGGAAAAGAATAATGATCACAGCATACTGTTGATTTGACTCTGAAATACAATATTGTCATCACCACAATCACATCTCTGTCACTTCAGGAGATCCCATCTGAAGCATCATAAAATTAGAAACAAAAATCACAGGTTACTTGAATTGCTACTTTTCTGTGCATGTAGGAGAGAAAAGTAAGTTGTCACTGTCAAGAGTATGTTCTGTTAAGGTATCTGATATAATTTTTTCTTTCTCTTCCCCTAAAACAGAGGAATGGTGCCCTCTTTGGCAACCACATAAACCACATTAGCAGTGACAGACGAGATTCATTTCAGCAAATCAACACCACACACCGTCCCTTACATGTCCAGCGGCCTTCAATTCCCTCTGCAAGTGATACTGAGAAAAACATGTATCATCAGGCAGGAAACTCTGTGTACCACAACCATCACAATCACAACTCGGTAGGAAAGCATGTTCCCAACTCAACAAACGCCAATCTCAATAATGCCAACGTGTCCAAAGTCCATGGAAAACACACAAGTTTTGGAAATCGTGAGCGTAGATCTGAGAATGGTTACCGTTCACACTCCAGGACTGACCACGAGAAGCGTAGAAGGCCAAGCAGTAGGAGGTAAACTTACAAATATGTCTTTGCTTTTAAATAAATTCATAAATACACTACAGGAAAATTAAGCTAAGTGAAATTAATTTGAATCTTCGTTTGTGTTGCCTACTGATGTATGAACTGTGTTTAAAATCTAGCTCTGATGAATGGGAGAGGCATAAAACTTCACTGAGATTTGAAAGTAGCAGCTTTCCTGAAAGTGAAATCATTAGTTACAGCACAGACATTGTCATCACCAAAGAATTTCCCTAAATGACTTGTTTTTAAAATATTTTTCTCATTTTATGGCCTACCTGGATAGAACACGCTACTATGAAACATATATTAGGTGAGTTGATATTGTTCTGGCATAATTGAAGAGGACAGAGGAGTTTTTCTTTCTTTTTTTCTTCTTTCCTTTTTCTTTTCTAAATTAACTGTACCACAATGCATATGCTTGGTAGCTTAAGTGACAATTTTTAAGTAAAATTTTTCACTGCCTGTTCTAAAAGTACAAACTTCTGGTAAAGTTCAGAATTATTCAAGCCCTTTTGAAAGTCCAGGCAGGTTTCTGCAGTTTTCAACAGGCTAAAGATCACACCTGATTGTAGACCTTGTTAAAAATTGACTTGTCAAGACTGCAAAAACCGCTGGTGTTAGCTTTGATAAATGTTAATATTTTCTAAGGCAACTTTTAAAAAATAGGATCTATTGTTTTGATTGAAGTGCATTGGTAAATGGACGTTCAGTGGTGGTTTTAATGTCTAGATTTGCATATCTATTTCAGATTTTTTTTTTAATACCTCAGTGAGAACTTCTTAATATTTGAGCCATTTGGCAAACTTTCAGGCATTGGAGAGAGGCTGTGTTTTTCCAAATGACTGAATGTATATCATGTAAAAATTTCTTGAGCATTTGACTTCACTGGGCATCCTTTTCTTGCTTTCCTATTGTACCACAAGGAGCTAAAGGAAGGCCATCTTTAGGAAACAGATACTTCATTCACGTTCTGAACTGCAGTGCTCTTTACTACTGTAACACCACATTCTGAACTAGAGAGTTGTTAGTGCTTGTCTTTTTGTTTCCTCCTTTGAAGCACATTAAAATAACTGTGTATAAAACAAACAATATATAATTGATATAAATAGGAAAAAACCCTCTTTATTTGCTACTTACAGATCTGACACTGGTGACGTGCGCCGACCTACTATTCGCCGTGAAGAACATGAAGTCCAAGACTATTGCAATGATGATCATTATTTGGGAGAGCAGGAATATTATAGTGGAGAAGAATATTATGAAGATGACAGTATGTTGTCAGGAAACAGGTGAGGATATTTGTTAAATAAAATGTTGTTAAATAAAAATATTTGTTAAATAAAATAACGTGCAAAAATATTTCAGTATTTTCGGTACATAGATATAAAGGCTTCACTAAGCACACTCACACTGCAAATTCTCTGATGGAATTAATACTCTGCAACTGCTGAAATGTGAAATCATGAGTAGGAATGGAGAGTGTTCCAAAGATGGAATGTTTCCCTTCTATTGAATAAATTCAGTAACACCTCAAAAATAATCTTCACTTTTGTTCATATTTTTTTGTTTACAAGTCCAGCCCAGAAGTAGAGGAATTTATTGCCATTTTATCTTAGATCTGTAAGTGCATATGCTCAAGTGCCAGACATGCTTAATTCTCCTTCTCCTGCTATATGGACCACATTCACCAGCTGAATTCTGGCAAGATTGGCACCCTAATCTGCATCTCGTTGGTTTGCATAAAAGCTGAGATTCACATGAAAGCTAAATTTTACAGAATTCTCAGGTCACTAATTTTTTTTGTATGATAGTTAACATCAAGTAACGCTCTTCCAAGATCTGATTTTAAACACGAGAATATCCAGAATGTAAGAGGCTTCAATCCATTCTGAGCTTCTGTGCTCCTGCACCTTACCCAGGGTTCTCAAGAGGGCATGGCAGGAGTAGAGTAGAGTATTTTTTTATTTTTTTAAGCAGTGTGCAACTGAGATCTTACATTTTTGCCTGTACTGGTAAGAATAAATTAATTGAAAATATAATTTGATTATAAATTTAACCTGAGAATTGAGTCTGTAACTGTACTAGCACAAAAGTATATGCCCACTATCTCAAAATCCTACAGAAACTGGATTTTAAATTTGAGTTGTGCAATTATAGGATGCAGAGTTTAATTGTCTTGATGGAGAAAGAGTAGACTTGAAGATTTTTTTAGAAGGAAACTAATAGATCCATTTACAAAAGCTCACTGAACTAGTATTTTCTTTATTGTTTTTTAATGCAGGCATAGATACGATTACCACTGTAGATATCACTGCCACGACTCCGATTTTGAGAGACCAAAAGGTTACCATCACCCACATGGTTTTTTTGAGGAAGATGATTCACAGCTCTGTTACGATACAAAAAGATCTCCTAGGAGACGGCTGCTACCTCCAACGCCACCACGTAAGTACATTAAGGACAATTTGTTTGCAAATCTGAAACAATTTAAATGCATTCAGACAGATTCCAGTTTAAAAAGGCTTCTTTTTAACTTGGATTTTAAGCATCTCATTTCAGATTCACATTGGTACTTTATTCTGCTGTCTCAGGAACAGTGCTTACAATTCTGTGTTTCTTCTGAGGGAGCAAATGTTTCAATTTATCGATAGAATTAGCATTGTGAACAGATGTTTTTTCCTATTCCTTTAATTTTCATTTCTTCTCTTCCTTAGATCTTTCCCTTGGTTTGTCCTTTTTAATTTTCATTTCTTCTCTTCCTTAGAGCTTTCCCTTGGTTTTTCCTTATCTCAAGAACAGTATTGCTTCGTCTGCATTTCTACAAGCTGTCATGGTTCTTATCTTGTAATTCTGTTTTTGTATGTTCCAGGCTGTGCTGCAGAGATTAGCAGTGCTAATCCTCTGGTGAAACTAGGCACAGACTCGAAATTCTTGGATTTTGGTCTTTGACCTCTGACACTTCACAAAGAGGAAGTACTTGGGGGTGGCACTAGAAATGCAAAAGCAACCTCTTTTAAAGGCTTTTTCTTGTCTCAGAGATTCTGAAGTGTATTGAGAGAATTTTATATCTGGTGTACAGTCTCAGACTGTTCAAAGCCACAGAAAGGTGTGGTAAAGGGCGGCAGCAAAATATATTATTATGTAATAAAGGTAGCATTCTCCAGCAATACAGCAAGTATTGATCCACACTTTAGGCACGCAACTCCTTATGACAAGACCAGCAATGCTCTCTGCTGTCTGGCTTTCTGACCTTTAGAGACAGAGGGGAAAAAGCAGAATGAGTCTTGCACCATAGAGAGTAAACTCAGATGAACAATAGTGAAGGGTACAGAAAGCTGCTGGCTGTCTTTCAGTAGCAGAAAGGAAAGACATCAGATGAAAGAGAGACTGTGAAAGAAGATGCCTGTACATCTTTCTACAAGCTTTTCTGATAGAGGAATTTTAAGCCAAAGAAATAAATAGACGCTTTGTATATCCATTCCATAGATTGCAGGAGAAAAATTTTCATATAAAAATTGTCTCGGGTCTGCCCATGAAAGCGTTTCGAGTGGAGGGTTGAAGGTTTCCTCTAACTGCAGTCTTGGAGAAAAAAATTTTAGTAATAGTGTTTGGCAGTCATTTATTTAGAGGATGTTACACTTTTTATCTCACCTACAGGAGACTAGATAAAGGTACTAGATAAGAGACTATTTGATTATCCTAGGATAAGAAGAACTAGTTCGGATCTAAGTTGCATAAGGGTAATTTAGGAAGCCCTTGGCTTTCACCAGTGTAATGTCACAAGAGCAATCATTGTCATACCTCCTGTCATAACCATTTATTTAATATTCAGGGAAAGAGTTGAGAGATTTTAGCAGCTCAGCATCCGAGCAGATTTTAAAAGAATCTCAAACCTATTATTTGTAACTAGTGTATGGGCTGTTTGGCCTGGGGAAGAAGCCTTGTTCTTCTCACACAAATAAAGGAAAAAGAAAAAAAAGGGTGTGCAGCAATGCACTGAGCAGTTCCTGCTAGCATCTGATTCAGTCCGAGTGAACATAACATCCAGTGCCTTGGCTGAGTTCTTCAGTCAGTAAATTGAACTCCATGTCAAGCTTTCTGGATGTTTTTACACTAAACTCATCACCACAGTATTTGAGCAGCTTCCAGAAGTGTACTGATTTTCTTTCAGCCTCTTCTCTGCAGAGAAGCATGTGCAAAGAAATGTCTTGTTTTGGACGAAGGGACTTTTTGGGTTGCTTCTTATTCACTTTGGTATTGGGACACTTGGCATACCAGGATCAGGAGCTAAGGCTTACATTCCTGTATTTGGATTTACCATAGAGATGAGAGAGAGACAAAGTTTGCTTTATTTGGACCAAATCACCTCGTGGAGGTGCCTATTTTAGTTCAGTGGCTCTCTGACTGTTAGCATCCAGCATGAAGTGTCTGATGATAACTGTGGGGTGCCGTAAGTCTGTGGCATTTAACTTGGTGCAGTCAGGTTCTCTCCAGTGTCCCACTCTGATGCTTGCAGCTGTGAGGGTGGATCTGGATTCCAGCTGCAGTTCAGATCCAGGCTGTCTGTGCATTGAAGCTGGCACAGGGGAACGATACCCATGTGCTTCCCATCATTCTGCAGGCTTTCAACAAGATCAGCTGAAACATCTCCACATCAGCCAAACATCTTGATTCAGTTCAGATTTCTACTTTTTCCTTTCTGTCATGAGTAACAGTGCACGTAACAGCAAGAGACCATGGCTGATCACTGTCCTGAGCAGCAGAATAAACATCAGGGATTGACAGCTTGAGTTGACTTGGATATGATTTTACATATTGCACATTGCTTCCAAGGAGCTGGGGATTTCATATTTCCTTTGGGAAATCTGGTTCATTGGAATCAAGAATTTGAAACCATGGGGAAGAAAGAAGAAACAGCAGCTTATGGCAAAACTCTGCAGCTGAGTGTTTGAACCTGTCAGCTGCATCACACAAGCTTGTTTTCTGAAATAGCTGCTTCAAATTCTGTCATTTTAGGTTGCTTCTATGACTTCTACCTAGGACTGCTTTTGCTTATGTGATTAATCTATCCTTTATCTTATAACCAGCTGCTTGCTTCTGTTAGCACGTCTTGTTTCTTACTGGAGGATCTGTTGTTATTTGTATCATTGTTGATGCACACTGGAATTATGGAAATAATAGAATTTGAGGAAAAATATTTTGTTTTTCTAATGAATTTATGGTTTCCCATTAGCACATAGACGATCTTCCTTTAACTTCGAATGCCTCCGCCGACAAAGTAGCCAAGACGACATCCCACTCTCTCCTAATTTTCACCATCGCACGGCTTTGCCACTTCACTTAATGCAACAGCAGGTAAACACAAACTCTTCCTTAACTACAAATGAGTTACATCTTTCCAGCCTCAATACTGCACTCCTGACTTTCACTGTTGTTTGAAGCAGTACCAGTGCACTCGTTGCCAGAGAAAAAACTTCTCAAACATCGACCTTGTGCAAAACACATAATGAGCAGCCTGCCCCTTTGACTCTCTGACTGTCCACAAAAACTCACCATGCCCTAAGGAATTTTGACCAGTACTGCGTGAAACATCAGCTGTCTATTAATCTTTGCCTATTTCAACTCCAGTTGTGACAATTTGCAAGTACAACATACACACCTTCTAAGGCTCAGTGCCCACCTTGGAAAATGCTGACAGCTTCCTATCCTGTCCTGGACAGAAGGAATGTTTCTATACTTTGTTTTCTTTAATATATTGTATAAGCAAAAAGATTTTGTCATATGAGTAAAATGGAAAAAATACCATTTTGTCCTGTCAATTTACCAATTTCAGTCTTGTTCCTCTTTTACATGGCTACTACACACCAGAAAATGTTAACTTTGCATAGCTGCTGCTTGAAAAACTGGTTTGAGCTAATTGCTGAAGTGAGAAGTGAGTATGACTGAGCATTTGAAATCACTAACTTCTAAAATTCTTCCCTTTACCAGGTCATGGCTGTCGCAGGTCTGGATTCCAGCAAAGCTCATAAACATTCACCGAGTCGTTCGACGCGTTCCTGGGCCACCCCACCGGCCACCCCTCCCAACAGGGACCGTTCCCCCTATTACACCCCTCTGATCCAGGTGGACAGGGCTGACTCCACAGAGCACATGAATGGCAGCCTGCCTTCCTTGCACAGGAGCTCCTGGTACACGGATGACCCCGACATTTCCTACCGGACATTCACACCAGCCAACCTGACCATCCCCAATGACTTTAGGCATAAACACAGCGACAAGCAGAGGAGTGCAGACAGCCTGGTGGAAGCGGTGAGTGCTGCGGGAACCTCTGAAGGAGCCAAGAGTGTCTGCCTGTGCAGTTTTGGGGTTAACTTTTAAGAACATATAATTCAATTCGCATCAGCTCTCTGAAAATGTGTTTTTAGTTTTATAGCCACAAACTGGTTTTAGGTAAAGAGGGGAATTTATTCATAGTTGTTGTGTAGTAAAGGATTTCTACTGAATACAAATCTTCACATTAGTGAGGGATTGATCAGAGAACTAAAGATACTTCAGAATTTTGAAATTTAAGTTTCCTAGATGAGGATCAGTTCTGAAGTATCCTTCCACAATGGCAATAAGGAAGAGATGTGTATGCCTTTTTTCCCTGTTGTTTCTATAGAAATAAATCCCCATTTTTGCAGTAATCAGAATAAAAAGATCAAAAACTCCATGAATCAGTGTACTAAATGCAGAGAGGAGAATAACAGCTGCAAGGATTGATTTGTCGGTGTACTAAAAGAGTGTTAAGAATTCCCTTTTATATTAAAAAAGATTTGAAGATGCAGCGGGTGCAGCATTTCTGAATCATAGTTACTGTTGTAGCTTCCATCTATCACTTCCTTTCCCTTGCTCTGAGCTAAACAACAGATTTTGTTATGTTTCAACATCTCTTTTCCATGTACTCTAAAGTGCTGAGAACATGTAAAATTCTGTATTTCAGGCAATTGTTCTAAATGCACCGTCTGAGATACATTAACTGTTGTCTTTAGTGTACCAGCCTGATGATTGATGTTCAGACTACTGCCAAGTTTCTAAGGAGAAGTGTCAGATGTACTGCAACACCGCTTACATTATCACACATCATGGTGTGCTTTGGAGACTTCTCGTTGTTGATTTAATTGTTCTTTACTTGTACAGTTTGGGTTGAGTAACTGGGTTGTTCCAGTGAATTCAGCATGGGGTTTCTAGTGTTTTCCATGGATGAGCAATGTTGTGATCTCTCTGTTGTTCTGCAATTCCACTGAAATTCTCACTCTCTCCCCTCCATGTGTCAGGTACTTATATCTGAAGGCCTGGGAAGGTACGCGAAGGACCCGAAATTTGTTTCGGCTACGAAACACGAGATTGCTGATGCATGTGACATGACTATTGATGAGATGGAGAGTGCAGCAAGTAATCTTCTCAATGGAAATATCAGCAATGGGACCAACGGGGATATGTTTCCAATTTTAAGCAGACAAGATTACGAACTTCAAGATTTTGGTCCTGGCTACAGTGACGAAGAACCAGAAACGGGACGATACGAAGAAGACTTAGCTGACGAAATGATATGCATCACAAGCTTATAGTATTTAGCAAGGAAAATGTTCTAATAAGAGAAAAAGTGCCTCATAGTTTCAAGATGCTAGGCACTAGCTGGAGTGAATAACCAATCCAAGTTTTGTATGAGTGATGTCGCACCTCAAGGAAGCCATAACCAATAAATTTATTATCTCCAGGTTGCCGAAATGTGATCAGCGCTGCAGTAGGTCAAGTCTCCTCCCACAGAATCTTCAGTTCCTCTGTAGGAATAAGGTTATTTTGAAACTAAGCAGATTGCGACAATCAGTTTTTTGAGGGCTAGAGCAGGATTCTGAGGTGTAATATCTTGCCTGTCTTTCAACCTTGTGCTGCTGTCCTTCCTAGTGGAGCAGGATTTTGTCAGTGACAATGTCTGTATAGGTCTGGCACAGGATTGTGTGGGAAACAGTAACATGAGATGAGTGATGACAACCTATAATGTCATTACCTCAGTGCTCAAAGCATATCAGCTACCCATTGCATATCCATTCTAACATTGTTTTCAAACTTGCCTCCTGATTTCTTTTCTTAATGCTCTTCTAAAATACGGTTTGTCATGCTCTACCTGTTAGAGATCGTTGGAAAAATAAGTTATATAAAGAATAATCCGTCATATGTAACATCAGTTTACATAGGAAAATATCATTCAGATGGTCTGTTTTATGACTATCACGTTAAGGGCAAAATATACTGGAATAATTGCATTCTTACTAATGCACTTGCAACCAGGTTATAGTAGAATTAGATAAGATAGTTTGCTAAAAATTATATAGTAGAAAATATTGTAAATTAATTGTAATATACAATGATTTGTATTTGTAAAGAGATGTTCTATATTTTGTAATTATTGTACCGTAATTGAACTGCAGCAATATTTATGGACCCTAATTATTGTAACTCTCCACAGAATTCTAGATAGAAGTATTTTTACTTGGAATATATAGATCTAGAGCATAAATATTTAAATAGAGCCACCTCTCAGTGTAAATCTCTTTTTGGGATAAAGTGTCAAGTTTGAACTTGGCAACAGAACAGATTTTTTTTTTTTTAATAATTGAGACAAAAGAATCTCTCTGCATAAGGGATGCACCGTTGACTACTCACAGTCTTATACTTGGAAAGGTAAAAAATTTAAACTAATTTCAACTTTTTTTTTTTTTTGACTGAAAATTAAGGTCTAATTTTATTTTTTAATAATCCCATGCAAAAAAACCCCAAAAAACCTTGGCAAGTTCATGCCAGAGTATTCCTGGTCATGAGACAATTAGTTTTGACAAAGTGTAATACTTACATACCCTAATTTGACACAGGAAACACTTTGGGCAGAATATACTTTACAGGTAAATGAAAATGCTTTACCTTCAGTACTACTTTCTCTGCTTGGAAAGAGAAGAAATGTGATCATATGATTCTATAGAGAACCAAAAACCTTGGTATAAAAAATATATTATTTTATTGCCTCTACCTTTCTGTTGTTCTATGTGTACTATTTCAAAGGTTTATTTTTATGCAATCAAGAGAGGGCTTCAATATTGTTCACAATGCAGTAAAACCCTGAAATGTCTTTGAGGCTGAAATGACCTTGGAGGATAATTAAAACACACTGAAAGCTACTGTCTATTTTGTTAGCACTGGATAACAATAACTTGTTCTAACAAGTTATCTTATCAGGTTTTACCTGTAGTTCATATGCTAGATAGCAATCCAGTTCACATTTTTACAAATGTGATGTTTAAAACATGTCAATAAACATTTTGTACATAATGACAGTTTCCTATGAATAGCTTACAGACTTCCTCTGAAATCATTCTTATTTCAAATGCCAGGATAAGAACTTAAAGGTTTGTAAATTATTTCTTGACCTACATCATTTTGTATTAAAACAAATGCAAAATGTTCTTCAAAATAAAACTGTGTAATAATTTTATTATACTTGGGAGTCCTTTTACTAATAATTTTTCACCAAGAAGTTCCAAAGGTTAAAATCAATTTACAATATTTTAAGAATGGGAGGGAATGTATGGAATAGGGTATCATTCTACAGCATCACATCGTGCTGTTCTTTTATAAATGGTTGCTGTTAACCACAAAGAAATAAAGCAATTAGGGTATCCATGTGCAAAAGGGATTACTACTTTCCTAGACACAGATCTATGGAAATGATTAAGAAAATTTGATTAAATTACCTTGAAACATCTGAATAAATTTTCCATACAGTCTTGGGAAGCTCTTGGGTAGGTTACCCAGCACTACTCACTTTGTTACACTTCCCCAGCTTACAGAAATAAAATCTAGGAGGCCAGAATGGAACTATCCCTGTGAAATAACAATGAGTAGATTTCAAAGTTCTACCTACTGTGGTAAACCCACGTCTGAAAATCACCTTTAAGGCAACTGAAGTTAAACTTTGAAAAAAAAAAAAAGAAAAAGGAGGAAAACAATCTCAGTCTTGTATTTTGTCCAGCATGGATGTTTGATAGCACGTCAGGTTTGGCAGATTGAGCAGAGCGACAGGGTTTTTTAATTAATGATTTCTCCAAGGAGACAGAAAACAATATGCAGACCTCACTGTATTTTCGTGCTGTTTGTCCTCAGCCCTTAACAGTCCGATGAGAGACTCTTTAAAGTAGATAAAAAATTTTATGAGAGAACTGTTTGCAAAAATAAACAATGAAAGAAATGTAGTTACAGACCATGTTCTATGCAGTTATTGATTTAGGGGAGAACGTATATAGAGATTAAAAGAATACTTGTTCAGTTTTACTACAGAAACATGTGGTAATAAATAATCAATATATGCATAATTACATGGTAATTGGCACCGTTAAAATACTACCGATCATAATAATTACTCAGTACAAAAAACCTAGAAGTTCTCTCAACAATTAAATCATCATTTATGAGACTCTGAATTTGTTTATATCTGTATTTAATGAGACAAAACACTAGTAAAGAATTAAACACTGGTAAGTATTCTACAGTGAAATAAATCCACTGAAAAAATGAAATCTATAAAATATATACATATTTGAACAGTATCTTTTTTTTGGAGATTGGATGACAGAAGAATTGAGACTAAAAATTATAATAGTGTAATAAGATATGCTTGTGTTCTCCCTCTTCATTTGAGCTATAATCTAAAAAGTAATTAATTTTATTATTATTTAATGAAATTTGCTATATCTCTATTCTATATCAAGTATTTAATATATTTATATTTTTATTATTCCTCAAAATCTGTTTGTATGCTTATTTTATAGAAAATGCATATTCCAAGCCCACTTTTCCAGTGTTCATATAGCTGCCTAATTTGGCCGCAGACCAGTTGAAAGCAGACCCTTGGGAAGATTTTAAGGTTGTGGTGTACAAAATCTTACATAAATTAAATACAATGCAATTTTACTTCTACTGCTATTTTCTGCTGCTTTTAAAAGCACTTCTCGTACTAAAGCAGCTGGAACTGAAATGTGTGTACAAAAGAAATGTTTTTGGTCACTTTTCTTTCTAAATCCCACTGTCCCCAGCCAGAGAGCTCCAACAGCCTGGAGCATCTGCAGCAAGCCATTTCCATGGAAATGCTGGTGTTCTCTCTCACAGTACCATTGCTGGTCCAAGCCATGCTGGCAGGTCTAGTAATTCTTGTATCAAACAGCTTTTACAGTTAACTGGTTTTGAACACATTATATATTATCTGTATATTTATAGAATTTATATCTGGGTAGACCTTGGAATAATCACACTCTATTATTTTGTTAAATAGGTAAAACTCTGGAATTACAACCTGTGCTCTGCACTCCAATAAGGTGTAAAAGATGGTTAAGTTTAGCTGAGACTGCCAGTGCTCCACAGGGCAGGTTAGAATATCCTGGACCTGTTCGAAGTACCCTTTAGCAGACTTGACTCTGCTGGAAGTCAGAACAATTTTTAACAGGAATTCAATATCAGCAACAGATACAACACAGGAGAAACTAATGGTAACTTGATGTTACTTAAAAATTTCCCCAGGGCAACAAACCCTTCAGCACTGCATCAAAGGAATCTCATGAAGGAGCCTCAACATTCTTCAGCAGTGAGGCTGGAAATTAATAAAGCAGCTACAGTTCACAGCAATGAAAATGTTTGAGTGTTTAAAAAGGGGAGGAATCTGTGAGGTGTCTGTGGATGCTTAGACCTGCAAGAAAAGATGATGCTTCAGAAGAAATGCCCGATTATCTGATTGCTCAGTGCAGCAGTGTCTCTGTGAACATAAGACATATGGATGCCTAACCTTGCTATTTACTCCTCTTTTCAGAGCTTGACATAACAGCAGAGGAGAGGTCTGTGCATGTTCAGTGGTAAGTTATGTAAGCCAGTGGCTAGTTAATCCTCTGCAGCTGCCTAATAACAATTCCCACCTTGCATGCCTAGAGTGGAAACCCACGTTGTAAATCTGCAAATGCAGGAACTTCAGTATCTCATCTTGCCAAATTGCTTCCCTTCTCAGCTGCACAGCACTGTGGTAAGTATATATTACTCAGAGTATCCTTACTGTATTCCAAATGACACTAGAACTTAATGAATACCTTTAAAGAAAAATCTCACAAGCATAACTGCTGAGAAAGAATGATTTGCCTTTAGGAGGTACAGAATGTACAGTCCATGCTTTTCCCAAACAGTTGCACAGATGAATTGTCTCCTTAACTCAGCTAATCAATCACCTATGACTTGAAATATTCTTGTTCTTCCCCTCATTTCGAAAGAATGCATCACGTACATAGAAAGGGTTTACCTGTCTCCTTGTGCAGCAGAGTTCACTGCTATCATCCTCCATCTTCAGTGGTTTTGTTTTTCTTTATGCAGATGCTCTAATGAATTAAATCCTTTCCCTCAGCAGGGCTTCCAATCAGTGCCTTACAGAGAGCAGCACCAGGTGCAAGTATCTGCCTTAAACATCTGCAGTTGTCCCTCCAGCCAACATCTGAGTCAGCAAGGTTTTCTACAGTCTGTTAAAATGGTGTAAAATTCCTTTATTTTTTTTCTGGAAAAAACGTTTATTCTGTTTGCCACAAGCCCTGAGCAATCCTAGGCTACAGAAGCTTTTACTTTATGATTTGATATCTGCTTAATCAGAAACTACTTTGCAATACTTAATAAATACAAAATAATCCATGGATTCAATTTCTTTCAGTGAGTTCAGCTTCTTTAGGCTTTTTTTTGAAAATCACTACCTGAAAGTTAGTTTGACACCAAAAACAGGCATGAAAGTTCAAGTATCTTAACTTACACATCTGAAGATTAAAAAAAATGAATATTTAAGTCCTAACTAGAATATAACATTGGTTCAGGGAATAATATTTGTCTTCTAATTTTAAAAGACCTCTTCCCATATAATCAAATCTGACCTTATATAGTTATTTTGAGTAGCACTCCATTTAAATATAGTTGGTTGCAATTTTTCTTAATAAAATTTGAGTGATAGCAAGGCACCATTCAGAATATTTACTGAGAAATATCTTTTGCAATCATCTGAGCAAAGAACAATCACTTTAAGGATGTTACAGGAAGTGCAAATCTCTTCCTGCTAGAGTAGTACAAGTAAATCAGCTTAAATTGTGAGCAGAATTCTACTAAGCTCCTTGTGAAAAAAAGCAAAACAAAACAAAGAGAAATTCCAATTTTCCAGTAGATTTTTATAAATATCAACTCCAGTTCTGCATGTTTTAGAAAAATAAGTTTCCGATAAATACACTGTATGTCTTCTCCCTGAAAGCTATACAGTTAGAGACTGCTGACTTTAGTGAAATCTAACTTTGAGTGAGGATTTGTAAACTGTGCATTCCTTTCATAAAAACCACATTTGACAAACTCTGAGCACATGCAGGTTCCTCCCTTTCCTATGAGTTCTGATACAAACTGATTCAACTCCTGAATGTGAAATTGCATAAGTGCTTACATTTGCTTTACCACCCTTTGCAGGATGTGGTGATTACTGGCTTGCTGTTATCCTGGGTAACATTCTTGTAGCAGTTAAAGTTCTTCAAATAACAAGGGATACCATAATCATTTTCAAAACAGCACTCATTAATCTCTTCCATTCTGCATGCAACCGCACCGTATTTCTGGCTTATGTCTTGTTTAGAAACAGCTTCTCTTCAACAGAAAATTTGAGTTTACCACAAAAGGTCGTATTGAACTAAATTTGTGATCCTTGTAGTGTCTTGCACAGGGCCAGGAGTTGGACTCAGTGATCCTTATTGGTCCCTTCAAACTCAACATTATTGGTCCCTTCAAACTCAACATGTTCTATGATTCTAAAATACGCAACTTAAACCAGCTGATTAAAAAAACAGTAGGTAGTCTAATACCAAAAAAATTATTCAAATTAATAGTTATTTTAATAGGATATGGTGTTTTGCATGATATTTATCATGTTGGCATGTTCAGTATGAGATACCAACATGCTGATGAAAGCCTGAATAGCAAATGATATGAAAGGATGAGAGTATTTATTTATCTCTGTGTTTCCAGGGTCTTGGGCTTATATACAGGAACGTTTTTCTCCTGAAGTGATGGGAGGCCCTTAATTATGTCTGCGGCTTTCTCTGCTATCATGACAGTTGGGGCATTCAAATTTCCAGTGACAACACTGGGCATTATTGAAGCATCAACTACTCTCAAGTTTTCAACGCCAATTACTTTTGTTTGGGGATCCACCACAGCAGTGTTGTCTGAAGGCTGACCCATTTTACAGGTGCAGGAAGGGTGATAAGCGCTATCAGCCTTCTGCCTTATGAAAGCATCTATTTCTTTGTCAGACTGAACATGATTTCCTGGTTGAATTTCAGGCCCACGAAATTTTTCAAAAGCTTTCTGAGCAAAGATTTCTCTGGTCAACTTGACACACTGGCGGAATTCCCAAATATCTCTTTCTGTGTAGAGAGAAAATAAGAAAATTCTAAGTACACATTCAATTTACCAATATGTACAGAATGCAAAACAGAAAAAAGCAGCACTGAAGAAAAAAGGCTGGAAGGGAAGTCTCTCACTTCTTGCTGAAAGCCATAATAAAGCAGACTATTTTTCAAAGTCACAGATATTTGCATTCACTGTGAAGAAAACTGTCACTTATTTTGCACAACCCCAAAAGGAACGAGGTGAACTATGAGGAACTGCACTTTATCTTGCTGTACCCACTGTCTAGAAAAAGGAAAATAGTCTCAGCACAAAGAAGCAAAAGTGATTCATTCCTTCACAAGCAGAGGAGGGGATGACGTGAACAGCAAGACACAGCAGATACTGAGAATTCTGGCTTCATCCCCAACAGGGAATTCTTTCCAGTTTAAACAGTGCTTTGCACAATCTCCTTGTTTGATATTAGTTGAATTTTATAAATGAGAAACAAGTAACAATGTACCAACCAGCACTTCTGAACTGGTGTTGAATAGGTAAAAAAATCTGCTACTGAAAGAGGCGGGAAATAAGTTGACATCAGAGCAAGGAGAGGCTGCATTTACCTGTGGACAGGTAGTTGGGCTCGATGATGGGGTGGTCATTTGGGTCTGAACTCTTCAGCTTCAGCCAGCCCACACTTGTGCTCCTCATGGGTCCCACGTGGACCTGCAACACCCACACTGTGCTCATGACACAATCCCACCAGATCTTCCAAATTCAGCATGGTTTAGTTTTCTTTCTTTTTTTGCAATTTAGACAGACTTTACAAATTCAGCAAATGTAAACATGGAACAGAGATAGTGGAAAATACCGTTGCACATTTTTCCATATTATATAATTTCTTTTGTAAATATGAAATTCCACTGCAGGGAGAAAAATATACCTGTCACATCAACTCACAGCTGTTCTTTTAATTTAAAATACAACCATTCCAATTTAGTAGTATCAGAGCATTCTAATACCAAATAGACCTAATTATTATCATCTCTGAAGAAAATAGATTAACAAGGAGAAACATGTATGTTCAGTGTTGGTTCCCCAGAATTAGCCCAGGCTTTTGAATCAAGGTGGTAGTCTAAAATGGGGCTTGGATTTGTGGCAGTGAATAAATGAGTGGTTTTAGACATTTTCACTTAAACCTTTACCTAAACTGCAGTGGAACAGGGAACACCTTGTTTTAGTTTTGAACTGCCCCGGGCAAAATTGTGTCCTAATCCACAGCACCAGGGCACTTCAGTAGAGTGAATACTTAATTCAATATTTGCCTATTTTCCCAGAGATCAAACCTAACATAAGTTTGGTGGCAATATCAAATAACAAGCTTGTTTTTTCTCCCCAATGAAAGAGGTAAAGCAGTCTCTTGCATATTACACTGAACAAAGTATTTTTCAGTATATAGCCAAATTATCAGCAATTATAATGGAGCAGAAACCTCCTTGCTAATGGCTACAAAACCTTACTGGAACACACTCTCCAACTCACCTGGTAAGCTTCCATTGTGGAAGCAACCCGACCATGGTCAATCACCTGAGAAGGAAGAAAGTGGAACTGAATGTCGGGGTAAGGAACCCCTGGTTCACTTCTGATAAAACCACCAGATTCTAAGTGGGCAGTGGCTCCCTCACCTACATGGTGTAAAGGAGAGAGAAGATGCCATTAGAAGACCTCAGAAGAGGAACAAATCCAGTTCTTTTTAACCCTTAGTTGTGCTACTATGAATAATTTATATGTACAGGGTCAATTGCAAGGAATGCAAATCCATTATGAATGGCTTGTATTCCAGCAATGTGCATCACCTTCATCTGCTTTTTAACTCCTAGATAAATGTAAATATGCATGACTTTGGGAATCCCACTGATCTGAGAATGGGATGTTGCAGTTATCTCATTGTAACTGGGAGGTCAAGAGTCTCACTCCAGAAGCAGGTTTGGATCCTGACAGGTGTGGAGGGAGCTGGCTGCACACCCTGATATTACTGCACTGCTGGCTCCGTGACCTGCACCCCAGTTATCCCACCAGTCACATGGAATAGGCAGAGCCATCCACTGTGCCTACCCTGAAGGGAAAGATGAAAAGCCTGCATTGTGTCTCAAATCATGTTTGCTTCATTTCTGTTTAAAACTTTAAGTTAGCCCTCAGTATTTACTTCCATGGTAAAAAGCCACATATACCCAGAATAAATTGCCAAATAGTAATAACATAATTCAGCAAGTGATGTAGAGCTCAGCTTTGCCCAAGCTATTTAACTGACATCAAGGATTGTATTTACAGATTCTTTTTAACATACAACTTGTGACTGAGGTTCTGTACAAGGCATGTGTCATTTTAAGGAAAGTCAGTTCAGATTTACTTGCAGGCCTAAAGGATTCTGATCAGAGCAACAAACGAATTCTTTTGAGACAATTATACAGAAAACTTACTTCAACAATATGTTTTTATTGATATCGCATTGATTTAAAGTAGGGTATTTTCTCCATTTTTTTTGCAATAGCTTTTCTCAGTAGCACTGATTTTTAAATCTAAAATTTTTCATTGCATGAGATATAATAATGTTAAAAGTGGTGTGTAATAACCTCCCTCATCGCCTAAGATATAAAACCTTTAATTTAGAAGAAAAAAATTAGTTCAAATCCATTTGCATTTTCCAGTTATTTCCCAGAGCATGAAAAAGATTATATGTCAAGGTTGCCAGACTATAAAATTCAGAGATAAAAGGCTGTCATAATTCTAAATCAATCAGTGGTAGAATGATTGCCTACTTTGCTTCATACCTGTAAATTTCCAAAGCCATTCGAGACCAATCTTCACCATGTTAAGTGGCTTTTGTGCACTATACAGAGTAATGGGTTTGGTGCACTTTTGCTGGATATAAACTTCTAAATGGTCTTGAAGATTCTGGCCTACTCCTGAAGGGGGTAGAAAGGCAGAGGAAAAAAAATGTTATTTCACACAGAACAATTCCATGCTTCAAGCAGAGAACAGCTTAAGTGGGAACTAACCCAACCTCTTACAAGGGCAGTGATGACTAAGACCAAGGCCATGAGTCATACCAGCCTTTTGCTCATGTCAGGATAAGATTTTACATAAACATAGCATAACTAGAATGAAAATAGAAAGTTAAATGGCAGATATATCACTTGTTCTAAAATTGCCCGATATGACTTCCAAATACTGTGCTAACTATTTTAGCTTTAAGGAAAAGTTCATGTTATTTCCTCTATATTTGACTATTTATGGCAGTGGGAGTTTATACAATCTGTTGTGGATCAAAACTAATTCAAAACTCTTAATGACAAGTGTGCTGCTTAACTGTAAAAATATGCCTTCAGAAAGGCATTTTTCGCTGTCAGATGTAGTGAAGAAAGTGGAGGAGTTTGCTCAGTTCTAAAATCAATGCATGTTTCCACTGATTTGTATAAAATCAATGCATCTTTCCACCGATTTGTTACAAACGTGTTTCAACATGTGTCTCAGTCTACACAGCTTGACATAAAGAAAACTCAATTTCATGATTTATTTAATTTAATGGTTGTTCAGTTGCATCCATAGGAAGATGAAAGGTTAGAAGACAGAAAAAAATTACCAGGAAGATGGCAAACAACAGGGATCCCCAGCTTTTTTAGATCATCTGCATTTCCAATTCCAGACAACATAAGCAGCTGGGGAGAATTTATGGCACCTCCACTTAAAATAACTTCCTTATTGGCAAAAACCTAAAAGGAAATGAGCACAAAAGCCCTAAGATTATTAAGCCTGAGCTGAATGCAAGCAACGTCAAGGGCTTCTGTTGGGATATGCTGTTCTGATCCAGATTAGATACCCTTCCCTCACATTTTCCTCATTTAAATGTATTCCTGCCTGGTCAGAATTTTCCGCAGAGAGAAATAATCAAGCTTTTACTTTGATCATTTCTGTATCTTTACAATCCATTCACACCGTGTGGCACAGAAACATTACAGCCAGTACCGTGGCTGCAAATAAACTCCTGTCCTGCTTGCCAGGGGAATAGTACCTGGGACTCTCAGATCAGGCAGCTAAGCCTCTCTGCCATTTTCAATAACCCTTTATAAATTAAAACTGAAACTCCTAAGGAAGGTCTTGAATTCACAGACATGGTAGCTCCAAAATTCTCAAGAGCTTATTTTTTTTTAATTCAACTAAGACTAAAGTTTAGTTTCTTAGCTTGTGGTAGTCCTCAAAAGCCCCCCACTCACTAATGCACAACTGCTAAAACTGACTGCAGGCAGACATTGAATTCCATTTTGCTGACAGTCTTTTCATCAAGTGGTTTGGTCTGAGCCCTGAGCTGGTTCATGATAAAGGCTGCTAAATTATTCCTCTGCCTTTGACTCAGAGTTTTAACAGATCAGCATGCAATGCGTATTAAATTGTAATCCTGTCCTTTTCGAATGACACCGCAGCTATACAGAATGATGGCAAATGAGATTGTAGCTACAATAACATCAAAGTGTAATAACAATAAAAAGTATTTTCAGACTATTTATCTGATATGGCCAGCAGATGGCCAGTGTTGTATTTTTCGTTTGTTATTGCTTTGCTCTGGGCAGTCATTAGTATGTGAAGACTAATAAAGACCGTATCAGTGCCTGTTAATACTTAGAGCTGTATTTTGCATGTTATACAAACATTACCCATTTACATTTTCTGTGGTACACATAGAGCTGGTACCAGTTTGTTCAGAGTAGCGTTCAAATTATGCTTGCTCAGTCCAAACTCACTGCAAAGACAGCACTGTAGTTGTTCCCAGCCCACACAGAGTCTTTCATAAAGTTACAGCTAACAGGCTAAGAAGAAAAAGTGACCTTGATACATTTTTTAATGGGTTAGTCTATAACGCATTAAAACATTTTCTTCCTTTAAAATATACTTTTTGGCTTGATTCTGAACTTAAAAACTGCAGGATGTTCAGTCTACCTTCCCTACTTTTGTCAGAGGGCTCATGGGGTCTTGGGAGATCTCTAGGACTTCAGTGTTACAAAAATAACAAATCACTGGCTGGTGAATAGGTTTTGAATAATTTTTGAATCAGGTTTTGGTGATCTTTTCCCTTTGCTGACGACTGACGTAAAAGAGATTCTATCTAAAATAGCCTCTAAAAACAAAAACACTTTAATGTAGTCAAGAGCTTCATCTTGATGTTCATAATGCAATAAAATTATTAGCTCTTCCATCATGACAGATATAAAATTTTCCATAAAGTAAAAGCAGACCAATCCGGCAGTTTTGATGCTGGCAGGGGGGAAAAAAGGAAGGGAAATACTTTGAAGGTGTACTTTGCACAATACACGGTATAAATATATATCATTCACTATGTAGAATTCATACTTATATTAATATGTATGAAAATTCATAGCAATTGAAGAATTTTGCAATTATATTGTCCAGTATTCAGAAAGTCTTTGATCATGTGTAATTAGGTTTCCAAGACTTTTTCGTCCAGAAAATTGCTCTTGATAACGGCACAAGAACAACAATTAGAGGTACTGTTTTCACAGAAATTTAATAGCTTATGAAATCAATTAAATGTTCTGCAAGTTTTGTTTTATATTGTTAAAATGATTATCATTTGCAATCCACTTAGAAAGCAGCAGATTTGTCCTGTGCTTTAGAAAATCAAAGAACAGACTGTTTATACCGCATTTTGACTTTTAGCAGGTGCTCAGTCACAGAACACTTGTCTTCTGAGTCTTGTAAGACCTACTGAGCTGAAACCACCAAACTTTTTACTCTTCTCTCTCTAGGATGCTATTATTACAGTTTTAAATTGTTTTATAATCATTTGTGACTAAATATCTTAGGTTATTAGCAGACAAACGCCTTTTAGGCAACATCTTAGCTACATACTCCGTAATCAGCTCTTAAGGAAAGTGAGGATGATTTGGGTCTTACAGAAGTCAACAAATTGAAAGAGGCATAAAATGAGCTGATTATCCACAGAGTTCAGTTGTAAGGCCAATTCAAGCTTCCTTCCACACAGTGACATTTTCAGTGGGAGTTGGACTGAAACTGAAAAATATTCATTCCACAGCCAACCACAAAGAAAGATTCGTCATTTATCCCTTGAGCCACTCAGATTTCCTAACCTGGCTTTTACAGATTTTCTTATGGCAGACCAGCATTTTCAGAATTGTTTTTCAGAAATGTCACTATTGCAGCACACAGATCAATGTGCTGGGACAGGGCATGGTTGCACCATAGTTACAGTCAGACTTCTTACACAACACTCTGAGTAACACCAAGTTTTGGCTTGTGCCCTCAGCACTGGGAGATGGAAATGTGATGATGAAGTTAATCTCTAAATCAATACAACTGGAATAGCATCTAATGTAAAATAACAGACAAAGAATCATACAATGGAAGAAACAACAAAATCTCTTAAAAAAGGACATTTTGCATAGTAAAGTGTCATTTTTAATAGATTTTTAAAAAAAAATATATAATTTAGCTTTGATTCATACTTTTCATACTGGAAATTGAAAATCTCTTACCTTTTTCCTTTGCCCATTTTTCACATACTCAACACCAATGCATTTTGTTCCTTGAAACAAGATTTTTGTTACAAGTGTCTTCTCTGCAACTGAGAAATTTGGGCGTGATATGGCTGGGCGAAGATAAGCACTAGCTGTGCTCCATCTTTGACCTACAATGTATATTTACATTAAACATCAAAATAGTCATGCTCAGTATTCTTCAGATTTTGGCCAATAATCACCAGGATACTTACAGATGGAGAGTCTTCATAGAATGTATAGAGTTCAAAGCAAATGTGATTTGATATAATAATCAAAGATTTTACTTTAACATAGCAAATTTCACAATGGCATAGTTTAGCTGTGAATCAGGACTTGCCTGCCAATGCAATGTGCAATGAAATACAGAGTACACCGATAGCAAGCTGCTGTGAAATGAATGGGCTGTAAATACAGAGTGCCATAGCTGTGTGTGGATGCTGAAAAGCTTTGGTAGAGAAATTTTTCAGCTTTCTGCAGCATTCTGTGAGAGCTCTGTGGTTCTCATGAAAGCTGTGGTAAACACTGCTATGGGTTCTTTGTAAACAGGGTCTTTATCTGTGCACCTGGAATCTATTTTTCAGAATTGTTATGGTACACAGTGAAATAATATTTTGAAGTAGGTGTTGTGAACTTTAGCCAATGGGACAGGGGGTGGCTGGTCCAAGATCCAATGACCTCCTGTCATCTTTGGGAACCAAGTTATATAAACCCAATTATAATTAATTAAATAATCACTTTCTTCCTGAACTTGGATTGTGTAGTTTCTCGCCGTTCTCGGTACTTTACAGTGACAGCTGTGTAGTAACCTGAACATTCAAATGGCATTCAGTGCAGATTATAAATCCGTATTCCAAAATTATTTCTGGCTCAGAAATAGAAATTACTTAAGGACCCCCTTATGGTTTACCTTGGTGTATAGTCATGTCCATCCAGCCAAAGCCTTCTTGCTGATAGCCATTCATATCATCTGTGAAGGGATACCCAGCTTGCTGGGCCGCCTCCAGGAATGCTTGGTGAAGAGGATGGTTTGTTTTCCCTCTTGACACGTGCAGGGGGCCATTCCCACCTCTGTACTGATCCGGCCCCAGTTCATGTGTCTGTGCCTTCTTAAAATAGGGCAGGCAGTGCTCGTAGTCCCAGCCTAGAGCCCCCTCCCTGCTCCATCGGTTGTAATCCTCGGCGTGCCCACGGATGTAGACCATGGCATTGAGAGAGGAGGAGCCCCCCCACACTCTGCCCCGGGGCCAGTACATGACCCGGTTATCCATGTGCCTCTGGGGTGTGGTGTGGTAGTACCAGTTGTATTTCTCATCGCAGAGGTTGTATGTTAAGGCAGCAGGCATGTGAATCTTCCACATCAGTCTTTTACTGCCTAGCAGGGTATCTTTAGGGCCTGCTTCCAAAAGTAGCACAGTACTCTGAGAGTCTTCTGTCAGCCTGTTGGCCAATACACAGCCTGCTGACCCAGCTCCTACAATGATGTAATTATAAGAGTTTGCCTTTTCTGAGCTCAGTTGAGATGATGCACGGGAAATTTTGAATTGTTGTTCATTGATGCCTAACATGTTCTTTAATGTGTGTGCTTTAAACAGGCTTCCTGCTCCTTTGCACATCACAGGACTGTGACATTTAAATCCTTTCATTAAATATGACATCTTTACTGATAGTTAGTCACTCTTGCAGAATTTCTGACAAAAATCCAGTGGTTTAGCCTAGGAAAAAACCCAAAGATATTAATTAGGATGTAAGCATTACTAACTCTAAAATGTCACTCTTTTTCAGGTGTCAGAGGTATACTTTACCCATTTTCACTGCCCAAAAATTAACAGCAATGCAAATAAACCAGTAAACATTTACTGTCTTATTATTCTTTTAATGCAGTCTATGCAGCAGTCAAATGTACTATCCTATATTATATGTAGTCTGATTTTGATTTGCTTCTGGTTCCTGAGACAGATGAATATTTCAAGTATTTGCCAAACCCATAAGGGGTGGAAACTTTTGCGTTCCTTGTAGTCTCTCATTATCCACCTCTAATAGGCAAGAATTTAAGAAAAACAACTTCAAAAACTTCTCTGTAAGTTTGTGACAGTGATACCACGCAAGGCAATTCACAATGGAAATGTGTGCTCACTGCACGTTCTGCCAGACAGTTTCTCCACAGAACAAATGTGTAACAAACTCCAGCTATCCCTAAGGTGAAAACTGCTTGATTTGGAGGTGTATCTCCTAACACAGAGACAGGCAAAACCTGTTCATCCTTTGCTACTAAACCCAGATCCTGCAAGAATGCTCTGAGACAGCAACTTATCCAGAGTCCATGACACTTATCTCTTTGAGCACTGCCCAGCTGAAAGAGATAAGCAAGTGTTCTCCTGAAATACGTTGAGTACTCTGTAACAAAATTAGGTGTAAATTGCTGTTAAATGTCAAAAATCTTCCACATACAATTATAATTTTTCACACTTTTATGTACAATCTCATTTGCAAGAGTATGTTCCTTTACACTTGGGGAACAGATGGGAAGAATCATAACTCTCTGACTTTTGTTAGGAAAACTTTAATAAACTTGTCTGGGGCTGTACAAACCCCAAAACTTCTGAATGAATAACCAGACATGGAAAACAATTTGTTTTGTAAAGAAAAGCAAAAGGTGCTGGGGATATGTCTGAGCCTGAAGTTCACACAGCTGATTCTCCTCACATGGCTTATTCAAAATTGTTCCCAGCTGAAGATGGGGAGGATGTCAGCTATTTTTTTGCAAGTGGAGACTGTTAGACGATTCTTTCTTGAAGAAGATTTATCAGCTTCTTGTGGTGCAGTAGAGGAGGATGCAAAGGTAGAGAGGTTTTTTACTTGTTTTGGTTGTGATGAAGAGGGCTGCAGTTGTGCAGTATCTATGTTTAACCTGCAGAACTGGTGGGCCACAGGATTTTATTCATCTGGGAGCAGCAGATTGGTGATGGGGTTGGTAGGATATGGGCCTGGGCCTAATAATCTGGGAAAGATACTCTGTCCCAGTAGGGAACTACAGTTTTATGGCCAACTCTTTTAAATGTTGCAGTGGCTGTGTCAAAAGGAAATAGGTAGAAAAAGGGAGGTTTATACAATGTGGTTCTATTGGGATGCTCTGTACTCACTACCAACAAAAAATATCTTTTGGGCCTTACTGGATGTTACTGCATGTCTTTATCTGTGTTCCCTTGCATCATGACCTTGTTATGAACATGTAGTAAAAAGTTCTTCAGGAATCAGTGAGCAGACTTGCAGAAATGCATATGGCAGCAACATAAAATCCATTCCCTGTATTGCTGTAGAGCTTCAAAATCTGGAGCTTGTTTCAAAAAAGTTTTTGTTTACCAAAGTTGCTATTCAGCAGGGCCTATGGCTAGAGGTTGTACAAGACTGAGGAGAGTAGGAGCATCTCAGAAGGAAAACTCTGTTGCTATGATGTAATAATACAGCTAATCACACAAAGGTTAGCTAGAGGTGGGCAATGGAATTCAGAACCGAGGTGTTTGGGGCTCCTTGCATCATTGTAACACATTTCTGAATACAGTATCGGGCTGATGTAATCCATGGGTACCGACTATTGCAGCTCTGCTGGTGTTGCTCTGGGGTCATATGTGAAAACAGACCCGAGACAGGGCACCCACTGTCTGGGCTAAAAGGCTGAACTGCCAACCAAGAAAGCTAAACCTAATGTTCCTTTTAAGTAACCTAAGTAGTGTATTTTAAATCTTCTCCACTGTATGTGTTTCATATTTATAATTACATGTTATTTCATGGTTTTCTTCACTTGTTTTACTTCAAATGGAGCAGGACTGGCAGAGTAACGTTTGAGAGAATTTTTATCTTGCAAAGAGAGTTGGGAGTGAAGTCAGTCAGCAATGTCCTGGCCGTAACAGTCAAGTGACTTTGACAGTCAGTGTGTAGATGATTCACAAACCTCGGTGCTTTTGAGTTCTGAAGTGCAGAGGTCAAAAATCAAGTCGTTCTGACTTAATATAAATCCAGCACACATCTTTGATTGAATGGATTAAAACATTAGTTTCAGTGGACTAAAATGCTAGTTTCAATGCGCAATTCTTTTTGCTATATTGATTCACATCCACTCTCTTCTTTGTGTGGTCCCTCTGCATGAACACTGTCCTACTCCAGTTCTTCTAAATTGACTCTGAAACAAAAAGGAGATGGCTACTGTGCCTGAAATTTTACTCCCTATTTTGTTATCAGACGCGAAACAAGAACATCCTCTCTGGCAGGTGTAAAACATGACCGTCTCCCAGAGATGTCCACAGCAGGGACAACACGTAAAGTAGCAGAGCAATGGGGCTTTGTCAGGACATTAACCCTTCATGTCGCTACCAAATCCTGTCAGGCCTGACTGTAAAGTGCAGGAGGAAGAGCTTCTCAGGTTACAGTTTTCTTTTTCAAACAAAAAAACAAAGCTTCTTTTTGTTTGTTTGTTTTTCCCTGCTGCAGGCTGTGTAAAAGGTTTAAATGTATCTGCTGCGGGAATGTTTTGGACTAACTTTTGCTTCAGTCCTGCCAGGAGGAAAGTTCAGTCACTTTCAAAAACTTTGTGGTGAGTTTCATTTCCAGGGCTGAAAGTACTCAAGCCGACTTACCTCGCCGCTTCCTCCTCTGT
>VZTI01005330.1:1325312-1342528 GCA_013397865.1 Struthidea cinerea | reverse complement strand
TCTGTGGGCTCCGGGGCTGCCCGCGACCCCGCTCCGGGGGCTCCTGCTGCGGCTCCTGAACCGGACCGGGGCTACTCCCGCCCGGCCCCCCGAGCAGGAGGGAGATGGGTCTGTCCCGGTCCCCTCCGCAGGACGGGGCACCCACAGGCCGCTCTCTCTCAGCCCGGGCCGGGGAGGCCGCTCGCGTGTGGGGGCTGCCGCCGATCGTCGGCAGCCACCGCCCAGCCCGGCGGGCGGAGCGCGGGGTGGCCCCCGGGAGCGCTGGGGCCGCCGGCGGGAGGTGCGGAGGCGAGCGCGGGCTGCGGGGGGAGAGCTCCGCGGGGAGGCAGGGCAGGAGCGCGGCTGGGACTTCCCCCCGGAATGCACCCTTTGGCCGCTGTGCAGGACGTGCCAGGCCGGCTTCGTGCGGTTTCGAAAGTGCCCAGAAGGGCAGCGGGAGAAGTCCTCAGCCTCACCCATCCCGCCGGAGTCCCCGGGAGGACGGGCTGCCCCGCCGGGACGGGGCTGCCAGCTCCGCCGCGGAACTCCGGGGCGCGGGGCAAACCCAGCTGAGGCGATCCTCCCCCGCTCCTTCCCGGGAGCGTTCCAATTTTTTCACCCCGCTCTTAGTGGGGCAGAAAAAAACGCCTTCCCCCACCCTCGGCTGCCAAAACGCTTCGCTTTCTAGTGGGAGCTGCAATGCGGCTGGAGATGAAACCCCGGGTGTCCCCGCTCCGTGCCCCTCTCCATGCCCCTTTCCGCCCTTCGCTCCGTGCCCGCCACGCCCGTGCCTCGTTCCGTCCCCGGCACTGACGGGAGGTATCGGTGTGTGTCTGAGCGCTGGGCGCAGTGCTCGAAGGCAGCCTGTGGAAGTTGAGCTGGAACTTGCAGTTCAAGGCGTTGATTGCGATCCTTACCTGTGCGATGCGTGTTTCCAGGAGAACGCATGGGTTTGGAAGTGAGAGTAGCAAAGGCGCTGTCCCGCCGGGCCTGTCTGTGTTGACTGATTCATTGCCTCAGCAATGAATTCGGGTTTGGTTGTATCACTGATAAGCGATAATTCTCTCAGTCATAATTCTCAACACTATCCCTCTGGGCAGCCAGAAGAACTGATAATTCCATAATGTAACTCGGATAACTTACTTCTCTATCGGCTTTGTCCTCTGAATATCTTCAGTCCATGCTAATGTAGTGCTAGTTCATTGTAGACTAAACTGCGTTAAAACTTGGTGGTGGTGGGAGTATCTCATAAAATTCCTTGAGAAATGACCAGGGATTGGTATTGTGTGAAGAGTCAGTGCCACTCCTGGAGGATGAACCCAGGAGTCTTGCTTTCCCTTTCAGAATGCTCATGGTAGAACAAAGCTGATATAATGAAGATGACCCAAGATAATTGTGAGATCTTGTACTTTTTCCTGACATCACCTAAGGACAATGATCTCTCATGCAATATCTTTGATATTGCTTGTAGATGCTGGGTTTCCCCCCCCAAGTATTGAATGATTAATAATTTTCTAGCTTAATTACTTGTTAATGTTTTTATTCTTAGTCAGATAAGAAGATAATGGACAGTCTCTGGGTGGTTGGTTATTCACACTCAAGCATCACGCTCCAAACTTCTGAATAATTACTCATTAATGGAAAAGAGTAATTGTTCCCTGTGGAACTATGAGTAAATGTGTACTTGATATAAGTGGTCTTTTAATCTTTGCAGTGATTAAGAATGCTTGAAACAAAACTGATGTGCGTTTGCAATGTTGAAATAATTTTGTTCACTTTCAATGCTGTTATTCAGTAAGCAAATAAAAAGTCTATAAAATATGCATTAAATATGTATAAGAGTATAGAAGTTTCATGAAGTAAGAGAGTAATTTCAGCAATTAAGTAGCGGTAGATGTAGAGCACAAAATTCTAATTATGTTCATTGTTTTGAATGTGAAGAAATAGAGTTTTTCACTTCAGTGTAAGGGCTCCTGTGGGTGTCCAGTATTTCATGGGTTTGCTGACTAGAAATTGGTGATGATATCTTATCCCTCTGTTACCAACAAAATCATGCATGGCCTTTAAATAGAAATTTTGAGAATTCTGAGCAGGTGAATTTGCTGTTTTTTAATGCATGGATACTTGAATATTTATCATTCTCGGGTCAGTATTAACTGTAAACTAAACTGAAACTACTCATTGTTTTCTGTTGCATTATTTATCATGTACATCCAGCAGATTTTCCCCTGTATGTTTGCAAAAATCTGGGAAAAATAAATGTTTTGGTTATATAGATATTTGAATGTTAAAATCCTGTTAAAATGCAGATGAATTCAGTCTTAGGTGACTTTATGTATACTGGTCCTGGCAAATTTTGCCTTTCACCTTTCTTCTCTTAAGTTTTATGCTTATTAATGCTGCCCTTCAGGAATTAGTTATTTTGTAGCTCTTGCTCAGGGTAAACTCTAAACAAAAAGGAAGAGAGGAGATGAGATGACGATTGACTGATGAGACACCAGGTTGCAGGGGGAGGTACATTCCAGTAGCATGGGAGGAGTTGGTAGGGAGCAGATTCAGACTGATGATATGCCTTGTTTCTTTCAAAGTAGGGAAGTGCATTAAGTAAACCAGTCAACAACTCCAATGGTGATGATTAATCATTTTGCATTGCTCTTTAGCACACTTTCTATGTATGGACATTGGAAATGATCATTTCAATAATTCTGTGTGCGTTTTCTCTAAAGTCTATTAAAATACACATAAATTAATCAAAAAATACCATATATTGATAAGTATTATTATGATAACTGAACATAGCTTGTTTCAAAGTGATTTTTTTCTCTTTTAGAGCTCCTCACTATCAATTCAGTTGGAGGATTTGAGTGTTTTCCCCTTGCTGCTCTACTTGTGACTATCTCATTGCTGTGGCAGCTCATGCCATCTCAGACTGAGGTAAAGACTTCTCACCTTCTTGAGCTTTTGTATTCTGTTGAGTTTTGCTGCAAGCATCATTTTAGGTAAGATCATATAAAAGAGACTACCTTTTAGGTATTCTTGCAATAGGAACGCTCTCAAGTATGTTCAGGAAGCTCCAGCTTCAATATTTCAGTTCAAATCAGTCCTGTGCTTTCGAAGGCAGCTGCCCAAGCAAACCGGTTTGGTTGGTGTTGCAGGGTGGTTGAGGAGCGCAGCCGTGCTGCCCTCAGAGGGACTGAACCTGGAAAATGTGCTGGCTGTATAAAATTGCAGCTAGGTCTTTTGGGTGTATTGTATTGGTTTTTGTATAACAGAGAAAAAAGTGGACTCTACAATGGATAATGAAAAGCTAACAAGAGGTTTTGATGATAAGTACAGGGCAAGAAAAAAATACTCCACTTCCAAATTCTTGTCTTTCCACTGAGTAAAATAATTTATTACGTAAGTAATAATAAGTAAGTAAAATACCAACAGTGACTGTAGTTTTCGTTCTTCATTTCACTTTTACCCTAATGATCACTTATATAACAACTTCATCTCCTGGTAACATTAGAGTAGGAATCAGAAAATTACATTAAAGCCACAGCTGCAGTGTTCAGCTGTTACTCCTGTGCAGATGTTTCTGGAATGAATCTTGGCTTAACATCTGTCACATCATATTTTATACCTTAAGTTCCTACACTGTGCAATTTTAATATATATAACCTGTATAATATAAATATAGTTATTCTGGAGATGACAGTGATACTCTGTATGCAGAATTCAATGCATACAATTCAAAAGAGGAAGGGTAGCTGAAGTCAAGTGCATTCAGTAAGATTTTTGTTTATTTACAACACTTCCAGAAAAAATCTCAGTTGAAGTTAATATTAACAAAATACAAAAAATATATATCAGCAAAAGATCAATTCACATGCACTGGAAAAAAAAGGGCATTTGGGGAAAGGAATCTTCAATGAAGTTCCTACAGGTTCCTCTAACCACTTCCATTACCACACAAACGCAGCTCGCTCCCGTAACATCCTGACCCCAAAACGCTGCCATTCCCTCTGGTATATCCACAGCTCCTGAGTTGTGTCGAGACAGGCCAAAACTGCACCTCCTTTCCAGGCAATTAAACGTGGATCCATATCCTAAATTCAAAACACAGATTGCACACTATCATCAGTCTCATTTTGCATAGTTTTCTAGTTGTATCCTACTTTTTCCCACAGTATTCACCAGTTAGGATCTGGCAGGGCAGGGGAGAAGAAAAGTTTTTCAGTATTATCCAGGAAAAAATAGTGAGATAAAAATATTTAACTGATATTCAAGATGCTTTGAGAAGTCACTTTTTTTTTTTTTTTAAGATGCCTTCTAGGCATGTCATGAAAATCTTGCCTTCAGTAATGGAGGCTCTGAAATAGAAGAAAACAAGTTTTGCCTGATTAAAACCAAATGAAAATTGCTCTCAATGCCTGTTTTTCTATTATCTTGATAGTACTAAAACATAAAAAAAAAATCACAATTTCTTGCTGAGGAGACAGGTTACCTTCATGGGCCAGTACTAACTGCTTCTTTAAGAACAGGGCCTTTAGCTGTTAAACACTTCAGTGATCTGTACCAGTAACACTCTTGCTATGCCTCTAACTGGCCAGTGCTATACGCTGAAAGCTCCCTTAAATCTCAGATATTCAACTACTCTGGGATTTTGAAAGAACTTTTTTCTTTTAATCTTTTAAAGATTTCAACCAATCATAGTTTACTGATCACTTAGCTCTCAGTTAAGTTACCTTAGGCCTTGTGATGACTTCAACATTTTCAACGACTCTTCTGAAAGAAGGTGGCATTTTGTTGAGAATTCGGTGTTGAAGAAACTCTTGAGCTTTATGAAACATAAGGCCTCCTCCCACTACTAAGATGGAGCTGTACATCTTCTTTTTTGTATCATCAGATGCTGCATTTAATGGATATATAGAAATACATCTGTTTTTTCAACTTAATATGGCCTGTATTTGTATACAATTAATTTAGTGCAAGTCAAAGCAGATAGAAATGGATGTTTTTCTATTCCTTGGAGATACAAAATCTTGAGAAACATAACAAAGATGCAAGCATAAGAAACAGTGTAGCTACTGTCAAGGTGATAAAACCTACTGACACATCTTCCTTTGGTGAAATACAGGAGTTGAATAAATTCACCCGGAGGTGTATTTTACAGAGTTGTACAAATGTAATTCTTACCACAGCAGTCGATACTGTGAAGAATGGCTTTGTCCAGACCCAAGGCTTTGCCTTCAAACTGAGAAACAGCAGTTTTCCTGGACATGTGCGCAGTTAAAGGTTCCTCTGAATCGTTGCCAGGTATCATACAGTCACCCTGGGAAGATCCCAGTTCCACTTCTTGTGGGTAGATCCTCTCTGAAATGTCTGAGGATTGGCCTCTCAATTCTCCCTCAAATGCACCAGGCTTCGACATAGATTTTCTGTCAGCTGTAGCTTTTGAAGACTTAAAAATGAGAAAACAAGTTGAAATATGAAAAATGCAAAAAGATCTTCAGCAGGTTACAGAACAGTATAAAGACTTAACTAAGCACCACTGTACTTCCCTTCACCTTTCTGCACAGCAAGGTTAAGCCCTGCATTATTACCTCATCTAATCTTCATTTCAATCCTCACGTTCTAAGTAAGGGCTTATTTTGAACTCCATCAGATTGATCAATCCCATAATATGAAGCCTTCTTAGACTTTAAAAATGCACATTTCTAACTAAAGAATTGTTTAGGCACCTGTAACTACTTACTTTAAATTCATTCTTTAATACTTTTGACCCAGGTAACAAACTTTAGTTTCTGAGATGAGCTAATGAGTCCTCATTTTATTCCCCAATTAAATGACAGTTAATGAAAAATAAAACTAGCAATCACACACCTGCTCCTGCTTACTTTGTGTGGCCAGCAGATAATGTTCATCATGAGGATCCTCAGGGTCACCTTGTGACCTGTGCTGCAGAATTGTCATTTTTTGTCCAACAATTCCAAAAGTTGCTGGATAAAACAGAGCCATTGGTGCCTGAAGAGAGATTTGGCATGGGTTTACTACAGTTTTCCTTCTTTTGGCATTTACTATAAGAAAAAGATGAGTCTTGTTCTATTTTTCTCACAATTCAAAATTAAATAGAGGTGTTTTTCTTCCAGGCAGTTTTAAAAATGCTGAAGTGTCTTCTGTTTTTTATCATTTAAAAAAATCCTAACAAATACACAAGTTTCTTTACAGATTTTAGCATTGCATGATAAGTAAGTATTCAAATGTAGTTTGTTACAAAATTAGAAAATTCAGTGGTGAGCTGAAAAACTTGCAAAATTAACATTAATGCTTTGCACTTGAAGGATAATCATCATACTTAGATGAAGCACCAACCATTTTGGCTAAAGCTCCTTAGAAAGTCTTGTGCATCCACCAGGGCTGCATTAGGCCCATTCATACATATGGAAATTAATTTTATCTACAAGCATAGTTAAAGAACAATCCATAAGTCACATGGGCTCAGTAGCACTGGACTGATACAAAGTGAGGCTCTGAGTCTGAATGCTCAATAGACTTGTAATTTAATTTAAAAATCACCTGTAATTTTTCATCACCTAATCGGAACTGGTACAACAAAGCCGGAGAATCCGGATGCCGAATTTGGAACTCATGATCTTGTAATCCAGAAATATCCTAAGGTCAGAAACAATGAAAACCAAAAAAATGTGTATTTTATATTTATCAAGCTGTATAATCTATTTAAGCTGCAGAAAACAACAGAAAGTAACAAAACTCTCTTCAAACTATGGATTTTATTTACCTGTTCTTGAGTTTAAAGTCTTTTCCATGTAGCATGATCTGCCAGACAGCTTTCTACATACCTAAGACTCTACAATGAAGGTTTTGCAGGAAGAAGAGACCTGCTGGCAGATCTTACAGAGCTTACAGAACTGAAGTTGAAAACCAGCAAAGATGTAATTATTATCAGCTTCTTTCAGCACTAAGAACAAAGAAATTATCTTTCTAAGGGTTGGGATTCCTTTCAGCTAGAGGAAAAATAAACCAAGTTACAAACATTTCAAGTCTAAAATTTCTACAGCTTTTGCCAGTATTCTACTGAGTAAAGTATTTACAATCAACCTGGATTCACAAAAAGGCTCCCCAGAGTAACATTCTGTAAAAGAAAAAAAAAATTACTTGGAGAACACACTATTTTCCCCTTCTCACCTGATCTAGATGACAAAATGTCTCCTTTAGGTGCTGAAGTAGCAGGCAATCCAGCTTATTAGTTAGCTGGCAGTCTCTGTATGGGAATCCTGCTCGTTGCATAAGCCAGTAAAAACACCTTGACACATCAGATCCTCCATATGCAAGGCACAGCCTAAAGCACAGAGAAGAAAAAGATCTTTTTATATAGTTGCTGAAATATTGGCTGATGCAGTGATAGGCAGAGGAATGCTAGGAAGATTTTAGGCATGCTGGGATCATGACTTTCACAGAGTGTGCAGAACACAGTTCTGATCAGTTGTGGCTGTTCTCTTCTTTCAAAGAGATCAGAATTCTTTAAGGTTCATATTGTAACAGTTAACCCTGTTAAATGCTTCAAAGTAAAAAAAACCTCCTGTGTTTATAGAAAATTTGTCTTCTTTTTAAAGTCAAATCCTTGGTAAGCAAGTAAGTCCATGATTATAATAATTCTGGACACTCTAAGGTACCTGGTGTTGCGATGGGAAACACCATCTTCTACACAGCAAACACTTGTCTTCTGATCTCCCACATCTACAATACAAGCACTGCTTAAACCACTTCCAAAGGTAGCACAGACAGACTCCTGGTGTACAATAATTCCTAGCAATATGAGAAAAAATTATATTAAATTCATGCCAAACTTTACAGTAATGTTGCTGACATTTAAAGGACATTTTAATGTCTTTTAAAGAGCTACAAATAGCCTGACTCTGCAGTGAAAGCCTGTATATTTAGTGAAGATGGGGTGGGGGGTACATAGAGATTTTTTTGTTGGCTAAGGCTTTAAAAGTCAAAAAGCTAAGAGCAGGGTCAGATGATCCCGTTTCTGTAAGATTAAATGTATTGTCTTCAAATTTTAACTATTTTTTTAATCTGGTAGTGCAGGGTCTTGGCTATCAGATGTACACAAAGTGTTTTCCTAATTTTTTTTTAGTTTTAATCAAATGGCACTACTATTAGCATTTCAGATATGGTCTTTAAGTAGTAATAAAATGAGGTGCAATTTCACCCTCAGTTTTCCTTTCAATCTACCTTTACAGAGTACATTTCTATCACAAGCCCGTATTTAACCCTGGGAATTACCAGAGATTCCAGACTGTTCTTTCAGACAATTGTGCATTTTAGAAATACTTAAGAAATCAGACTGTTGCTACTTTTATCTCAGCTGAATGAGAAGCCCACAGCGGGAATGCACAACAGCAAACCAAAAAACTTGTTTCAATAATAGCCAACCATTTTGCCCCTTTAAAAGAGACAGCAGTTATGTGATTGGCAAAAGATGAGGGTGCTAGTCCCATCCAACCTGGGATAGAATTGCAAAAATGTGCCTTAAAAGAAGAAGAAAAAAAAAAATCTTTATGCAATTAATCATTAAGTACTTGCTTCATTATGGTTTTTACCTGAGAAGCCCATCTTCATTAGGATCATATTTACCAGTTCTTTCACGTGTTGTTTATTATAGATGTCTGGAATCAGTAAAATGCATCTGTAGTACTGAAGACAAGAACAGTAAATTAAAGCCAGTTCTCAAATAAAGTTTGATATACAACTTATTAAAAAAAAAAAATCAAGATTTTAGGAAAAGGGAAGGTTTTTAATATTTCAAAAAATGTGTTCACAGTAAGTGCCAAGAGTCTATAGCCATTAAAATATTTAAAAGTACATCAGACACGAGACAAACACCTACTTGGCAAGGATAAATAACTATACAAGTATTAGGCAACCCTTCCCCAGGTGCCTCCTTTACAGTCAACAAAAAAATCCCAAACAAAGACTAAGATTGTGAAATATCTATAATGGGATTTTTAAACATCGTTGTTAGAAGTTCTACCACCAATTTTTATCTGGACAAAATTCCAGATGAAGTCTTGGGAACCACGCTTACCAGTAGAAAGAATTTATTTGTTATGAAAAGCACCAGTAAGAGGCTACCAATAACAGCAAGCTGCTTCTCTTTTATATTAACACTTGCAGCAGTGGATACAGCCCACACCACACCAATGTGCTGTTCACAGCTCACCTTTAGGTCTTTCAGTGGTATTTCCAGGTATTTTTGTATTGCATGTGACCATATAACTTCAAGGTCTGCCAATACTGCAGTGAGGGAGCCACCAGGTCCTGCGTGGAGATTCAGCTGCCCTCTTCTAATGGGCCAATGTATATTATAAGAATCTAATGGATTAACATACAGTGCCTGAAAATAAGAGATTACATTCTGCGCATTGCTTTTTCAAAAAAAAATAGTAACAAAATGAGTAACAAATACTGGGAAGAAAAGTATTTCAGAAGCAGATACAAGAAGACACTGCAGAACTCAGACTGATGTAACAGCAATACAGTGGATTTCTTTGTAATGGGGCTTGATTATAAACCATTAAAATAAAAAGACAGCAAATACATTGTTTAAATTGTTTGAATGTTCTTACCCACAGACATCTACTGAACATAAAGGTATATCTTCCCATTACCTCGTATTAGAAACTAAAATAATTTAAACACTTTGAAGCCCACAAATATCAAGTTACTCAGCAGTGATTCCATGTAGTGATACTTTTATCAGTTTATTGCCTTTTCTCTGAATTATGGCATATGGGCAAAGTTCTCACCTACTCCCTGCAGAAACCCTGATTTATAGGAGCAAGGGATCCAAGATGCTTGTTAAGCAAATGGGGAAAATCCTCTCATCTTGCTGAATGATAACAAATACTCAATTACTCCCCAGTAAAGTTTCTCAGTTTTGCTGGGTTAGCTTCACATGTGCTTCAGTACATACTAACTTACAGCAAACTGCTACTGATGACATGGCTGCATTAAAACACATGAAGCCTCATTCAGCAGGAAAATCAATCTTACCTCTTCTCCTACCAAAAATTCAGGATGATTTGATGTGTTTGTCCACTTGGCGCCAGAGCTGTGATCCAAAATGGCAGGCCTCATCTGTCTGTTATATGACCTGGCCTGAAATGTAACCAAACCAAATCCTGTTGATAAATATTTTACCGGTCACTTTTTAGGCTTGGAAGAAAAAGGAAACACCCGTTTGAACCCAGCCCTTGAGGACACATTTAAAATCTTAATTTTCTCACATTTTCAGAGTTAGGTAACACAATAGCACTATCCACATTTGGTCTATAAAGGGTATCTATTCTTGTCCACTGAAGCATAGGATCACACCCAAGGACTGTATGAATGAACAATTTAATAATGAGTGAAACTTAAGAATGAGTTACCTGATCAGGTGACACTGGTATGCGCCTTGCTCCATTCGACATCTTTTTGGACCATATTGCTTGGTCCACCATTTTAAGGCCATTTTGTCTCTGTTCAGTACTTTCAGGTTTCTAAGGAAAACCCCAAATAGTCAATGTAAATACTTTCCAACCACATGTCTGTATACTGGTAATACTGAAGCTCTTATGAAACAATGAAATCATTACTGTGGTTGATTGTAGAAAGGACAGACATTTGTACAACGCAAAATGGACTTATGCTTATTTTCAAGAAAACTATTTTTTATATTAGAGTTCCCAACACCTATTCAAGTCAAGCTGAATCTTTTAACTGCTTTTAGAGGCTGCTGGACTTCACCTCTAATGAGGTGCTCAGGCTATTATCTACTTAACTACAGAAATATGAAGTAAGAGCAAAAATGTTTAAGTAGATCTCAATTATTTAAAGGTGAGATAATAATTTAATATTAGAGACGTTAATTTGATTCTTGCAGATTCAGATAACAAGTAAAATTATTATATATACTTTTTGACCAGGCTGGACTAAAATTACTTGCTGTTTTACCCAACTCACAAACTAACTAGTAACCAACACTTTCACAAACAGCGATCTGATTCTAATCCTGCGGTTGGCATTCTATCAGAAGAAACACTGAGTGTGGTACCAGACCATAGCACAGGGAAATCAACACGTACAAACCCTTTCAGATTTAGTTCATTGCAAACAAATCAAACACAAACACAGACTGGTGCAAGCCTACTGACTTCAGTAGGTGGCATCTACAGTCCTGAAAAGGGTGAAAAAAAGTTTGGCTGGAGATGTATTCTCCTCTGGAAAGACATGAAGGATGAGGGGGACATATGCACCAGACAACAAACCAAACCGCCCCAGGTACAGGCGAGGAACTGCCGGATTTTGGCGAGGCGGGGCCGTGCCCGGAGGCGCGCTTACATTGAGGCCGTCCCTGAGGAGCCAGCTGTCCCTGTAGGCCGCCTGGCCCTGCTGCTTGTGCCGCCGCGCGATCACGTGCGGGATGCCCGCGGGCAGCGTGTCCGTGGCCCGCCCGAGCCGCAGGGTGGTCGAGCCGGGGTGGATCACCACGATGAAGTTGCTCTGTATTTGCTGAAAGAAGCACAACGCGCACGGAGTCAGACCGAGTCCTCACGACCACCTGGAGCCCTCCCCGCGCTTCCACATCCCCCTCCGCAGGCCTTTAAAAGGCCGAGCCCGGGCCGGGCCCGCCCCAGCGGGGAGGGAGCAGCGGCCGCTCGCCGCCGCCGGGCCTCACCTCCTGCAGGGACTCGGGCACGGCGGCGGGGACGATGGGCCGCTTCACGCCGCGCTGTTCGCGCTCCCGGTCGCGCTCCTTGTCCTTGCCGTTCTCCGCCTCGCCTTTCTCCGCCTGGGTCATGCTCCGGCCGGGCGGAAGCCGCGTCTGCCGGGGCCGAGCGGCGCCGAGCCCGGCGCGGGGCGGAAGCGGGCGGGCCCTGGCCCGGCACCGCCCCTCGAGCAGGTACCGCGTGGGGCTCGGCGGCTCCGGGGCGCTGCTCGGGCCGGCCCGGCTCGCAGCGGGGATGGGGTCCTGCCCCGGCGCTGAGGGGCCGAGCAGCAGCACGGAGAGCCTGGGGAGCAGCCCCGCCGCTATCGCAGGTCTGATGGAGCACCAGCCAAACGCTGTCAGCTGGGCTGGTACTGCTGGTGGGGCTGCAGGAGGGAGGATACGGCCCTCCAACAGCTTAAAATACTCTATAAATAAAGGCCGTAGTACAGCTCGTGTACGTGGTACAGCTGTAAAGAACTAACGCTGACCAGCCTCCCTGTTTGTGGGCAACGAGTTCCTTTATGAACTGTGCAAATGGGATGTTTGACTGGAGCTGGGCGGGGATGTGGTTTTTAAAGCCTGAAAGTTGCTGTTACACAGCCAAGCCAAGGTGCAAACTTTGTGTTAGGTATGTGTGGCAGGAGTGAGAGCTGCTGGAGTGGCTTGTTAATTGAGAGGCATTGTTGATTAATTTTCGGCTAACGAGTGTTAAGGAGTGCAGGGAGCCCGGCGTGCAGCTGCAGTTTGAGCTGCTGGTTGAGCTCTGGGGCGCTGGAGCCCTGGGTGAGAGGCCGTGAGCTGCCAACCCTTTGCACAGCAGAGGGCCCGTGGACCTGCGGCACAGCCGGGTGAGGGGACCCACACACACACGGCAGCAGCCCACGAGCCCCAGGCTTTCCCATGCTTACACTGAGGGTATAAAAGCCCAGGGTTTTTTTTGTTGGAGGCACCAGCTGTTGTTATTTACTAATTACACCAAGATTAAATTATTTTAAGGATCTGGACGTCTGAGACTCTGCTTTGAGAAACCTGGGGTTGAGCTGGTAAGGAAACCTGGTCTGACTGTGAGTGTGGTGTGTGTAGGGAGTCAAGCAGGGCAAGTTTTGATCTCAGCTCAGGGGGTGTGGATGTGACTGTCAGAGTGGTGACTGGATGGTCAGACAGGAAAATTTCCCTAACAAGAAATTATTAAGGAGGCTTAAGTAAAAAATTTGCAGTGGCACTGTGTAGAAAATAATTTAATCTCGATTCTTGTCATCTAATTTTTTCTCAAGTAGATGCAGCACTCTTAAGCAAAAAAATCCCAAAACCCACAAACCCCAAATGAACTCCAAGAACAGTAAGAAACTCCCATCCTGAAAAGGGATATATTAGATAACAGATAGTTACTATTTGAAAGAAAGTAACTATTCTGAGATAGCTGTCAGTATTTGAGTTGACTACTTTTTTCTTGTAATAAAAACAAGACCTAATTTTATTGTAAAAAACCCCCAAAATTTGTACAGTAAATAGGTTTAAACATTTCAGTAAGTTTATAGTGGAGAATGAAGCTGTTTCAAGAGGTATTTCTGTTATAAAACCCGTTATGGGCCTCAATGAAGCCAGGGTTGTAAAACAAAGTAATATGTTAACTGCATTTTTAGAGTGCTTTTAGAGTATCATTCATACAATGAAAATATATCAAGGTACAGAGTGTTTGTCCTGAGAGAGTGAATACAAAACCTCTTAGGAAGTGCCGCTTTGACTCTTGAGGGACCATCTGTATCAACTATAAATATGTATTTGTTCTCATTTGAATAGCTAAAGGCTTATTGTACTTCAGATTTTTTCAGTTTCTAAAAATGATGAGAAAAATCAGCCTTGTGACAAGCCAAATATAATTTACTTATTACTTTGCAACTACAGTAAAATGTTCAGAAACTATACAAAGACTTTAGACAGTAAACATGTATTTAATGAAACTGTGGTTCAGTTACACCGGATCCTTGACGAAGGAGTTCCCAGTACAACTTCATTAATCTGCTTCTATCACAGAACAGTTTCCAGTCAGGCATACACATCCCCATTTGGTCCACCACTAAACTCTTCTTTTCATCTGGCAGATGAGTATGCTTGTGCCTGCCTCTACAGCAGGCGTTTACCTAGAAGATAAAGTAATTACAGTACATTTAAAGACAACAAGGCCTTTATTTGTGAGAAAAAATTAAGTAAAAAACTTAAAATAATATTGTTTTTAATTTAGCTAAATGAGACATGCTAAAGACTCGCTTTATTCCTGAGCAAGTTACACATTGCTGTGATTACCTAAAAGCCATCTACACAGTCTTTGCTGGCTTTGTGTCTACTCAACAAGAAAAAAAGGCCACAACGTCCCGGGGTTTTTCTCCCATTTGGAAGAAGCTTATCCTTGTTTTAGTGAACTGAAATATTGGTGTATGTGTTTTCTGGAATATGAACTTTTTCCTAGCAGATTTACAGGTATTAACCACCTGCATGGGTTTTTTTTCCTTGTAACTTTTACTATAGTAACAATGGGAGTGACTGATGAAAAACAAGGATTGTTTACTTAAGTCTTAAAGTAAATTAAACCGTAGTGTAAATACACTCAGTGTCAGATGTAACTCCCACCAGCCAAGCTAATAAAACAGAATTAAAGTTCAGGCAGCTGTAAGAAATTTAAAACCCAGGACTTCTACCTCTACTTGTAAGCAATTCTGATTTTCACACTTTACTGGAATTCAAGATTTGCATGGCTGTATCACTGTAACGGGGAAAAAACCCCATTTTTACTAAGTTATTTAACAACCTTATTTTTTTCCTTCTTTTCTGTTGAGAAGTACTGATTTTAAACAAAAAACCTTGCATGTCATATGACAACTATTAGAAATGCAAACAAAGTTTCAGTTTCTACCGATCTGGACAGGACTTTAAATTAGCGGCCAAAGAAAATTAAAAGCTATAAATAACTTACAAGCTGTGCTCAAAAATTTTTGCCACCCTTTGTCTATCAACTTCTGTGCAATTAAAAGTGAAAGCCCACCATTCCCAAGCCAAAATCCTTTTTAACATCCCTTCCCCCTGCTTCTTCTCCCCTTTCCTGGAAGTGTCTTTGATTCTTTGATTACCGAATTAACTTTGATTATTTTCCTGTTTTGGTAACTTCTGCAACAGAAGGAGAAAGCACTCCATTCTACCTTAACCCTGATTTATCACTGCTATTAAAAAAAACAACCCAAAGCAGGATACAGCAGATTTGGAATTACCTTCCTCATCCACCTCCAGCCATTGGTGGTGGACTGGGGCCTCCACCCCAGTGATTTATTCGGCCCATCCTACGGCGAGGATATGCTGGAGGCCTGAAAAGAAAGGAATTAAACTTTTCAACTAGAAACGTAGTAACACTGTCTCTAAATGTCAGTAGTGAGAAAGTCTGAACCTCTGAAAAAGTTTCACCTGAGAAGCTGTAAGAAAACCCCAACCCCACTTTCATGAAAATTCTCTTCTGCACTGTTCTCATTACCGCTGTGTGATGTGAGAAGGCTACAGATAACTGATGCTTTTACACAGTCCTACAAACGCTTAGGCTCTAGTGTTTATAGAAATTATACCCCCATAACAAAGTGTTTTGCTGTATCTGTAGGTAATGTAATACAAGAAATGACTGAACTAATGCAAGTCAAATGCTGAGTATGAGCATGTCTAAGAAAAGAAAAGTTTTAACAAAGATGTATCTTGGCTACTAGGCAGGCTTCAGAAATAGTTTCAGAGAGTGTTAGTCTGTACTGCTACTGCAACTGTCCAAAGCTGTGCACTATCAACAGTACTGGAAATAAACATTTTAGCCTTCCTGCATGACCCAAGTCAATGCAACTCACAACTGTAATCTACTCAGATTCATGTCACTTTGCCGAGATAGGGGAAAAAAACTGGTGTGAATATGAAAAAAATACCCTCTTCCGTCATTGTATCCTGAATAGGAGGAAGATGTGTAGCCTCTTCTTCTCAAATCTGGTTGAATAATGCTCTGGAAACTGAAAAATTAAAACAAGGGTTAGGTGAATTGATAGCTAGATACAGTTTTTGAATTTTTTGATTGAAAGATAAGAAATGGCCTGAAAAACAGTAAGTAGTGTTCAAGAATGAACAGTGTATCTTCTCAAGATCACTGTTAAATCTTGGCAATTTGTCTCCTCCATATGAAACTAAAATCTGAAATAATTCCAAATTATAGTGAGACTTAAACTATAAAATCTAGTTTTCTTGTTAACATGTAAGAGATACATAAAGTATAAGCATGTAAATAAAATAATTAAGAACTGCTGAATACATCATAAGAACTTTTCTGTTTGTTAACTGACTTTGGTCTGGGGCCATAAATTTGTGTTTACTGCTGTGTGATTACTTTTACATAGCCAGAATCTACTGCCACCAGTAGAAATTCTCCAAACAGCTTAATTATTTGATCAGCTAGGAGATGCTGTTTAACAAAAGTGTATGCTTTTCTTTTTGCAGTATCAAAATAGATGAAATGTAAAAAAACCCATCTGAACTGCCAATAAGTCAGTGTCACTTTTCATGCACTTTTTGTTAAGTGTACTGTGCTTAATAAACAAAACCACATGGTTGTAGTAAAGCATTTATATATACAGAATGCTGAAGAGTAAATATAACATTTTTATTGTTGGGTTACTGATAGCATTGAGTAACTTCCACCTATGGCAAATCTAAAATGAAGCTCACCAAAAGAATTAACTTTTACTTACAACAGGACCACAAAATCTGCTATCGACCAGAAGAAATCTGTTATAGATGACAAACTCCAGGGAGCCCGACTCTGGTTATCCAAAACTTGTCCTGTAACATATCCAGATACAAAACATCCAGTGACGTTCAGTGTGTGACATTGTACAGCACATTACATAAAAACAGATCTGCTGAGTCCAGAATTTGCAGCTGGGACGGAGAAACTGCACTTCGTGGCGGCGAGTTTCATTTTCTGCAGGTTATTGCCCAAGTACTTGAACTAAAGGCGTCACCACCGCCACACGGGCTCTATGTCCACGAAACCTACAGAAAGTACCAGCGCAGTGTCTGATTCCCCGTAAGCGGTAAAGTGCTGCTCTGTGACGCTCCCGGTGTCTGCAGCGCGCACTTGGACTCCTCAAAATCCCTAAACACGGTTTAGAAGCAGACGAGGCTCGGCCGCAGGCCGCAGAGCAGCGCGGGGTGACGCGACACCGGCAGCGGGCGGACCCTACCGGGCTGTCCCGGCAGCGGCGGCGCTGGGGGGCCGCGCTCTGCGCAGCGCGGGCCCGGTGCCCCCTCGGTCGGTGCCCAGCCCCCGGCCCAGCCCCTCACCGCTGCAGATGCACACCACGGCAGCCCGGCCCCCCGGCCCCTCACCGTTGGAGATGTACACCATGGCTGCCCGCCGGCCCGGCCCGGCCCCGTCCCCGCGCCTGCGCGGCCGCAG
>VZTI01005330.1:1295299-1324954 GCA_013397865.1 Struthidea cinerea | reverse complement strand
GGGCGGTGCTCAGGTGGGGCGGCTCCTCCCTCAGAGCGGGCGGTTCTGGCTCACCCTAAAATGGATTTATTTTAGTGGTTCCAGCGCTGTCGGAGCTTCTCTGCCGCGTTTAGCGAGACTGACAGGATTTGGAATAGTCTGTCAGGGTTTCATAAAAACTAAGTGTTCTTGGTTGCCTTGTGCAGTAATGATAGAAATATGACCAAGTGCAGAGATGATTTAACACTTCTCTCCAAAGGGAGCTTTTGTTCCCTGTATTTAATGACAAGTATGTGGCTATGTATTTTCACATTCTGTTCGTGGGAATGTTCAACCCAAAGTCGGGCATTTGTTTTCATTTATTTTATTTTTATAAAGACCTTGCCCTGCAAACACTGGCTAGCATTCCTTCTCTGGGAGAATACATGCTTGTAGAATTGGGAGCAACCATATAGCTTTATAGGCAAATTTAATATAATACCTTCTCTCTCTTAGTTTTTAAGCAAACTAACAGAGAAGGGATGCTTAATTCTGATGTGAAACAGTGGTAAAAAATTAACATAAAAACAGTTTAAAACTTCCTTTGCAACAGCTGTATTTTCCTAATAATGATGAGGTAAAGTCCTTTGCTAAGAGGGGCATACCAGAAGAGTGCTTTCTGAAGTTGAAGTTGTAACACAGTGTCTCTGACAGTGTAGTTGTTCCCCAGTAAAGAAATTGTTTGCAGCTGACAGATGTTTATAAATGTTCAATATTTATAAATAAACTCTTGCAAACAACTGAAAGCAGTTGTGGAAGAAAAGTATCTGTAACAAGGTGTCTAAAACAAATGTTTGTCATTCGTGTAAGAGCTGGATAATCTGCAACTCAATAAATGGTGCAATACAAAAGTGTTAAGATAGTGGTGAACAGTACGAAATGGGCATAAACACAGGCAGGATGTTAAAATAATCCAGGGAATACCACCTATGTACTTTTTGCTTTCCAAATGTCAGAAAAACCCCAAACCCAAACAACAAAGAAGATGATTAGTGAGTTCTTCAGGTGCTGTGGTTTTTTTTCTGTTTGTTTGGGGCTTTTAAGAGTAAAATAAGTGTGAGCTACTCTTGGTTTGTTTAATAACAGTGATAAATATTTTTTCAGTACTCTAAGATTATATAATTAAAATGCAAACTTTCTCTGTGAACTGTACTTTTGGTGAATGAAACTAAAGAAATATCCTTTTTAAATTGAGAGTACTGGGGGGTGTGTGTGTATTCCTAACCATTTTATTTTTCCAAGGAAGGATGTCCATGTACCTAACAATGGCGAAATAACCTACCATTGTATAAAATGATACATGAAAATGTATCAGTGTTTATAACTGCTTTTAAAGCACTAACGTATGCATTGTTAATTAATTTATTTCCGCATTTAGCTTTTAGATAATGTGACATTTATAAGGTAGGGTTAAAAATCAATGGTAGCATTGTATTATCAGCCAGATTATTGGCCTGTCCTTGGGTCAGGAACTGAGAGGAGGAATGGGAAAAGAGTTCTTCCTGTGCAGCCGCAGTTTGTGGTGCAGTTGGGACAGCGGGTGTGGCATAAAATGTGGTGGAGCCTCATTCCTGGGAATGCCATGGCTCTGCTGTCCCACTCAGCCCCACCTTTGCTTCCAGCCTGGGGCTGGGAAGTTCAGAGGATCAAGGGGCTGTGCACCTGTGCTTAATGAACAGTAGGAGAGGCTGTTTGGAGAGTCAGCAGCAGAAACACAAACCGGCTGGGTGCCCTTGTGAAGGTGGGTGCTGTGAGCAGCGGTGAGTAAGAGCTGAAAGTTACCAGAAGGGCAGTTTGGAAGCTGGGGAGCTGTGATTGTTTCACAACAGGCCAAGGAAATATTTGTGCAATGCCATGAAGAGTAGTGTGGACCCTACATTAAGATAAGTAATTGAAAAAGACCAGTGTTTTTTCACATTTACATTTTTTTAGTGCCTTCTGAACTATCAATGAGAACCTACTGGTTTTAGGTGTTTGGTTTTTTTTTTTTTATCTGTTCAAAAGGTGTAGATTCATATATTTGGATTCCTTGTGAACTGTGTTTGCATACCAATAGCTAAGTACCCCTGTCTGAGCAACATATTACCGTGCTTTATCAATATTTTCTATTTTTTCTCGAAAGTAACAAAATCATGGGTCAGCTATTTTGATAGCATTTTCTATACTGAGGGATGACTTCTTATTTGAGGTGCAAGACAACGGGAAAGTGGTGTCACCACTTTTATAGAGAAGTGGTGATACAGCATGAAGAGTGCTTGTACTCTCTAAAATTTATGCCATGTGTGACTGTAGACTTTTTAAGAGAAAATAATTCTGAATTGGAAGCTGAATAATTTTGAGCTGGCACTGCCCTGAAGAAGGTTTGAAATATACTGATCACATTCAATAGCAGAAATAGAAAAGGCACTTTTTTTTTGTGGCTGGTCTATAGTTATTTCACATAGTGATTATCATGTTGCACCAGCACACAATTAAAATGGAGACACACAAAACTTAATTTGGACTTGAATTATTCATAAAAGAGCTGATTGTTATGTGGTATTTGTTTTATGCACACAAAATTAATGCTGTATGTCTTAGAGTGAGAAGGTCTTCTAAACACATTGCAAATATAGAATGTTTATTGCAACATAAACATAAAACTCAGAAGATATTTCACAGGTTTCTATTTTTTAACTGCTTTCATAAGAAAAATTTAAATAACTTGCTGTTTGTGGAAGAGCTGATTCTTGGAACTAAATTGTGTTCATTTAATGGCAGAATTTTAAATAGAATTTACCTGTTCAAGTAGCTTCAGTTTTGAATAATTGATTGAAGACATAATTTTTTTATGCTCTCGTGCTCCAGATAGAGATATCGTTAACTCAAAGCCCACAATGCATGAATGTATCTTGTGCAGATTTCGACTGGAAGATACGTTTTGCAAAATCAGCAGCTCTGATCCTGGCTAAAATCAGGTCAAGTACATAAGCACGTAATGCTGTGAACTATTTTTTCCCCTGGCTGGGACAGAGCCTAGATGTTCTACTAGCAGAATTTGTCTACAAATTGTTTGTTTATACAATTTCTTGAGATCTGGATAACAAACATGAAGAGGCTTTAGTTCAAATTTATTACGGTTAAGAGTTTGAAAGCAAATATATGCTGGAGGAATGCCAAAGGATTGCCTTGTGCTTTTATAATTCTTTTGATAACAACATATCCTTATATTCAAAAAGCCATAACTGTCTGTATGTGTTACATATTCTTCTTAACAACAAAGACTTTGCCTCTCAGTAGAATGGAATTGGTGGTCCTCAATTTAAAGTCGTATGAGAGTTTAGAAAGAAACTTCCCCGCTCTACGCAGAGTGAATAGTGCTGCATTTAATGTTCGGGCAGAGAAAGAGCAGGTTCGGTACGTGGTGCAAATATCTGAGGTGAGTGAGGAAACAGGCGGGTTTCGGGAATGGGGATACTTGGAATGTCCATGGGGTGGCAGCCCACGCGTGAAAGAACGCGACCTGCTCTGTTTACCGGCACTGGAAACGTTCTGCCGCCTTCGGCAGAGCATATTTGGATCCTCCTTTGTAGAAAAATCCTTACTCCACTTTGTAATGCATAAACGGCAAGTTCTTTCCGGGTTAAAGGCCAGTGTCAGCTGCACAGATTTAGGAATTTGTTAGAAGTTTCACATTAGCAGAGTTTTGGGTACAGTGGGAGAAATGCCTATATGTTTACATATCATTATTTTATTGATGGGGGTGATTGGGGGGTTCATTGATTGGGGGCTTGTTGGCTTTTTTTCTTCCTTTTTTTCTCCACCTCTGCATACTTCCCCCAGTTAGTGGAAAGCAGACTTCCTATTTTGTTAGTGGAACCAATGGCTGTTTTTTTTTTTTTTTTTAATTTTTAATAAATGAAAAAAAGATGAACGTAAATGAGTGTAATAATAACCTTTTGAACTGTAGCAGGTAGGAAAAATAATGACCATGACATGGGTCAACTGAAAATAAAAATCAAGTCCTCAAACCTATGCAGTAAGTTAATGACAAAGCCTGAAATAGAACTGCCCTGCTTACTCTCCTACTTATGTAATTTCTTGAGGATATACTTGCATCTGTCAGGTAGAGAAAGCAAAAGCACTCTCAGACTCTGTCAGTGTTTTGGTTTAAGGCAAATATCCTTTGCCTAGTTATGCTTTCTGCTAATGCGTGATTTGTGATGTACCCGATGAGTCTGGATTGTGAATGTGTGCACACACAGTGCCTACTTTTGCATGTCTTCCTTCTTTTTTTTTTTTTCCCTGAATTCTTTAAAAATATTTGGCTTTCTGTCTAAGGAAAAGTAAAATTTAATACAACGAAATTTGAAGAATAAATGTTCACATTAGGGATTATCCATTTTCACTACTGTTCCTGTATTTTGAAATCCTCTTTGTAAAGCACACCTACAGATTTCACATGGTTATTCCCACCTCCCAGATTTTACTTTGATACCGGCAATGATGTCATTATGCTGTTGTGGTATCTTTAGAAATGAAAAGGAGTGATTAACCAGGGAAATGGATTTGTTAAGACAGGTGGTGTGACATGAATGTTGCCTTTTTTGCCAGACTATTTAGCCCACAGACCAGGGCAGTACATCAGCTGCAGGTGACCATGTGGTGAAACTGATGTCACAGTCTTTTACTGTGATTTTAGTCTCATCTGCGTGCAAAAATTCCTCGTACTGGTTTGTTTAGTGCGGTGGTACTAGAAAATCAGGGAGAGATGCTCTAAAGACTGGGAAAAGATAAACATTTGGAAGGGGAAATGGCATCTCAGAATGCTGAAGAGCGGTTTAAATGCCAGACATTATCATATCTAGGTGAACCTGGTCTCCTTCAAAAGGTTTTACATTGAATGTGTTCTCTGGAGCCTGTTAGGGCATACAGTGAGTTTCTGTTATCTGTAAAAGCTGTCTTAATTGTTTGGCATACATTAGACTGTCTGTTTTTGGTGATAGCTTGGTTGTGAATACACTCAAAAGAAGGGAAAAAAACTTTAGCTCACTGATGCTGTGGAGCTGCTTGTAGATAGCTGGAACATTCTTATCAGCCACCTGGTGGGAGAGGTATGGGCTGTTTGACTGAGGAAACTCCTGTGTGAAAAGTGGGAAAGGAAGCAGGGAAGACTTGCATTCCAACAAGGTGCAACTGTTCATCATTTATCTTTATTTTTGTGTGTGAGGTGATTGCAACACAAGATATGTAATGGAATCCTCTGGCCCCACTGATGTGATATCCCTGAAAATGTGTGCAGCTGGGATAGCCCAGTGCTGTTTCCTGCTGGATGTGCATGGATTGCATCTACACTGATGATTGAGTGAGTAGAAGTGTTTCTTCTTGATTCATATTTGCTTTTCTGTGTGTTTGGAGCTTTGTGTCTGCATTTGGAGCCTTTTAATGGGCACTTGAATGTGCCATTGCCGTGCCAGGAGTGGCTTCCCCCTGATGAAGCAAGGTTGAGATTGTACAGCAGCTGGAACTCTCCTGCATCACGGGCACGGCATGATCAGCTCTGTTCATGTGCTGTGCACACTGAGGACTGGCAGCTGGCAAAGATATCATGTGGATAAACACTTCTGGAATCAACAGATTTCAGCAAATGAAACCTTGCTTTTTCCCTCTCTGCAGCAGTAATGGCCAGCAATTTCCTAAAGACCAGCAGCTTCCTTGTCAGCGGAAACTGTATAAAACTGTATATGACATGATTAACATAAATTTTGAGAACTTCACTTGCTGCATTGGAAAGGGCGATGCAAATAAGGTGACAAATTGAACAAGGCTCTAGCTGTTGCTAGAGGCATCTCTGATACTTGATATACCCTTTTAGCTGTTAAACTTTCTTTAACTGCTTCAGACTTAACAGCCAAGGTAAAAATAGCACCTAGGGTACTTGGCAGAAGTAGGTGGAGGAAGCCAATTCCATAATCTATTTGGTGAATAAAATGGTGATGTGATAACTGGAACATTGTTCTGAAGAGCTTTTATGGTTCTGTTGGGTTATTAATATCAATTTTTTTGGCTTCTGAAAATTTGTTACTTTAATGCAATATATTTGTATAATCAAAACACCTTTTTTTTGGTGAATGAATGGGTGAAAACAGTGCAAGTACTTAAAAAGCACGTGGTTGTTGAAGGTGGGATGGACTCACACTGGAAAAGTTCCTGCAGGACTATATCCCATGCGAGGGACCCCAGGCTGGAGGAGGGAAAAGGCTCTTCTCCCTGAGCAGCGGCAGGAACAACCTGTGATGAACTGACCATAAGACCCATTCCCTGTCTCCCTGTGCTGCTGGGAGGAGGAGGTAGAGCTTGGGAAGGAGGGAGGAGTGGGAGGAAGGTAGTTTTAAGATTTATTTTGCTTCTCATTATCCTTCTCTGATTTTGTAAGCAATAAATTCAATTAATATCCCCAATTCGAGTCTGTTTTACCTCTGATGGTATTTGGTGAGTGATCACTCTCCTGGACCTTATCTCAACCCATGAACCTTTCATTATGTTTTTTCTCCCCCGTCCAATTGTGAAGAGGAGTGATAAAGTGGCTTTGGAGGGTGCCTGGTGTCCAACTCACCACACCAAGTTAATTAGAGAAGTGTTATGTAATATCTGTTTGGGGAGCACATACCTCCTCCCAGGTTTAGCTTTTGTGTGCAAATCACATTTGCTTCTGTCAATATAACATGATAGAGGACTCTAAAGATTCTGATTTTAAAATACAGTTGATGCTCTTTGTTATCCTATTTACTGCATTTTTTTCTCATTTAATGCAATCCACTGCATTATACCTCATAATCTAGAACATAACGTACATGGGCTCTGTGCTCTCAGAGGCAGAGCTAACCCCCAGTAAGAAATTGAGTGTAAACTTCAATATGTTTGTTCATTTTCATCAGACTGGATGACAAAACCATGGTTTCAGTTCTTTATTGTCATATTGTCATGACTTTAAATATTCTTCTATGCCTGACTTAAATGGGTTTTAAATTCAGAAGGAACAAATTCAGAAGAATTCCCAGTAACTTCTTTATGTTGAAAATTAATTGCAATTGAATTATCACATGTTGCATGTTTAGGGAAGCAGAAAAGCCTACCTGTAAAGAATTCTGAAGTGCTAATTTTATTCATCAACAATCCAGTCAGCGTGAAGCTGAGCTTTAGTGGTAGAGAAAAAGAATGCAAGTCAGACTGAGTAATGACGTGATAAAATTTCTTGTTGAGTTCTTCCATAAAGTAGTATGTTGAATTCTAATTACTGCATCCAAAAAAAAAAAAAAAACAAAGACATTATAGCGTTATTGAGGAAGGTGGTAAAAGTTGATTTCTTTTAGAAGCAAAGTCAGTAATAGATAGGTAGTATCTGAAAAAAAAGAGAGAGTTGAAATATATAAACATGTAAATGGATGAAGCAGAGGGAAGTTTTTCATTTTCTTTGGTAACAAAAACATGTGATGACAGTGAAAATTAGTGGGTGATAACAGGTACTTTTGTGGTATCTTGACAGAAAAGCACTTCCATGTGGAAGGAGGTCGTTCTTTCCACTACAAAAACTGACCAAAACCTACAAAACCAGCATAGTAAGACTGTTTTTCTTGAAAAAGGCTTTGGAATCAAGCATTTTAGATTTTGTGCCTTCATACTGGGGTTCTCACATTCTAGGCTACTGTCAAAATTATATTTCTTTTTTGAAGAAGTGGAGGTGAGTTTAAGGAATAACATCTTTTCCTTAGGCTTTGGATTCCTTCAGTCTTCTTGTCCTTGGACAAAAAAAAATTAATCCGTGAGAATCAAAAGGAGTTGGATGCTTTTGACTAAGAAAAGTGTTTAAATTTGTGCTTTCAAACCAGTCAGGGATATAAGCAATCACCTCTGAGTCCCCAAGCAGTAGGAATTAAGCTGAGTTGTTTGACTAAGTAGCTTATTCTCATATTTATCTCAACTGGTATCTCTGGTGCTTTTCTTTGAACTGTTTGACAGCAGGTACTGGAAAGAGCTGTAGCAAAGCATTTGATGCCTGGAACTCCTTTCAGAGACTTTCCAGTCATCATTGCTGCCTCCTGCTTACCCTGCTGCTGTGGATCTGCAGACTCTATGGGTGTTAGAAGCAGTCACTGGGCTGCAAGATTTGCTTCTCTCCCTCTGTGTTACAGCTTCATGTCTCTCATCCTTTACAGAAGTTTCCACAGATTGTCTCAGCAGTGTTTGTCTGACTCATTTCTAAGGCAAGATAATCCTGTCCTGCACTGTCTCATTGTGTGACATGGTCTTGCAGAGAACCAGTGAGCACCAGTTCATTGTGAGGATGAAATAAGGCACCAGCATGAAAACACAAGGATTTTAACAAGCAGGTCTCATGGCTGGTTTCTTTATGAAGGGTATACCCCAATCCATCTTACTGCAGCCTGGTTGCTTTGGCAGCATTTATCTTCTAAAGCTCTCAAAGTGATGTTGGATATCATTTGTGTGATGCTTTAGGTGGCTGGGACTCGTGGAGAAGGCGCTTCTGAGCATTTCCCACCTGCACCATGAACCTGTAGGGTGGGGTTTGCTGCTGACCCAGCACAGCACACACATGTTCCCTGACATGTAGCAGGGAAGAAGGGCTTGGTGTCCGGCTGTTCAGGGGGCTCCCAGAGGAAAGGACAAGGATGCCAGGCTTGAGGCAAGTGCTTTTGTTTGTTGTGCAGAAAACCTGCAGGTGTGTGGCAGCTAGGTAAGCAGGAGACAGCTGGTGAAGAAGTTCTGTATTTTCTTGGCTATTTTCTTCTCTTGAAGACCCATTCTGCACCCTTGAAACCTTTCATAATTTTAAGTCATTAAAGAGAGAGAAAGTATAAGGATTTTTTTTTCTGGGCTGATACTTTCACCCTGTAACATAATCCTTTATGTTACAAGACTTTCTTCCAGGCTGTTAGCCAGGTACATGAATCACTGTAGTCTTAATCAAAGAAATGACAGCTAAAATGGTGTGAGAGAAGCTTCCAAGGAATTGAACTCACAGTAGATTACAATGCTTTATTAGGCTTAATAGACTTTAGAAAGTGCCTGTTTCCAGATTCCCCTCTTGAAGCTGTTCAAAACATGCTCCTGAGAGCAAGCTGGGGAAAAAAAAATCAATAGAGAGTAGTTTTGGCTATCACTTGCTTTTCTGCTGCAATGTGACTGATCCCATCAGAGTTCACTTGTTTAATGCTGAGAGGCAGAATCCAGGTTCTGGAACCATGAGCTGTATTTTGTCAGGTTGCCTTCTTTTGTCAATTACAGCTGTTTTGAAGACACAGAAACTTCACTAATAGCCCAAAGTTCCTTCTGTTTCTTTGGGTTAGTAGCTTTGCATGGAAAACTGACACTGTTGCCTTCAGATTTCAGCTCTGTTTCGTTGCTTGACAGCATCATGTGTTGATTTTGAGATTTTTCTTTTTTTTTCCTCTCAAAGCCTATTTTCTAAATCTCTTTTTCAGATGACACCTGACTACACAAATCAACTTTTTTTAAAATAAAAAATTAACAGTAGCTTATGCAATCTATGCTTTTGCATGGAAATGGCATAATTGGACAGTAAGTTACCTAATTTGCATAGAAGTCTCAGATCCGCGATAAACTACTGGGAGCGTGTGTCCTTTGGGGACACAAATGTAGAGAAAATTTCTGGATGTTTTCTTACAAACAATATAAAATGTGGGGGTCTCTTCCGATGGGTGAATTGCTTCTATAGTTCTGTATCTTCCTTGAACCTTTGCTTCAGCAGTTTCTGGTCCTTTAACAAATGCTGCCGTGATAACATATCCAGTGTGTGAATCTATCCAGTGTTTGGGTACCCAGAAAGTAATGTGTCTGCAAAGTGATTAAGCACAGAGGAGTAATTTATTACTAAACTTATACAAAAGAAAAACTGGAAGACATCTTGTTCCTTTTAGTCTCTGAAGCCATTGTTTGACTCTCTTAATGTTAATATCTCTGTCTTTTTCTAGTCATTCTTTCTTTTGGATGGACTTGAGGCAACTCTTAACACTTTTACAGATAGAAGCAGGGACAGTGTATGAACTTGAAGGTGTGCGTGCACTTCAACATCCGAGTTTTTGATCACAGCATTCTTCACTCCCTTTCCATCAACTTTCTAATTAGGTTTACATTGCAATTTTCATTATTGCTATCATTGATATACCTATAGTCAGCTCAAGCTGTGTATAAAATAAAGAGAATATTTAGCTACACTGCTTATTTCATTTTAAGCATGAAACTGAATAAACTTGATACTTCTGGCAAAATCAGTTTCCTTAATAAGAATAATCAATTACATTTTCCTTTCTGCCACATGGCCAGACATGCAGAGCGATTCTTTCCACCTGGGTTCCTCATGTCATTTGAAAAGCCAGAATTAAAAGGGACAGAACAGGGATTGCAGCCTTCTCCATTCCATTACATGAACTTTCCCTCTGTGCAGCCGGTACACTGAAAACAAAACGGCTTCAGAATAGACTCAATAGGTCTTCACTGTGAGAACAAAAGAACTTTAATTCTATAGTGTGATTTTTGTCCTAGAGAATTTGTATTAATGTTGTTGTGGGGATCCATAATCACCTCTGTACATCAGTGTAAAATGCACCTCTGTCTTTCTGTAAGTTTGGCTGTTGTTTTTCCCCTCCCTCTTGCTGCCCTCCCTAAAACTGCCATCCCCTGGCTGTGAAGTGCAGATCTCCTTTGCAATATGTGATCTGAAGTAAGAGAGACCCTGAAAATTATGCACTTACCCTTATCTCAGCAATTAATTCCTTCAGTATTTTATGGCATCTATACAGCCGCTGATAAGTTCAAAATAGTTGGGATAAGCAGAAATTAGAGGAAGTATATAAGTAAGCAATTAAATGTAGAAACAAAGGGGAAAGTGTTTTCTCTGCAAGTGGGTTTTTATGTATGTGCTGCAGCTACTTGTCTCCTCGCTGGTGAGAAAACTCAGGTCATCTTCAGGAGTCTGAAGACCTCCCTAGGAGAGAAATGCCTTTGTGGCTTTTTCTGTAACACTGTGCTGTGGCTTCTACCAGCTAGAACAAGGCAGAAGTATCTCTCTCTAGGCTCAAGAGGTTACTACGTGTGTTCTATAGAAAGAGTTTTCACAACCTGTATTCTGAAGCCAGCTCAATTTTACTAATTCTTAATTCTTCATGCATGGTCTTTACAGAGACTCTTAAGCTGCATCAGTCCTTTATCAGTATTTATTGTATTTGAAATCATCAGGGTCTTTGAGGTCCTAGGCCTGCTGTGACTCTGCAAAATTCCTACAGATTGTTGCTAAATTTTTTTTGCAGGAGCTTTCCTATTCTTTGCATATTGATACACTGTGCTCATCTCTCATATAACTAGTGCAGCATTTTGTTGTAAAATGTTGTTGTAAATCACTTTTATGCTTTAAAATGTCTTTGCAAGGTGGTGGAATGACTTAGCAGAAAATATTGCAGTTGCTGACAGATTCTTTCCCTTAAGAGGTAATGCTTGCAAAAAAAGAAAAAGGTAGTGTAAGCAGAAAAAAATTTGGAAGTCTCATTGTCCACTTTGGTTCCACGACCTTGGATGCAATTAGAAGACTTCCTAGCTTTGTTGCTCAAGCAGTGTGTAGATAGTCCTATACACAAACTTGACTGATTTTATGAAAGAGGAAAAATTATCCAGTCTAGTAGCTTGAAATGAAAGGTAACTAAATTGGTTTTCTTTTTCTAAGAAATTTTTATTAAAAATTGAACTCTCTGAGATCTGAACAAATACAGACTCTTACTTTTTAATGTTAGTTCCATCTACTAAGGAAAAAAGAAAATCAGGTTTTTGGTTGGTTTTTTTCCCCAAAAACCTTTAACTAATTAAAAAGGTATGAGTATTGCCTTTATTCTACAAGGTTATTTGAATAATTGTATTATCTATGTCACTAGTGAGTACAGTCCTTAGACGTATTTGAATGAAAATAGGACTTTTTAATCTGACTGTATTCATTGTATCATGGGAAATCCTATTCCAATTATTTCTCTTTCTCTTTTTTCGATGATCCTGTTTTAAATATCCGATGTCTGTGATAGCAGTTATGTGAATTCTGATTTTTGTAACACATATCCTGTTTTATATATCTTTATTTTATCATTGTTAACCAGATCAGACCAAGTGCCATCAGCCATGATGTGTTTTGTAGCATTCTGACTTAGTTCATGTCCTTCTTGCCATGTTTGTCTTTTCTATTGATTGCACAGAAGTGAAGAACACAGTGTGACAGTGCTGTTTATTTATTTATTTATTTATTTGATTTATTTATTTTTCTTTAGTCTACTCATTCTTTGTTTCTGGACCTCTGGAGGAATTATGGGAACTCTCATGCATTGCTAGCCAGTTGTGAGGGAGGACTGTCCGAGGGTCGATGAATTCATTGATGTACTCAGACTGGCGCTGTAGGAAGAAGAGCCCCCCAGACCAGCGCGGGCTGTTCAGGTGGCTGTTCCGGGCAGCATGAGACTGCAGTGGCACTCGGACTGCTCCAGGACCGCAGTGCAGCTACTCTTAATCACCTTGAAACTTCACATAAAAAAGGCTCTGCAACTTCCCAGACTCCTGACCATGGCAGACCTGAGGTGGGGGAATGGCTGCTGGTGCTTTCTGACAAATCCAGTTCCTTCCTGGCAAATTTTTTTAAGAAAGGGAAGAGTACGCATACTTTAAGCTGAGTGCCAATCATCTTAGGGCAGTAGCAGCAGATGACATTCTCTCTCCTCTTCTCGCCATTTTTTCCTCAAACCGGTAATAGTCTTTGACAAGCGTTGCTGTGATTAAGTAAAGAGACAGATTGCCTTGTTAGAGGTACTTCACAGAGTCGGAAAAAAATACTTTGAGGACTGCTTAGATTAATAATTCATAGTTAGCTGATGTAGCAGGACAAACAAAGTACATTCAAAGTTCCAGTTACTTGGAGATCATGAATGTCACTGCATCCTTAACATAATGGACAAGATGCTGCTTCAGGACTTCCAGGGACAATGTATCCATTGTTCTCCACTTTGTCCAATGTAACAATTAATGTGATTAAGCTAGCGCCAAATCTGTTTTAAATACTATTGCGCTGGGTCGTTAACTTTAACACTGTCATCATGTTCTCCCTAGTGCCTTTGCCTTACTTAGGGAAGGTACTAATGCTTAGCATTCACTTGAATCAAGAATATATTCATGCTTCTCTAGTTCTCAAGATGTTGCTCATTGTTTGTGTATTAGGAATTACATTGGACTAATAGGGGAAAAAATTCAGCCCTATATCCCTTAGCCACTTGAAACTCCCACTGGCATAATAGCAAGTATCTTTATACCCATAGTTTGCAAAGCTATTGGTGTTTAGCCAGTTGTATGTGTTGTTTTTATCTTGATGGATGCTCTGTTAGGAAACCTTCAAGGCTGCCTAGAATAAAAGAAAACTGGAGCTGTTCATAGGTCCTAAAGGACATGATGCAGTGTAGTTCAGAAGAATTACCAGGTAATTCTCAAGCAGTTCCTTTTATTCAAAAGATCTATCAAGTCATGCTGGATTTTGTAGTGACCACTCTTGGGATTGGCTGGACACTGCTACAAGGGGTGCCTGAAGATGTGGGTAGTAGGTCTAGACACCAGTAAAATGGTTTTTAGAAATAACTTAGATAGTGGCACAAACTGCATACGAAATTTTTTGAGTCTGGAAAATTGACTTGTGCTTAAAAGAGTCCCAATAATCAGAATGAATAGAAATTCATCCTGCAGAGACTTGGGAAAAGATTCTGGTGTCAGTTTGACAGCCATGAACCCACAGAAACAGTAATTCAGGTAACAGTTGGTGCAGGTGGCTTCTAGTCTTTGTCCAAAATCCCTCATATACTTGAAACAATGAAGTGATTTAAGATCACATATAACAGTATCTCTGTGCTAGAAGCTCATTGTAACAAAAGAAGAAAAAAGAATCCATTGTTTTTTTTTTTTAATTACAGGTATCAGTCTGTCACTGCTCTCATTGTTCACATGTGGGAACAAGGGTAAGAAATAAGTCTAAAATAAATTCTTACTTTATAATTTGCATGTATTTGATTTTAGGAGAATGAGTCCTTGGCCTTGAGCTGAAAGTGAAGAGGAAATGCACTCATGTGGGTCTATGTCTGAAAAAATTCCTAGGGAAGCATTGAGTAAGGACATTTATCTGCTAGTAGTTTTCAGACATGCTCTTCAAATGTTTGTGTTGCTTTACTTGGGAGAGTTTTAAAAGTAGTCAGATATTAAATTGCCAGCATGTTGGGTTTGCCCACCATGAAATGTGAAAGTCCGTTAGGAACCAGTGTGGAAATTGATCTGTGAACTCGGTTCCAGTAAGATTAGAATGCATTCACAATTTAGGGTGCACTGTTCCATGTGTAGAAAAGCTCGTAGCTGCCCAAGGGCTTGTATACCTAGGAACAATCACTGAATTAAGGAAACCTTATTCAGTAAATTTAAGACCTCCATAAGTGAGATTTGTACCACATTAAATACAAGAGGGGCCCCCATCAAAGTATAAATGTGAAAATATTTATTTTTACTTTTGTGACTAATTTTTAAAGATGTGTAACCTTCTCTGAAGTTCATAAAGGATCTCTTTCTGGAGCAGGCAATGCTGTATTTTTATGTACCAATCCATATGAACAGCTACATGTCCATAATTATGCTTGCTTTTAACCTCTTCCTTGATTATTTTTTTTCTTCTGAGTTCTTGTAGTTTTCTAAACAACTCTCTATGCTTTGCAGTTTGACCTGAAAGGTCAGAATTAAATGTATACAACCCTGTTCCTATAGAGCTGGTGAAGAATGTGGTGGATTCCATCTCCCTTGTGTACAGCAGGAGCCATGTTGTGTTAATTAACTCTTTTCATAGCTGCACCATTTCCTAAAAAAAAATTTGGAGAACTGGTTGTGGCTGTGGATAGAAGTTAACTTCTTCACTTTCAGCCCCGGTACTTACCATAACCCGAATTACCTCTAATAGTTCTTCTGTTCCAAAATTGTTATTTTTCTTGTCTCGGCAGCCTTTGAAAGCATATGTCTGCAGCACGTCGTGTCTTGAAATAAACTGAGGGAATTTTCACACTACTGTAGAATCATCTGACTTGATAAGTACCAAGGAAGATGGAATTTTTCTTGTGCACTAGCCAGATGGATTCCACAGATTCCATACTGCACACTCTGATCCGTAGTCTTGGCAATAGTTAGTTTCTAATGCACATTTGAGCTTCAGTGTTTAATTTGTGATGACCTTCACTTCATTAGTTAATGATTTTTAAGTGTGTAATCCACTACCTGTTTTTTTTTTTTTTTTACTCAGTAGCCATGTACTTCTAGAAATTGCTTCCCAATGGATTCTCTCAGTGTTTTACGTTTTTAGAGGGAGGGTGGATGGGAGGACAATTTCTTACTTCTTGGACATTTTGAAACTTCTTTACAAAATTGGTACTGAAAATGTATAATGCTTAAAAAATTTCCTTTTAATGACCTATTCCACTTCCTTGTGAGAAAATTGGTCCTTCTCTGTGCAAAATCCTACACAGAATATATTTTTGGGCAGAGTAGGTATATCTGCACTTCTATCCTTTGCATCCTCCTCAAATACTGATTGGTTTTTCTGTTTTTAAAATGATAAAACACAGTGAATGTTCTTTGGACATTCCATTTTCCAGGTACTTGGTAAAATATGTGCCTGTTTATCAGATGCTCTAGGTGTGTATTGCTCCTGTACAGTTCCCCAGAGGATTTGCTTTTTCCGTGGGAACTAACTCGACCTCAAACTTTTATTATGGCATGTGCCTGTCAGGAGTAACTTAGGGGGCAGGTGGGAGGTGAGAAGATACTTCTCTAAATAAGGGACCCTGTGAAATCCTCACCTGAGAGAAAAGATAGTCTTGTGTGAAGGTAGCATGGGATTTGTTTATGGATGAAAAGAAGGGAACCATTTTATAATGTACCCAAGATAAAGTGGTAGCAGCCTGTTTTGACTGCATTCCAAAGGACTTGTGGCACATTAAATCAGTTCAGGGAAGTAAGAGGGAACCCAAGAGCTTTAGGTGTTATTTCATGTAGGCTCATGTAAAAAAATTCCAAATTTTTTGTATGTATTTTTTCCATATATGATGAGCTCATTAGCTCCTCAGAGAACACAGAGCTATCTGAGGATAAGAATTGTTAGGCCCCAGACTAGTGAAAAATAATTTCCAGGATGAATTTTTCAAACCTTTCAGATGGAAGCCATGCAAAATTAAAAATAAAAAAGTGCATTTCAAGGTTAAGAGATTATTGCAATGAGATGAGTATACAAAAACATGCATAAATTATGCCTACCAGATTAAGCCTTTTAAGCTATTATTCTTACTAGTGTTGCATTCAGTATTTGTAATATAGAATTTAAAGCATTCTGCCTGATGCCTGTATTTAAATTGAGGTGGAGTAGTTTATAAGCAGAAAAAAATGCTCAGTGTTTCATATTAACACCAAGTAAAATAAAAGATCTGCCATAAAAGGGGATAAAAGAGATATAATGTCTAAATTCTGTACATTGGCCCTTCATTGGGAAGACCATCTCTGCTTGGGGAATTTGCTTAGTTCACAGCAATTGCTAGCACTTTGAACTGCATTTTGACTTTGGTACAAAATATACTGGACTATTTGGAGCTTAGTGACCGTGTTCATGTAAAACCTACACTCAGTAAGTGGCATGCAAGAACAGTATAAATATCAGCGTATATGTACAGGTAGCTAACACGTAATTACCAGTAAGCTGTCATCATGAATACAAAATTATGGTGTTTATGGGAACAGAAAATAGCTGCCTTTCTGCCTCTCTTTAATACGTATTCTCATATGAAAACCACAAGTTCTTTTCCGGGTCACTTTTGCGTGTGCTGTTCCTTTTTGTGAAAGTTTTGAGAAAAAGCATTCTGTAAAATGGAGATTTTTCAAGCCCTCATGGACAATCCATATTTGACATTTTCCAGCAAGTTAATCTCCTTTGCAAAGCAAATTCATTATTGATCAGATAGTTTTAGACATAAAACACCGTAAAGCCACTGCAGAATCTACAATAGATTTCCAGCTAATTAGCAAGAGTGGGGTAGCATGAAAAAAATCAAGTCCACCTTGTGAGAGTTGGTTGCTTTTCCAAAGAAGAAATAGGTTTTTTCATGCAGTAATGGAAAATTCTCCCACAGCATGGCTTGTCTAGCATGTGTTTCCAGAGGGTATCATTACAGATAATGGACTTTGGTTTGCCCCTCCTTGGGACTTCAGAATTTTGCAGAGCAACGAAATTTGATTGCCGTGTTCTCAGTGCATCCTTGAAAAGTCCATGATAGAAGCATCATCAAAACTGTCAAAAGACCCAAGCAAACAAAACCCACAACAAGTGTTAAAAGGCAAAGTGTGTGTAAGTGACACTGAACTTCAAGATTGCATCTGCAGAAGACCCTGCTGCTTGTGGGCTGTAATGCAGAGTAACAGTTACAGAAAAATTGCAGAATGGTCAGTAAGGCAAAATCATCAGCCCTCGGTGTTATTTGAGCAGGCCTGTTGGAATGATGCTGTTTCATGGGAGCATTCAGATGTAATGTGAGGCACTTTTGGATGTTGGATATACATCACAAACATGAATATCCTATTTCTTATCTTCTCTGAAATGACCTTTCACACTACCCTACTCTCATGTCTTTTTGCTAAAAGGATTTGCAGCTTGTGCATCTCTGTGTTTCAGACTGTGGTTAATGCATATGCATTCCCTGCTTTGGCAGGGGCAGGTGCAGTTCCTGATCTCAAGGACAGTGATCCCGTTATGTGCTAAATGTGCAGGTTGGCTGTAGCATCACTTATCCAACTGAGGCCTGGCAGATTCTGTACAACAGATTTTCATTGCATCTCCACATTACTGATCGAAAATTTGTGTGTGGTACATGCTGTAATAGTTCCATTATAACAGGCTCTGCAGAAGGAACTTCAATCAGTTTCAGGATTTTGGCACAGAAGATCTGCAGAGGTGTATGTGGTTCTCACCATGGAATTAGGCTGTGGAACCCTTCTACTGTGTTGTTGATTCTATGTGAATTCAAAAAGGGGCTATGCAAGTTTGTGAAAGTAAAATTCTTGAAGGATGGGGAAGCACAAATATATAAACTCTGGGTCAAGAAGTCTGAGCTGCAAGCTGGTGGAGGTTGTGAGAATATACTTTAGTGTTATCATTCCAAGTTATTTTTCTTTTTTTTTTCCCTTATATTCACTCTTGGTATCTGTTGGAGCTGGAGTACTGAATTGGCTGTCTGGCTTAATGCAGAGATACTTACAAGTTCTTAAAATCTTTAAGGATTTTTTCACTAGAAAAATTAAAATTTTTTAGCAACAATGTCTTTTACAAAAGTCTTAAGGGTGCTTCAGCCCTTCTCAGATGGGGGGAATTGGTGATAGCCTCCAAAGTGAGGTTAAATATGTTTATATCTTCTTGAACCTAAATCTCTGTTGCTGTTTCCCTGATGACTGTGCCTTCTAGGGTTCTACCTGCGAGCTTAGGCTGCCTGATTTAAATTGATGTTGCCCTGTTTTTAAGGTGGTCAATGGTGGCTGAGTTACTACCCTGGTGTGGAGAGGGAAGTAATGTGAATAATTCACTTTATTATGTAGAAAAGCCAAGTAGTTGTAATACAGATGGAATTCAACTGTGTCATTCCATCTCTTTCCCTATAGGTGCTTGGACTTGTCTCAGCATATTGCCTGGTTTCATCAGAGTAACAAATCCAAAAAACTGTCAAGTTTCCATTATCACCATGTCTTTGGCACATGAGGTAGATTTTAAGTAGATGATTCATGAGAATACGTTGTTGGAAAGGGCTGTGCTGAAATGTGTGTGACAGATGTCAAAGAAATATTGCTGATATATTTTAAGTGCTGCTCCCAACTGAGGCATTCCTGAAAGTGTAAATATCCTATAGCAACAAGGAAAAAATCCTTTTGTACTCATCAGGAAGTGCTTTGTATATGGTTTTCTGGAGCCAGGCTGAACATATATGATGCTGACAATAGACAGATGTAAAATAGCAATATTAGAGTCCTCCTTCAGGCCAGCATTCTGGGACACACAGCTGTGCTCCCATGCTACTTTCCAGCTTTTGTGTAAAGGTGATTTCCTCTTCACTGCCTTTTGTCATTTCTCAGTGCTGTAAACGGAACACTGCTCTTTCAGCTTGCAAAAAAATTTGTGTAAAATGCACAAAAAATCGCAAGTGCCTTGTAAATGCCAGTTACAATGGCAGATATCCAAGCATGTCAACCGAATTGCCTTGTGTGTATGTGTGTGAGTAGGACCAGCTTGGGAAAGGTTTTCAGATGGAAAAGTTGCCACACACGCAAGACTGTTTAAACCATATAAATAACTAGTTACTTGTCTTGTGCCTTGAAGTATGACTGTGATGGAGATTCTTAAAAATTAAGACAAAATTAATAAATAAAGCCCAAACTCTCCAAATAGTTTAGAAATTCCAGGCAGGATAGGAGGATAACTAGGGGTACACCAGTCCACCTAGAAGAGAGTGAAGGGGAATGCATACCAAGCTTAGGACAAGGACCCTCTTGCACTTGTGGCTGCTCTCTAAGAACCATGAGAGGAAAAAGCTGAAATTAATGGGTTTGGCCAGAAAGATGCGAATGGCTGTGAGACCACGGCTGTTGCCAAGGAAGTTCCCAGGAAATCTAACAGCACCTAAGGCAAAGTGGCAATCAAAGGGAAAGAGCCACCAAAACTCTTCCAAGACTTTGTGACTCCATGAACTGAGTGTGTTCAGCTTCTGTTTTTATTGGACGATATCCTTGCAAGGTAACAGATCTGAAATTTCCTTATACTCAACAATATTTACCAATCATTATGGCTGTAAATGACACTGAAATTAAACTTTGTTTTGGTTTTCTGAGTCCAATAAGATTGCTGGTTTTTTTTTTTTTTTTTTTTTTTTTTCACTGCAAATTATCAAGGGGATTTAGTGGACTGAAATAGAAAACAGTACTTACAACTGCAGCGATACCAAGAAGCAAATATGAATAAAGATATGTTAAAGTGAAAATAAACATAATAACCAGATACTAAAAAAATTACTAAATATACAGTTAAATCACAATTTAAATTTTAAAAAGTATTTTTCCTGATCATAATTTATGTTAACTTGATATCTTTATTCTGTGCTACAGTATCAGGTTTGTTTCAGGACAACAAACAAATGAAAAGTCTCTGTAGATCAGGTGTGTTAGTCCCCTTCCTAAAGCAGAGGGAAATCAGAAAGGTGGCTTTGTCATCTGAAATTTTCCTCTTCTGCACAAAATTATAAATGATATAAAGAAATATATGCCTTAAGGAATATATGCATAAGGAACTTAAGCATATAATAACATCAGAATCAATGATTTCTGCCTAGAGAAGTGACCTTTTCTACAGAAGCCAGTGTTCTGTTTTATAAATATTTGATGAAACGCTTGAGATTGGGCTTGTTGTTAACAGAGAAGATAAGTGGGTTTAAGTGTGCTGTGCTCGCCGTGGGCTCGCTGGGCAATGCTGTCCTTACCAGCTGCTGGACCTTCTAAGAGGCTGTGTGAGGCTGTGAATTTGGCTCACACACCTTGCTGTTGCAGTAAAATAACAAGTAAAATATGTATGTGTGCCTCTGTGTGTGTCTATTTCTATTCAAAAGAATAATTCCTGCTTTGTGTCTGATTCTATAATGATGGAGTTAAAAATCCATTTCTGTGTTTTCATCCAGTACAGGCCATGCTCCAAGACATGGCCAAAGAAATTGCCTTTCCTCTTGGTTTCTGTCTGCAAGTTCAAATGAATTCCATGATGTGATACTGTCAGCTAGTTTTGTGCTTTCATGTATTTGCTCAAAAAGAAGCGCACTTTTGATGTTGTTCTACTTATGTCTCATCAAAGGTTTCGTAGCAGCTGCATTTCATGGTTCTCTGCAAAACCACCTGGAAAACATCCATCGTCTGAAAGTGATATTCTTAAGAGCGCCTTGCAGACTCAGATTTGCAGGTTGCTGAATGCTGCTAAATTGAAAACGACCCCATTTGAAAGGAAATGGATGCCGTCAATCCTTTAAGAATATCAAAAGCTACAGTACAAACAGCTCACAAAATGTAATGGGTGTCTAGAGATCCAGCTGTAAAGCTGCAGTGTAGTGCAATCTGTTGAATTTTAGTCACATAGAGTAATGTTTTGCATATCTCTCTTGAAATGATTTGATAGTGGATGGCTATTTTAAACATTTACTGAATATGTGATTACCTGTGCTTATTGAAAGAGACAAGACCTGTATTTAAAGGAATTGTAGTTAAATACTTCTGTTACCTTCATGTCTTCCCCTATCGAGTTGTCAAAGAGAAAAGCATGTGCATTAGGCTTTACGTCTGCTTATCCGAAAGTAAATACATTTCAAATATCATTGGAAAAGGATCATTGCTGCAGTTCAGAAATGGTTAGAAGACTACCTGAAATACTATTTTTTTAAAGAGAGATGAAGAATAAATTATGCATGTTCAGATGAAGTTACTCATGAGGTCCTCAAGGAAGTGTTTGTGTACTTGTACTGGTTTATATATTCTATATATGCATAAATTATTAATAAAAAATGTAAATCGTACTATCAACAACAAATTTCGTTTCCTTAATGATCTTAAATGGTGAAAACTTAATTGGACTGCAGAGGGTTTGAGAAGGATATTTTAGAATTGTCTTATGCAGTAATATAATAACAATTTTAAAACAAATGCCAGGTAGTAAGCAGAGGAAATCCTGATATAATGCTACAGTGATCCCTAAATTGGCTGTTGTTATTCAGAGGAAAAAAATTCTCAGAGATATTCTTGATGGTTCTCTAAGAATGTCAGCAGAAGGTTTACACTAGATTATTCCAAGTAGCTTTAGAAAACACTCATTTTGGTGAAAATTCTATGCTTTTTTTAGCAAATCCATTTTGAAAAAAAATCTTTATTAAATGTGTTCTCATGTCTACCTTGTTCTTTTAAAGTAGACCTGTCAAGTGAAATTAAGATCCTTAAAGAGCCGAAATTAACAGAAAATACTAAGTAAAATAACAAGCTCTGTTGTCCCTTTTTGTTTGTTTTATTCTATCGCAATCTGCGAATCCTTTCCATCAATCATTTCTAGTGGCACTTAATGCTGTGATTCATACCATTAATTTATTCCAAGAATTACATAGATAGTATGTAACAATTAACCACTACATGCTGTAGTATGGGTTTCACTAACTGCTACATGAAAGGACAGATATCTCCATACTGATCTGACAGTTTGTGCTGCTCAGGTGATATAAAGGAGGCAGATGCTGGCTGTAATTAATCAGTAGAGAATTGTTCTGTTGATGGAAAGCTCTCAGCTGGAATAAAGCACACAGAGCTGGCTTCTGCACCAAACACTTCTGCCTCTCTGGCATCAGAAGAGGGACAGCATTTTGATCCATGCTGATATGTAATGTTTTATGAAAAACGTGTTGTTAGGACATTAGGTTGGTGTTGGCTTGCCCGCAGAATAGTGGAGCTGTCGTTATTTCCTTGTTTTTCATCTTCTGCACTGGTCAGATGAAAAATTTCAGGAGATAGCACAATGGAAGAAGAATTTGGACTCTACCTTTTTTTGAGTAATGGTTAGCCTCTTATAAATAATTCCAAAAAGAATAAGAATGATGTGATACTAAGTCCTTTAAACTATTTCCCCTGCTACATTGACAATGATTTGTGAGGATCTCATTAGTCACATTTAGTACAACGAAGGGGTACTCACTTTAAGAAAAACGTTTCTTTGAAAAAGGAAATTTATTCTTTTGGATTTACACAAGGAGCAGATAGTAAGGTGCCCTTCTCGCAGAGTCACCCAAGTAAAGTAGCACGTGTATGTTTTCTGTTAAACTGCTTCCCCTGTTTCTGCACTTACAGTACATTTTAAGGAAAGGAAGATAAATTAATACCAGGAAACAGAATACAAAAGGAAATCTTTATTCAAAGTATAAAACAAAAGCATTTTGTGGAGATCTTATTACGATTGCTAAAAAAGAAAATGATGGGGTTTAACTCTGCTGCAGTTTTACATCATCTCCTATTCCTTCCAAACCAAAGCAGAGAAGAAATCTCGGTGGGGACGATTAAAAGGAGTGGTTTACCGCGGGTGCGGGCTGTGAGGACGTTTCTCGGCCAGGAGGGAAGGCTGCGCTTGGATCCGCAGCTCCGAGCGGTGCCCCCGCGGCCGCCCTGCGCTGCGCCCTGCGCGCCACCGGGGGGCGCCACAGTACGCGGGAAGCGGCGGGAATGAGGGACGGCCGGAGCGCGGGATGGGGAGCGGGGTTCTGCGGCGGGTCATGGGAACGGCGCGGCCCCAAGGCAACCCTCGCTGCCACAGCTGAAGCTCTGAGCGGCAGCTGACCTTTCTGCCGCTCACCCGAGAGTTTAGAAATGCGTGGTGGTAGTTATTCTTTCTGCGCTGTTCTAACGCTGGGGGATTCCTGTGCCAGTGGAGTATCAAAGTGAATAGGGGTGGTGGAAAGAGAAATTCCCAAATCCTGCTGTTTTCCCTGCATGTTTGTGTTTTTTTTTTTTTTCTTTTCTTTTTTTTTCCCCTGCCCCTAAAGGTTATTTTTTAAAATTTTATTTTTAAATTTTATTTATTTATTTATTTTTTTAATTGATTTTAACCCTCTGTACATTAGTTACAGAATTCTGGTCCAGACCCTTCTTTTGAATCTGCTTGTGTTTTCTGAACTTTTTTCACCTTTGGCTACAGGCAGTCGTTCCCACTTCACTGTGCAATGACAATGACTGATAGCTTTGAAATGAAGTAACCACCTGGAGCCCATTTCTCCCAGGTGTGGATGCTGAGCCACATTTAGTACTCATGGCCGTACAGGCATTTCTCCTTGGTATTCTCTAGAGATCCATGGCAGAGAGACTCTGCTGATTTTTTTTTTTTTCTCTTGGCATCAACACCATCAGGACTCACAGCACCCTTATGCTGGCTACAGGGAGGTGCAAAACCACCTACCAGGTTATTCATCCACTTCAGCTGTTTGTTTGGGATCACAAAAAGTTGGCATTGCCACTTCCAGGATGTGATGAAACCAAAGTGCACGGGTGAGGTAGACAGGATGCTGTTGTAATCCAGTTTCTCTTTGGGGTAATCGATAATTCTGGCCATTAGAAGAGGTATCGTTTCATCACAGCTGCCAAACAGAGTGGAGTTCTTACAGACCTTCCCGGTGGGTTTGACTCTGGCATCAGCTGGGTTACTGTTGATATAATGCATTTCACAGTCAGTGAAACACTTTGCACCTGGCAGTCCCTCCAGCCCTGTGATGAAAGGGGGCAGCTGTGTCCTGGAAGGCCTCTTAAGGCAGTGTTAATCCCCAGTGCACCTTGAGGACCTTTCTGGGCAAAAGTGCCCATGCAGAACACCAGTGTGGATAAGAAGCTTACGACAAACATGTCTGAGGCAAGTAAGTCTCTCCATGTCTCAATATCTTAATGTGAATACTGGATGCTTTTAAAAGATGTTTTAAGTAATTTATTTTTTTTTTTTTAGCAATACTTAGAGCTCATTAAAGAGCTAAGTGGATCAAAACCTATGGGTTATGATACAGTTATAGACCATGTGTGTGGTAGTCTAAGAATCTATATTCAGTTCTTGACTACACAGACTCGACAGTTTCTGTGCTTTCACTCCCACGTGCTATAAATATACAATGGAAAAATCTAAGTGTTAAAAATTTCAAAGTGTTTCCCAGGCTGTGCCTGCGATGAAAAGAATGTGCCAAAGTGGGTCATAGGTGAGAGTGGATATTGGGATCTGCTGTTCTATAATCTTATTGCCTCGTAGTAATGTTACAGGTAAACTGCTGTAACAGTGGTACTGTACATCCTGACCGGTCAAACAAGTGAGAGCAGTGCCAAGAAAACCACAATTCATTTAATCATTGAGCTTAAAAAAAGTGTTAAAACTAGGGTTTTATTTCTTGAGGTGGAAGGTTTTTGAACTGCCTTTGTGGTTATTTCAATTTTGTTTTATAGATTTACCTACCTGCCAAGCAGCTCACAGGTGTAGGGGCACAGCTGGGTGGCACTTTTGGTTTTGCTTCTGAGGAAAGTCTATCTTAGAGCTGCTAAACCCTTGAGTGGCTATTGAACATTTTGAACTTCCAATACTGAGTAAAGGAATCCTTCAGTTCTGCAGGACTTCCTTCTTATTTTTTGCATGGAATTTCTTGTTCTAAAAAAAATCTCCAAGAAGATGAATGTTACATCTAAATTCTAACATGCATCCCCATAAGAAGAACACAGGACTTCTGATATGGGTGTTTTCCTCATCCCTCGCTGACCAGTTTTCATTGGTCTTTTCTCTAATAGAAAGACAATCTACTGCGTAATAACTTCCTTTCAGGGTCTGCCTTCTTTTTACCCTCTCTAATGCAGGTAGAAACCTAACGTGTAGAGATGTTCCTGCGGTCCAGTGGAAGTTGCAACAGAGTTAGTGTTAAGAAATATTCTAATCCTCTCTCTTACAAGTGTATATCATGTGTTTTTCATTATGTATTTTCTCAAGGATGGTAAAATACAGCTTAAAAATTGCTTGCTCAGCTCAAAATCACTTCCCTATTGATTTGGTTACCTTCTTGCTGCTTTTGCCATGCAGGCCAGCAAGCAGTTTTGTTTCCTTTGGTGAAATTAATCGATGAGGAGAAAGAGACCATGGAATAAAATATGCTTGTTCATATCAAAACATTTTCCATGCATTTCAGCGATGTTCATACCAAAACAATTACCCTTGTTTTTCAGGAATATTCCTGTAAGAAAAAAGCAATTTCCATCTAAGCATGGTTATTAGTTTTCCTGATGAAATCTTGGAATGCATTATTAGAAATGTTCAGAGAGCTATGCAATTGGTGGTACTGTTGTGTACCATTGGGAAGCCTTTAATGATTGGTTCCTGAGACCTTCCTTCCTCTCTGTGCTGTGAATTGGCGTGGGGGAGAATAATTATTGGTTTCAGTGCAATCTGTACCAGCGCCCTTTTGAGCAGAGGGTTCAGGCTGCAGTGTCTAATTGTGGGATAGATGGATTTATAGCGAGTTGTGGTCTGCAGGGCACAACACTTACTGGTACACCATGCCTGCTTCTGCACAGCTCTGCAGCTGCATGCTCCCAATTTTATTTTTACAGACGATGGTTGATGTCATTTCTGGTCTCTGCGAATGAATCAAAAAGGAAAAATTCTTACTATTAGTTCCATCATTTGCTTATAGTTTCTGACTTTCTTATATGACTACACTGGGATTATTTGAAACATTTTTTTTTTTTGCAGATACTTTTCTGCCCATATTCAGCTGAGTGTACCACAAGACAACTTAAATGCAAAAACTTATGTTAGTTGGATTTAAGAGTTTTAATAGGGCTGTGTTTATTAGTGTATCATTTTGTTATCTCACCAAGAACATGTTATGACATTTTGCATGCCTGGTATTTTCTAAAGATGTGGAAATACATCTGAAGAATAATTTTTTATTTCCCATTTTTCAGATAGGAAAGCTGAAGCATAAAACCAGAAAGACTCACTCAGGGTTCGCAAAAAGGCTGCTGTTGAGCTAGAAATAACCTGAAACTTGGGCTCTTAGAATCCTACTTTAGTATTCATTGCTGATCCATATCACGTCCTATTTGAAATATAAGGGAATCAAGATTTATTTTCTGCTGTTTTTATTTAAATAGAAAATATTTCTCCTAATAGAGGACCCTGTGCTAAATACAAATGATTGTAAGTTACTGAATCCACAAAGACTGAGTTCTTTCCTTGTTTGGTTTGGAATTAATTTTTTTTCCCATGAAGTTACAAGTGTATTATTTCTACTCAATGCTGATTTTGATCTTTATATTGTGCAAAAATTCCCATTCCCTCTGCTGAGAATCTTAGCGCACAGAGGAGACAGACACTGTAAGAAACATTTTGATTAGTTGGTGGTTCATCATAGTAGGACTACATGTCTTTTTCTTGTGTTTCCCAAGTATTATTACATAGTAAATACAAATTTATTTTTTAGTTGGGTGGGATGTATTTTCCTGGTACTCAGCAAATGAAACTTTATCAACCAAGCTAATTCAGCTATAGAAAACAATATCTGGATTTAGACAAAAAAATGCTCTTTTTTCCTTCTCTCTCTTTTTTTTAATGTCCCTGTTACTTTTTTCTGTGTATTATTTGGAGTACTAAAAGGGTGAAAAATTTAATTTTAGTGCGTCTGTGTGTAAGTGGTATATTTTGGGAAGTGGTCAAAAGAATGAAGTGAGTGTGCTGAAGGAATCCACGGTGCTTGTGTTGGAGGGCAGCCTCTTGGGAGCTGCAATCTGCAATTGAGGCACAATGTTTTTAAAGGAATCCACGCTGCTGTACAGGGCATCTTGGCTCCTTTAGCATTTATTTCTATGACTGCACCATGGCAATCATAAATCATCCTGTCAATAGGTCCCTTGCCTGGACTATTTAGATTTGAGACATTGATTCCCTAGGAGTCCACTTTTATAAAGAAATACTGTCCATTTCCATTCAAGAAAGGACACTATTGAGAGTAAACATGGATGCAGGAAGACTTGTCTGCCTTCTGGTGTTTTCTTCTGATGCTTTCTTCTTCAGGCAAATAGATGATCTGGGTTTGAATTCCACATCCTGATGCTATTAAGCTTCTTGAAATAGTCCACTTTTGATATTCTCTGCAGATGACTTTGCCTCAATGAGTACATGCCAAAAAATGAATGTGCAATCAAAAAATGTTACCAACATGTAGTGCGTTAAAGAAATTAATTTCAGTGTCAATAAACACACTAAGCAATTTTTAATATAAGCCAGGCAGTGATTTGATGTAAAAAAGTATAAAGTAAGAGGCAAGGAGAAATCCCTCAGTTGTGAAATTGGCGTGAATGGGTTCTAACATTAATGGCGTCGTTCTAACGTTTCAAAAAAGCAGTGGTCCACAGGAATGTGTTGGGGTTAAGATGTGTACCACAACATGAAACATTGCTGTGCAACACGCGTTAAAAATAGACTTTAAAGAGAATTACTGCAATTTGATTTAATTACATTTATAATAGATATTCACATGGCTTCCTGGTTATAACTAATTAATCAACACAGAGCATACACTTACTAAAGCCAAGCACAGCTGTGGCATATATATGCACAAACATAGGAGATATGGAATACAGCCATCCATACTCTCTGGTGCAAATAGCTTTGCTTCAGTTAAAAAAGGGACCTTACCAAACAGCTTAGTGTACAATTATATTTATATATTTGCATACACATACATGGCTATATGTATCTATTCATAAAAAAGTATTCTTCCTTAAATAATTCTTGTTTGTATTTCACAATTAATGTGAAATGCTTGTGTTACTATTTAAACAGCTACTTCCTCAAGTCTTTTTAGTTTACCTCCACATTTTTATGATGTTCTTATAAAGCTTTTGTCATGTTAGACCTTGAATCTTCAGTTTCTGAAAGCACTCTGCAGTCAGCTGCCAGTTTTTATTAATTATTTCAATTTATTCTCTCCTTAATATTTCAGCTTTCTCAGCTTGTAGCTCAAACTTCTGAGAAAGGTTGGTTTGCAACTCCAGCAAGTTCTTCAACAGCTGCTGCTGGTTAGTCAGCATTTTATAGGTGATTGTCATTGTATAGCACGGCAGTGAAAATGCTGTACTGAATAATGCCATATATATTTATTAAACTTACAATTTTTGCAAGCAACATAAACCTTAAAATGATTCCTAAAATAGGGATCTTTCTAAACCTCTTTTCATCTCTCATACCTAGAAAATATAATGTGTAATATTTTCTGAGGCTTCTTTTAGAAATTTCCGTGGTCAACAGCCATAACGGTGTTTTGCAGTTCTGCTTTGCTGGGTAGGAAGCTGCTCTGTGTTGAGGTGCGAATGCTTTAATTTCCAGCTTTTATCATGGGGAAGGGTTTTATTTCATGAGAAGGTTATTTGTGTGGTGCTTCCGCAATGAGCTGTGAAAGTAACTCTGAAATTTCTCTCCAAGAGCGTTCCCCAACCTTAGGATCTGATCTGACAACACCTTGGCCCTGGTCCTGACTGCACTGCAGGCTCTTTGCACCATCCAGAGCACAAGGTGACTCCAGAGCCAGTTTAATTGGCCATGGAGGGATGTGCACAACAGAAGGAGCCTCCCTGGAGGCTCCACAGTGTGTGGTTGGGCCACGCTCAGGGAGCTGCCAAGATGATGGTGCAGAAGCCTTTGGGAACATTGGCAGCCAGAGAAAATCCGATTAGACTTTGGACAGCTATGATTTATGTGAAAAGACTACACCAATAAATGTGCAGCCAGTCCACTTCCCAGCCAGGGTGTGGGGAGAAGTGTTCACAGTGAACTCATGTGTTCACAGACTGGTTTGCAGTTTTAGTGTATCTCCAATCTGTGCTGTGTTAAAGACGTGATAGTTTCAGTTAAAACTCTGGGACAAATAATTATATCAATGTATTTCTGTTTTTTTTTTTGTT
>VZTI01005330.1:1110658-1295267 GCA_013397865.1 Struthidea cinerea | reverse complement strand
TTTTTTTTTTTTTTTTTTTTTTTTTTTTTTTCTGCATAGTTATCACTGTGCTAGAAATGTCCCAGTCTGTGGATTTAACTTCATGCCTAGGCTCATATACAACCCAGTGTAAAGAGCTCCTCATTCCACTGGAAAGGGTTAACAGGAGATGAACAAGGAATGTGCAGTTAAGATATTTGCATGAAATTGTTAGGGGAGTTGTGGGAAGCATTTTAATTTCATAATTTTTCACAAATTATTCCTTTTTTAAAATAACACCACAAATTTGAACACAGCTAAAAGGTCCCAGGCTTTACCACGCATCCCAAATTTTGCAACAACAGGAGAAAATGTGCCCTTTCAGATTCTTATGTTTTCTTCATCCATCTCTTCACTTAGAAAGAGGATAAAGGGAAATTATATTTAATCTTTTCTCTTTTCTTTCTCATCCTCCTACCCAGAAAATTATGGCACTGAGTCAGGTGGGTAATTCAGAATAAAAAGAATAGCTCTTGTTTACATTCTTGTATCTAGTTTTCAGAGCTCTTTTTATATTTCAAAATTATTTTTTCTGATAGTTCTGGGTGTAAATTTGGCAGACTGTTCACACTGCATTTATTGATGATTCAATACCAATTGTCCTTCTCTGAGAAGGTAGTAATGATTTTTTTCATGCTTTTTTCTTCTTTCTTTTTTTTTTTTTTTTTAAATATTCAAATCCTGGCAACAGTTACATCATTCCTCCACTAAATTTTGAAAAATATTCATTACCATATGGGAACTATAGTTAAGAATCCCCTTGTGACTTTTTGTAATAGAAGTGTGCAAAAATAATAGGGCTATTAAATGTGTAAAAGGCTATGTTACATCCTTTATGTGTCTTAGAATTTGAATAGATGAAGTATCAGGACTCAAAGAATTGTTATCTTCCCCACTACTGAGTCAAAATAGCAACAATGGGATTTCTGGAATGGCCATGAGGTGCCCAGGATGGGACTGTTTGAACGGCTTTTACTTTGGTCTGAGTTGGGCACTGGCTCAATGGAATGTCAAATAATAACTGAATTGGTGGTATTGATCCACACTGTGGCAAAAAGAGCAAATCCTTTAGATTACCGAACCCTCTTTGAAATAGGCAAATTACATGTTTATTTTAGGAGAAAGGGTGAGGAATTAAATAGGCTCAGAGACAGAGTTGTCCTGGGTTAGGTGCATCCGGACCGTGACTGAGGAATATTGGCCAGTCAGTGTTAAAGCCTCTCAGACATAACTTCAGTTTTTTATTGCTACTCAAAGTACCTCTAGTAGCATTTATGTCTGTATTTTTTAAAGCGTATTTATTACTGAGAAAAAGAAAATTGTTAGATACTGCATATTTACAAATAATAAGGGCTTAGCCTCGCTGGAATGTTTGCTAATCATCAAATGCTCAGTATTTTACGTTCCTGCTTGACTAAAGATGTGAAATACTCTTTCTGCAAGACATACAAAGGCAGACATGAGGTGGGGAGCAGGTGATATCTAAAGAAGCAAGTTCATAAAGAGGGGGCTGAGAATAGCCTATATTATTTATATACCATGGTATGTAAAGTTTCAAAGTCAAGTGATTTAGATCTTTTCTTTGTTTTTTTAATGAAGTGTCCTATCAAACACTTGGTTTCAGAACTGTGTTTCAGCTCTATGTTTGTGACTATGTTTTGAAAAGTTAAAACTTGAGTGTCCCAACATGAAAGATTATTTCTGTGATTGCAGTCATGGCACTGTGCCCCTTTGGTATTTCTGCCATTGTCGTAGGTTTCTTAAGCAGTCTTCTATGTGTTTTTTCATTTCTGTAGGAAAACTTTACATATTACTGGAAATTATGATAATATGTGTTAAACCATGTATTTTCTGATTTCTGTATAAAGGATACATAGCACATTTTTTGCCATTTTATTCTGGTTTTGACTTCTGCAAAAAATGGTTATGTAGAGGTTTCTCTTGTGTATTCATACATCTTATTTGATAGTCCAATTCTGAAAAACCATTTATCTGCTGGACATAAAATAAATGATGGTGCTTAACATTGTGAGAGGATTAAAAGCTGTCTCCAGTGAAAGAGTCCCATTCAAACAGCTTGGCTAACATTTCTTCTCTCATCTCAAATGCTAATTGGACTTCAAACTGGAGCAAGTAGTCCAGCAAAACAACGTAACATCACCTGAAAAATTTGCCCCTGCAACATTTCACAGTGGGGGATGCAGCCATGCATGGCATGTGAAATTAAAGGTATGTCACATCCTGGCATATCAGCTGTGTCATTTCACCCACGCCGTAGCACTGCAGACTCGAGGTGACATGCCACAGCTGAAAAGCCAGCATATGACAAGCTCTTCATTTAAACGAGTGTGCCAGATGCCAGGAAATTCTGCAGTCTTCACTGATGTTCTGTATAATCAGTCTCCAAGCCGCTGTGCTCTCTCCAGTGGGGTATTTTGAAACACCACTTAGGCAGAACAATGATTATCTGTACTTTAGGTGTGCATCTGGAATAAAATAATGACAGTAACCCTCTCCCCCGCTATCCTGCCCCTACATCTGTAAATCATTTAAATATAGCCCTTTATTTCAGAACTCCACATTTGCCAAGGAATATCAGAAATCCACATGAAGTCCCAAGTGCCAGGTTTTGTATCTGCTTCTCTGATTTAGATGAATAATGTGTAAAAGTTCATGAGGTGTGAAACTGCATATAGATAGCTCCTACTGCTTTATGCACATGAGTACATTAAGGTTTCTTCCAAGGTCAGTTCAATTTATGCTCACCGAATCCTATCAGAAATGTCACTTGCCTTCAGACACAGCACATGACTAAGAATTTTGTTAATATTAGCTTGCTGTCCCACCATACTCGCTTTTGAAACCCTCATATTATAATAGGAATGATGTGAAGGCCATACTTTCTTAAAGATGTCATGATATACTGTTATTGTAATTTAAAAGTAAGGACTGTTCGCTAGTGTCACAATCTCCATCTTCCATACGCTTAAGAGCCATGAGCTAGATTTAATATTAAATTTGGTTCTAAGACTTGTTTAAAAAATAGTCGCAATGGCTGCAGACATACCTGTGCTTTTTCTTTTTTTTACACTTGTTTCAAATATGCTCATCTATTCCTTATTTGGACTCATCCATCCTATTACTGGAAATCATGTTTATAACAAAATGTATTTTTTTCCCTGTTCAAAACACTTGGTTGATCACATAAACTGCCCAGTGAAATTTTTCACTAAAAGCTGTATTGTAATTAATAGCACTGTCAATCCTTGGAGCTGTGGATGGTTGATAACTGCAGGCTATTGTTAATGCCACAACAAAGAGTTGTTTTTAAAGCATGCAGCTACATACTAAAGAACTTACTGTCTGGCTTTGATTAAACTGTTTTGGATAAAAGAGTTGGCTTATGCAAAGCTGACCAAAAGTTGTGTTCACTGAACAACGTGAGATAAACAAAACTACCTGCTAGAGTTGTCCAAGGAGAAGAATTAATACTATTTATTTAATGTTAATTTATTTTTTATTGTATTTCATTCGTTCAAATGTATTCCAGAAACATAAACTTATTTACATTTGAAAACGTCGAGCTATTCCTTGCGAAGCGATGCCTCTGCTCATGTGCTTTGTGTCATAATAACTTCCACATTTAAGTTTTAGATCCCTTGCTGGTAGCACATCAAAAAGTGTAAGGATTAGCATGAGTAATACAGATTTATGTCCACCTTGATCCAGGAATGTTCTTTTGTGGAAAAGGATAAGACATGTCATGTCTTACTTTCCAGCAAAGCTTTTCTCTGTAACCGATCAGGTCTGTGTGTCACTGAACCTGAATACTACCAGAATTCTAAAGTGATACTCTTAATCCTTGGTCACTGTGGATGCTGAAAAGCTTTGGTAGAGAAATCTTTCAGCTTTTCTGCAGCATTCTGTGAAAATTTTGCAGTTCTCACAGAGGCTATGAAAAACACTGCTATGGGTTTTTGTAAACTAACTCTTTATCTTGCACCTGGATTTTTTATGCAGGATTGTTATGGTTCTGGCTTTCTAATATTTTGGAATAAGTGTCTTAGAGCTTGACCAATCCCCTCAAGGGGTGGATGGCTGAGCACCCAATTGTCTTATGCCATTCAACACACTCTTTGCGATCCCTGTTATAAAAGATGAATTAATTAATTAATAAAGGTCAGAACTGCTTTTCCCTTCTGAAGTTACTCGTGACATTCCTCACCGTCAGTGCCGCTCACAGCGACAGGTCACCATTCTTCTTTGGGACTGCTAATAACTTGCAAAACTAAGTGTTAGTCTTTGCTGCTCATGTTGACTAAAAGATAAGCTGCTACATGCTGTATTACTTCTGCACTGGCATTTCTACAGCACTTACTTTCAAACCCACGCTAAAATGAGTAGCAATCGTTAGATACAGAATGTTTAAAGTCCAACACTAGCCATGACTTGATAATAAGTACCCTTGAAGTGCTTCAATTTCAGGGTAAGACAAAAAAATTGTGATCACGGTGGGTAGACAAATTTACCTCATTTTTAATGCTATTTGGAGAGTCAGGGAGCTCTAAGCTGCATAAGTTTCTAAAAGTCATAAGGCAAAGCTGACTTGAGAGAGCTTCCCTGCAGATTTCACGTTTTAGAGTTCCAGTCATTGCTGTGGCCCATCCCTTATGTGCAGTAGTTTTGAGGAAGGTACATCAGGCACACTTAAAGACAGGAAGTTTTTCACACATCAGTGATTCTGATTTTTCAGATTTACCTATCGATTCTTTCTGAGCTTTTTTCTCCTCCCTGAAAGTGTGTTTGTATTTCTTAAGAACAAATATACTATATTTCTAGTTAGGAGATTAAAAATAGAAATATGTTGTTCCCTGAGATATTCACATCTTTTTGTGGGTTTACTGGGGGGGGGGGGGGGGGGGGGGAGTAAAGCTGGCTAGAGTTTTAAGAAGTATTTTCATATGTGAGCTGAAGTGTTGCTAACTGCACTAAGAAAGGCTCTACTTTCAGCTTACAAGACACATTTTTAATGCCAACTTTAATTAAATTTTGCAAATGCTATAATACTAAGGAACATGAGGTTCCAATAAGAGGGAAAATTTTTTAAGGCTGGAATGGTTCTTTAAAGTCTTCAATATTTGAATTATTAGTAAAACATATGTTGTTACAAAATAAGTATCAGTGTTGTTGCTGTGAAAATCACAATAATAAATGTCTTCAAATTCATGCAGAAGTAAAGCATTCTCCTTTGGATCAGAAAATATGTATGTGTTGTCTTTGTTTAAGAAATAATACTTGTGCTAATCACAGTGAATTTAAAACTGTGTCAGAATTTCTAAAAGAACCCAAAACTTTGGCTCCACTTGCTTGATCATCTGAATGGAATTTCAGATACGTATTTCCTCTTATAGTTGTATAGGATATAAAGTTTTTCTGTTTTACCTTTAAACTCAGTAAATTACACAAGAATGAGCTTTGCATATCTAATGAACAGCTCAGAAGATCAGGAACAAAGCATTTTTGTAGAACTAACACAAACTTCAGTTACCTGAGTGCAGAAACTGTTGCTTAGCCACAAATGGTTTCTGTCAGAATCAGCTTTTATCTTGGATAATCCTGAAGGAATCAGGATTAACATAATGAGAGTTTTCATGAACCATCTCACCATAATTTTAGAAATTTCAGTGCTGAATAGTACATTAGGCTTTATTATCAAGCTTCATGACTGAGCCTTTTTGTTTGATAAAATACTTTTGCCCCATATAGTTTTATTTACATTCATTTTCCTGTTTGTCATCTATTTTTTTATTGTCTAGAGTTTGAAAAAAGGAGACCAAGTATCAGTAACATTCTGATCATCAATGTTGATGATGGTACCATCCAAAATAACAATTGCAGGTTCTCCATGTTTCCTAACGCCCTTTGTACTGGACATGTCTAAATGTTCATTATATATTGTTGTGAATTACAAGTAATTACAATTAATTCCAAGAACTAATGGAATTGAAAACATCCTTTATCTGGATTTTATGGTAGGATGAGAAGCTGTGCATCACTTCTAAATTTGGAAATCAAAAGAAATCAATCATAAAGGAGTAAGCGTGTGTAATAAGCTCTAGCCTTTGATGAAACTATCTGGAGGGAAATGTTTTCAAAATATGAAATATTTGCAGTGATACAAGAAATCTGCTATGATTTTTCATAGACAGGGTTTTTTTCTTTCTCACATCAAAAACACAGAGCAAATGTGATATAGTTGAAGAACTGATGATAAAGGGGCTTTTCTGTTTCATTCAAGTTATTGACAGCTTCTATTGCAGCTTTATATCTCTACATGAGTGTGTAGCATTTTTCTCTTTCTTCTTGCTCCTTTTACAGCTTTTAAGCTATTTCCCTTCATGTACTCTGATTCCTCTACTCTTCTGTTAAAGTTGGAGAATGATGCTTCTCAAGGGAAGCAGGGTTGCCATCAGAGGCGATGCCACAATTTCTTTAAATGCTTCTGTTAATAATATAAAAAATGTTTTGTGTAAAAGAGTTTATTTTGAAGAAGGACTCTCTTGGAAGCTCATCTGTCCTCCAGTTCAAATATATTCTTACCTCCTTTTCTTATTTATAGAGGAATTGTAACCCGCCTTTCTCTAGACCCAGTGTGGATAAAAGTAGCATTACGTCTTGTTGCTGATGGTGTGGATTTAAATAAAATAAACTCTCTCCGAAATCTTTGAGGGTTTATAGAGCGTGGAGGATTTTTAGTTCTTACTTTGACTTGTGTATCTCAGAAAAAATGGTGTATTTAATGAAGGTGTCAGCATGATTTGCACAGATGGCAGTGAAGTAGATTTTTGCCATTGTGAAATTGATGGCAAGTCCTCCCTCCTTGCTGTTCTCTGCAAATTACTTTCTATTCCCAAAATCTTGTGTCAGGAAGTCCTTCCTGACATGAGCAATGTATTAGGCTAGTTACCTAACACTTACTTAGTGACATGGATAAAAGCACACATGGAATTTGGGAGGTGTAGGTGAGCTCTGTCGCAGATGCAGAAGCAGGAGACAAAAGCCTCTCAGAAAGCAGAGGGTGCTGGAACACAAGTGTATCAAATTATACCCTTAGGATATTAAAAGTCTATGGTGACTGAAATTTTGAATTTCTTTAGTAATTTTATTACTTGGCAAGAAATTGCGTGGACTTCTGCAAATATTGAACTAAATTTAAAACTGGAAGTCTGAAATCAGGTTCCAAGTCCATAGGTTGGTGCCTAAATATAACTGGCCTGATTTTTAAAAGGTTGAATATCAGGTCAGTCATACTGAAGCAATGGAAAGTATTCCTGAGGGATGGATACCAGAGGCTGGTTTTAGATGTTAGTTTGGCAAACTTGGACATTGGGATTTAAATTCTAAAATATATACGTCTCTTTTTTGTCACATCTAAATTTTACTCTTGATCTTCGTTAAATGTTGTGAATGAGAAGTTGTAAATGAACTTTTTATGCACTTTTGAATTGTATAACTGAAATTCATGTTCTCAGATGACCAGGTCTTTAAATCCAGGTGCTCTGTAAGTGCAGCTTTACTGAATATTTATGAGCTTCTCAAGATGTAAACCAAGCTAAATGGAATAAATGCCAATTTGGGTTAGCACACAAGTAAACCTGGACAGGAATTGTCTCATATACCCCTGTTCTGTTGGAAAACACTTAGTAATGAAAAGATATACCATAATTTAGTGATTTAATGTTATTATTGTTACTGTGCAAGCACTTAAAATGTTAGTCACTATTGTGGTTCCATATTTTATTACAAAACGTAGAACATGCAATGCTGCGCCAGTTTGTATCCATCTAGTTGCATCTAGACTCTTTTCTAGGGTTTTTCTTAGCAAGAGTTTGGGAGCAAAGAAAAGATCATACATAGGAAATCCTTTCTGATTTTTAACTTGGTTTGATGGCTCTTGAAAGAAAGCTTTGAGAGGTTAATGAGGGTTCTGTGAGTATTCACAGAGTGATAGCCAATAAAAAGATGCCAACTGATGTGGTAATTGTATCTTTTTATGGAATATTCTCTCTGCTTCTCTGATCATCCCAGAATTCATAGTGAGTTTCTGAACCTCAGCTCAAGAAGGCTTTAGAAGCTGAGGACTCATGACTTAGGACCAGTCTGTGAACTCCTTTTTCCTGTTGCATTGTCTCCAATGCTTGCATTTTTCAATGAGTAACTGCACAGCAATGGAAAAAGTTTTTATTGTTTTATCCTTTAATTGTTGCTTCTCCAGAAATTCAAGTAAGCTGGAAATATGCTAATTTGATGTATCTTTTGGGCATATGTAGGCAACTCTGTGCAAGTTTGGGAGGCTGTGGAAAAATAGAAACTTTGAAAAAGTAGAGAGGTTTAAAATACTGTGAGCACAACACACGGAGATTTCATCCCCTCCTCCCTCTCCCCTCCCCCCCCCCAAAAGTTTTCCTGTACAAGTTTTTAAATACTTGAATGCACATATTATTAATGATCTCTTCAGTATTTGGCTGCATTTTTCTCCTTACAGTTGTGAAACAGTCACATATAAAGAAACCTTGCCAAACAGCATAGGGAGGTTGTTAGAAAATGGAGGTTCTTTACATAAGTAACATATGTAGATGAATATATAACTAGTTAAAAGTGTATGAGAGGCTACATCCTCTGTAAATCTGCAACATATTATTCATTTTTCTTTGCCTTTTCATTAGTTAACCTGTTACTGTAATTATCACTCATCTTTTGCAGCAAGCTTTTTAGATTAGAATTAATCACTCTAAAAATAATGCAGTCACCTAAAATATTCACATCATCTAAGATGAATTCTTTTGTGGTGCTGCAACCTGATACACCTTAGTGAAAATTTGTAGATGTGGCATTTTGTATAGGTTAGGGAAAAACAGGCTGACTGCACGAGAAAAGGAGTGGTGAGTCAGAGGGAGATAGGAGTGACCTTTTCCTGTTTTGTTCTCTGTCTTCGTCTTGCACTTGTAGTACATAGTCATCATTTTCAGAGCAGAAAAAATACCAGGCTAATTAATTCAGTTTAATGTATAAATGCTTTCTGAAGTTAATCAACAATATTTCGTCATTTTAAAAAATAATAGGGATGTAAGATCTTTAACTGTGTTCACATTATCAACAAATAATATTCACAAGTCACACAAAAATTCCTCGTAGGGTCTGTCAATCAGTCATCCAACAGTTTTTGGCCAAAAAGTTGACTGATGGTCTTTGACGTGAGACCTCCTGTAGTATCCAAATGTCACCCTCCCCCTCCCCCCCAATTGATGCAAAATATGGTCTGCATTTCCTTCTCATTTTTTTGGTAGCGGTATAATTTTGTGCTCTCTAGAAGTAATTATGACATCTGAGAATGGATTTAGAGGTATAAAAGCTCTAAATTAAAACTCTTATAAAAAGGGACTGAAGACTGTATGTAATTTTCTTCTGTGGTAATGGTTTCAGAAGCTGGGTGAGTGAATCAGCCCCAGTTGGAGAGGTCAGCCTTGCAATATTTCCACCATCACTTGCACTTGGAGTTCTTGTGACAACAGAAATCATTTACATGGAAAAATATTGGAAGGAAATTATTTTGGATCATACAGCATGATATCTTTATGTATGATGGATAATCCTGGTGAATGGGCTGTCAGCCAGGAATTCTTTTCCACTGCTGAAGCTTCAGACAAAAGATAGACTGTGGCAGGACTTGTAGTAGGTGCAGTCTACAGAAATACTATTTAAAACTGGATTTGCAGCTGTTTGCCCTGTGGAAGGGAGTGTTATTCAAGTACCTCATTTGCTAGTGAAATCTTATGTGAGAGTGTGTGGCAGTCTCAGATGAATTAAGATTTTCCACATTTACAGCTCTCTCATATCCAGCAGGTCACAGTTTCCCCAGGGAGGAAGAAACATGGCCAACCTCTTGTCTTCTTTTATCAAAGGTGTCATCAATGAGCTAATTGTCTAATTCTTAGATTAATACTTTTGTCATGTCTGTTTTTGCCAGCTTTTATGTCCAGCTAGGAAATAAGACACTTGCCCTTTTTCAAGTTTCTTTGAAAAGATCAGCAGAAGACAAGTTCCAATTGCAGCTCCTGTTCATCTGGTCTTATTTTTAAGAACAGAGCAGGACACTTCCCGTACATCTTGTCACAGCAGCTCCCAGTCTGTTGGCCTGCAGACACAAACACTGTATAAAAGTGTAAGTAATTAATGCAAGTAGTGAAAATGGCTCTCTGATTTGCCTTTATATCAATCATTCCAAGTTCAAACACCTCAGTGAAAATTGCAAAGTGACAGATTTTTTAAAATTCCTCTGTGTGATGACTAAAATAGTAGAACAACTTTGAATTCCCTGGTATCTTTAGTAGTACTTGCCTTTCTAAGTCTTGCATATTCAACATTAGGAATAACTTAGAGAAGGTATTTGGTATGAGTAAGTCAATCTGTAGAAAAAATGCAAGAGGTGAGTTATCAGACAGCTCAAGGTAAATTTATGAAGCCTTTCACTTGCCTACGCTTCAGCAGGAATCCAGAGGAGTAGATTTTCCGTAGCGTGGATTAAATGAGTTTCTGGCCTTAGTGCAATCAAAGATTGTTATTCAAATCATTATTAACAAATCGTCTGTCCGTGTGTAACTGTAAATGTTTTGGTCATGGAATCTTTTGCAAAATCATCTGGCTGCATCATTTGATGATCATGACAGAACTCTATCTTCGCTCACACCTCTGATCTCTGTGGCAGTAGTCTGTATCCAAATCCATTATTAGAATATCTGCCCTGTGTCTCTTATTGACCTAATCAATCCAACCATGGGAAGCTGGTTATTCTTCTTAATATTTGTGAATATTCTCTCTTCTAGAAGAGAAATGTAGCTGCTTGGCCCTAGCTTTGCTCCAGGTGGATGTATGAGCGGTATAGTTCAGATACATGGCCCTGGAGGTCTTGACTTATTTTAAAATCAGGCAGATTTCCAAAACTGAATTTCTTTTCGTTCAGACACAACTTTCAGGATAAGAGATGAAACAACAAGGTGAGAAAGAATAAATGTTGGTAGGTGAATTGATGTATTTTTCCCTTGCTTAGGGACAAAAAGGAAAAGTAAGGAAATAAAAGTTACCATTTTCCATGTCTCAGGAAAATGAAGCATTTCATGTTCACCCGTTCACAGACTCATCTACAACACCATTTTCAGTGTGTGAAAGGTGCTTGGAGGCCTATTCCTGCGAAATGCACTTGCTTTTACTACTCCTAGTGAAGAGGCAGGTAATGAGGAGAAAGTTTGGAACAATTAAATGAACTGCAGCCCCTTGTTCCCTTATCCATTAAGGAAAGAACATTACAGGAAGCAGCTATGGTGAATAATAACTCTGGAAAACTAAGAAGAGAGCTGACATTAGCGATAATGCACTTTCTGCCTCTGGAAGGTAATGTCTGCAAAGCAAACAATTTGAAATACACTCAAAAGCAAAGAAAAAATACTGAGAGTGGAAATGCTGGATAGCAGATTGAAGCAAAACATGGGTTTGAAATGCAGTCCTTGGTAGTAGGAAAAGTCATCAATTGGTATATAAGTGCTACTGGGATTTACACAGAACATTAAAAATTTGGGAATAGCAAAAAAGAGTAGCTCATATGTCAAAAACATTGGAAACAATTTACAGGAGAAAACAATGTAGCTATTGATTCCCCAAAATGCCTCATAAAACTTGAGGGTATTGGGAATTGAATGGGAATGTGGTTCTGTGGGCTGGATTTTGGCCTGCATTCAGTTACTTGGGGTGTATGGTCACCCCTAAGCTTACAAAGAGGTCAGGTAAATCTTGCTACACCTGCTTCTGTAAAATTAGAGTTGCAAGGGAAGAGTGACAGAATGGCTGCATGCCAATGGCTAAAATGACATGCATGGATGGTCTACTGAAGGAAAGCAGGCTCTGCTGAATACATTTATGTTCTGATCGTGGAGATTAGATGGTATTCCCCTTAAGAGTGGATTTTTGATTTTACAGTTATTTAGTACACCAGGACTAAAAAGATGACTAAGCCCTTAAAACTTAAGTACTTCAAAAATTTTTGCTGGATGGTTGCATCCTCTAATTCATTGTAAATCTAACTTAACAGCAATTCATGTCTGTGTTCTCTGTGTTAATTTATCTATTTTAGTTTCTCATTTTTTCAAAATACTCCAAGTGCAGAAAGTGAATTGCTATCACAATGTTGCCTCTATTCTGTTAGTTGTTTATCCAGCTACCATAAGGCTATGTTGTTTCAATAACTTGTGTGGAATTCCACATTCCTGGCAATGTAGTTGATGTAAATAGGGCTGCATGTGTTTGTGTCCACCTCTGCACCTGCACACAGCACGCACACTGAGACATCCAGGATAGCATCTGAAATACGTGTGAATAACTTATTAGATCTTTTGAACAGTATAGCTGCTTTATTCTGGCTAGATTGAATGTTTAATTTAGAAAGAACTGATGAATTTTTCATATTGATAAAGTAATTTTCCTTTTAAGTGTGTGTTTTGTATCCATAGGGAAATACATGAAGTTGCCAGGGTAACCATGACTTTTCTTGAAGTCCTGGGATGATTAAAAAGCTACAGTTCAAGGGTATGTGGCTCTGTATGGGGTGAAAAGGATTCTGTCTAGGGCCATTTTGACAAAGTTCTGATGAATGGCATGCAGTATCCCAGGGAAGCCTGTAACTAGAGCTACACTGACATTGGGATTCCTTTTGCCAGCTTGTGCTACATGCACAGAAACTGCTTTGACAGGCAGCAGCATTCTATCGCTTGCAGGGAAAAAGTAGAGACAACACTCAAGGTGCCTCAGTGGTGAAGACTCAAAACCAGAAATTGTGAGCCTTAAATGTGTCTTGCCATGGGAGCAGTAAGTCAGACTCACAGCTCCCCTTGACTGGGAGGATGCAAATGTGGTTGTGAATTCAGGGACAGGCTGCTACCAATAAATATAAGATCAACTGCTGCAGTAGATCTTCCTGATACTTAATTCCACAGAGATGATGAGACTTTCCAGATTTCATAATATTTAGTTTCCCCAAACCATGTGAAGATTAGGCTTGTAACCTTTACATATGGATATATGAAGGTCTATAGCAGGTATAACTACGTTTGCAACTTCAGTCTAAAAACATAGTTATTTAAAAGTCAAATGTTATGACAAATCATCACAAAAAAAGCTCCGCAGAAGTAAAAATCAAGGCTAAGAAATAATTAATTTTTATATAAAAAATATATGTTTAATATATTAAAAACATTTGCTTTATTTTTTTGTGGCTTTAACAAAAATATTCTTGCAGGGCCATTCCCAAAATATCCATCACGAAGCTTTATACTAATGAGAGTACATATGAGTAACTCTGTTCTCATTATCTTTGGTTATCATGCACATGGTTATCATTGCAAGTTGGAGGTGTAGACCCAAGCTCAGTTTTTTAAGAGTAAAATGAGTACTATTTATATACAGTTGTACATACAATATCAGACTCAAATAAGATATGATTCTATGATCAAGACAAGACAATTATTTTATTTTAGTGAAAAATTTAGAAGGCTGCCTTGAGCTGGCATGAATTCTTCTGTTTAAGATGCCAAAGACTTTTGTCTAATTCTCTTCAAACAGCTTAGTTCTGCCCAGGTTAGAAACTAGTTTACTGTTTTGTTCAAACCTTAGAACTACAGTGGTGCTGTTTTGCATGTTCTTTTCCTTGCTTTTTTCCTCTTTCTTTTGAGGGATGGAAGTCTTTTTGTGTGCTGCTAAGCAATGAATGACACTGATAAAACTTTGTTATTTTCAGTAAAATAGAACAAGGTCAGTTTGAATAAAGAATATCTTATGCTAGTCAAAATGCTCAAGGACAGCAGAGAAGGGGAAAGAAACTGGGTGGTGGAAGGAATTCAGGCACACTGTTTTCAGGGGAAGTCCACTACCTCTGCAAGTCTGAAATTAGAAATGTGTGCTGTGTTGAGAAATTGGCAGTAAGAAAGGTGGACAATCTAACAAAACTATAATAAAATGATTTATCGATGTCAAATATCTTGATTTAATGCTGCTTGAAATCTCTCTAAAGTACTTAAGTGAAGCTGTGTGCAAATCTGAAATCACTTCAGTCCCATAGTGAAGGATTTACAGTGAAATAGAAGATCAGCCAGTGGGAGAAAGCACAACATGGAGAGCATGTATAGATCTTAGTTATGGATTTTTATGGCTGGAACATGTATTAAGTACTAGGATGACTCGATAAAAAGGAACCCTGTCAATAGATGTTCTCAGTTCCCGAGCTGTTTTTGCATGACTGGCTCCAGTGGCTGTTACATTCAAACACTTTCAGGTGTTTGGCCTGAACCAGAAATCCACTGATGCAGCACTTAACTGAATTCTGTCACAGGTGTTCATGCACTTAAATGCAGACCTTTACCCAACAGCTTCCACCTGTGTTCACTCCTGGGTCAGTCTCTCTTTGCGCTTGTATAAAAGCTTAATGCTGTTACTGCATGTGTTTTTTGTTGTAACATAAACATGAAATTATAAGTATTTTGCACTGGCATAGGATCGTGCTCCCAAGAAATTTCAAAGAAGTGTATTGAAATCAGGTTCAATGTATGTCTACCCCGAGCAGCAGAGTATAATGCAGTGAATGCCATCCAGGCTGATAACTCTTTATAGAGCAGGACAGAGCCAAAGTTTAGTTTCCATAATCTGAACTCCTTGTCATGATCAACTACCTTGCAGCATGTCAGAAGAGCTGCTTGAAAGACCTGGGGGAGATCTCAGATGGTCTCAGACTTTTGCCTGGGAGTTGTTTCTCTGCCTGCCTGGTGCTCAGAATGCTTTGGATATTTGGGTTTCTCTTGGACAGTCCTGGAATTAAATCACAATATTGATGTGACTAAGTAGACACAAATCCCTGTTTTGCCTAATTTGATGACAAGAAATTGACCCCACAGTAAGAATGTCAGACTGCAGTGTCTGTGTTTTCTTTCAGAAACAGAGGTAAACTGTGTAACCAAAAGAGAGGCTTTGGGGCTTGGTATCTTGGAAAGAGGAAAGTGTTTGTCTTTGGACACCTTAGTGCATAAAACTCACAGGGATTTCTCCAGTTTAGGGGGTTCACAAGAATGATGCTTGTGGTCATCAGGGAAATTTTTCTGCTGTTTGCTCATGCTCAGAGAGCTGAGGGTTTCCTCAAATACAAAACACTTCTTTCTCCAAGCTGGCCCCTCTTACCGATGTGGTTGCAAAGCAGCTGAAGGCATCTGTGCTAAATGCTAAAGCAATTCGATTTTGATTCATTACTTCAGTGAAGACCATGCCCTATGACTTTGCCAACATAATCCTGGTTTGCAACAGCACAGGACACGAGTAGTAAAATATACCAGTGTCCATTTAGGTTTAGGTATCCGCGTGAAAAAGAAGGGAAATGAATATAAAATATACTCTACTATATATTTAACAAACAGTGCCTGTTGATTTTTGCCACTCATCTGGAGCACCTTTGGATTATCTTCCAAGTCTAGAATTTGTAGAAATTATGAAATAAAAGCTGAAATGACTCTTAAGATCTGGTTGAATTAATTCCCATTTATGTTATTGTTTATCCCTTAAGGAATTAGATTTTGGATACAAATGGAGATTCTCTTGCTGCTATGCCTGACTAGATGCAGACGGCAAACTAAAATTAAAACGCGTTAAAAAGAAGGAAGGATTTCCAAGATCTTCCCCCCGCCAGAGGATTTACTGGACAAAAGGAGGAGAAATAATATGGAAGATTTGATTCCTCAGTAACTTCTGTCTCTGCCTTTTCTCCAAGGACACATAATAGGTGTAGGCTTCTAACACTCCAGTCTGCAGTATCTCCTGAGGAACCAAAGACTACACAGTCTTGTGTAAGAAATTGAGGGTGGACTAGTGTAGCATGTACACCCCTTTCATCTGGCTCAGGTCAATCCCTCACTCATCCCTGAGTGTCTCTCTCTTCTTTGGTCAAATATTTTATCAGTGTTTATATCAAAGTACCTGAATATCATACTTTTACAAATATTTTCCAAGGATGGATTTAAAATTATGGCCACTGATATTATAGGCCTCTTGTGTTTCATGAAGTGGGTGAGACTAACTGTGATTTAATCAGATCTTTCTTTCCTAATGCATCAGTTTGCACAGAGATAGTTCCCATCTGTGCATCTTTTCTTTTTGCCTTAGGGAATTTAGCAGGAAACCTAGTGCACATTCAAACAGCACAGTATAGTTTAGTGATTTGTATTCTGGTCACATCATAAATAATCCTCCCAATGCTTGTTCCGATATACAGTAAACACATTTGGGAAAAATACACACAACTGTGTTGAGTGGAGTTGATTTGGCATCAGTAAAACAGTATTAAACCAGCATGGTTTTAGTTCCTTCTTCTTAAAATTTTAACCATGTGGGAGAGTGAGATTTCTAAAACTCTCTGATATATAATAATGAAAACTAATATTTCTTTTCCTTGAATAGACAATCCTTTTTTTGGATAATGTAAATTAATTTTATTTGTTTTCTTTGTGCCTTGCAAGCACACACAGAAGCTGTACAATGAAACAGCAAAGCTGAATCAAATTCTTGAACACATTTAGAAATGACAAATACCTTGCTCATAACAACAGCCAGAGCTGAACAGTGAAACTCTCAGTACTTTTGAAAAGCAAGGCTGTTAACAAAGAATTTTGAATTTTTTTTCAGTAGCTTTAATTACAGGTGGGTGTTTTTTATGTCAAATGTATTAGTTGAGCAAGGAGTAAAGTCAGAGGTGGTTAAATGAAGATTCCTTACGCTATCATGGGCCCAGCCAGATAAGCAGCTAAAATGTCTGTATCTGAATATCTTGAGAGAAACATGAAAGCCACTGTAGCCTCAAATTCCTTCCTTTCACATCCTGCTCCAGATGAAGGACTCAATCATGTTTCCAATACCATGTACTTGTTACCAGTACAATGTGGTTTCCCATCTACTCACTTGCACCGAGCACTGTTTTACCCTTGTTCCTCTGAATATCTTGATTTATGAGGAATTTGCAAGGGTATAAAATCCCTGAAATGCCGAAGCTGTTTCTCAGTCCCTGAAGGCTGATTAGGCTCTTAAAAATCAACTTCTTACTCTAAAAAAAAAAAGGTGGGAAAATGTCTGTTACCTCCAAGGTGTGTTGCAATTATGGGGACCATACATGGTAATTATTTTAATGCTTAATAGAAAATAAAGATGTAAGTTAATATATGAAGAAGACAAGGCAGCATGGGGCAGACAGCAAGGCTGCTGCAAGACCGAGTAGTCCTGAATTCAAATCAAGGCTGTGTTGAACCTCTTCACTTTAAAGACAAAAATATATATATTTTCTTGAGTCAGAACCTTACAAAAACCTCTCATCTATAGATCTGTTCAATGGATGAACAGTATTTTTGCACAGTCATTTTTAATATCTAAACTCCATTGGAAATCCTTCTGTGCAGGGCAGGTCTCTTCTAAAATCCATGGCAAAATTTTGGAAAAAAAACCCCAAAGAAACTTTAGAGCAAATATATGTTGTTCCAAAACCAGAGATCCAGAGATATGTTCCATTTCTGGTTAACTGACTTTTCCTTAATAAAAGATCCTCCAACCTTTTTTAGTTTTTTTAGTGTTTTATGTTTATTTGTTCACAGAATTATTTAATTTCTTAATTGTGCTACTTATGTGGGGCAGATTTAAAGGATGAGATTTCAAACTACACATCTGGGTAATTTCACTAACCCACCTTATCTGCTTAGTTTTCTCCATAGAATTATTTTTCTGGATGTATTTTAAGTGATGTGAAATTAAAAAGGGACTAAATAGCTCTTTGTTCTGGCATTGTATTGATCAAATACACTTCTTTTTCCTCCGGGTCTTAACAAGGACTAAGCTGTAAATAATAATATATACTCATTTTAAGATGGCCGTTACTGCTGTGGAAGTTGCCATAATTTTGAATTTTATTTGGTTGGTTGAGGAATGAAAGGAGAACAAAGAAGAAGTAAAGAGGCTCAGGCTTGAATAGCTCCAAATGCGTCTTGGCAGCTGAAATATTCAAGCGTGTATCAGAATCATAGAACAGTTTATAATGGAATGGACCTCTAAAGATCATCTAGTCATGCCATGGGCAGGGGCATCTTTCAGTAGAATAGATTGATAGATGTAAACACTTTTTGATGTTTAAGGTCTTGCTTTAATGGTTCTGGCAGTTGCATTTGGAAGACTGAGCCTTGTTAAGTGTCATAGCCATGGCTTTGGGCAGGCGCTTGTTCTCTGACCTTTTCCTCACAGACATGCATCTCTCTAGGTCTAAATAAACTAGTTAACTCTTGCATTTCCTTTACAATAAGCCTCAGAAAAAAAAATGAAACACTTATTCTGTGAGGTGGCCAGCATTCACTAACACAATAAGAGAAGCTTGTTTTAATGAGGAGAGAATTGCACAAGATTTAGGGTAAGATGTCCATGTAAACTTGTGCTTAGGCAACTGGTAAAGTTGCTTTATGTGCACATGTTGCACAGCAAGGCTGCTTATTCAAGACAGGAGACCTGAACGCTGCTGAAATATCAGGACCTGTGTATTGTATGTTTATATGTGGGGTTCAGTGCTGGCAGCAATAACGGCTTCAGATGTTTTAATTAGAACACCTGAAACTGAAAAATATTTAGAATTTACTCAGTTTATTTGGACCCAATTTGTATCTATTATGCATTTTTAGGACTTCCTATTATCACCATTGCGTGTTGTGATAGTCCACGTTCTTGAGCTCAGGGTACTCATGTCTGTGACAGTGGTGCCTAGGGACCAACACAAACCAAGGGTAATGGTAGAGGTAGTGTGCTTTGATATTTTATCACACATAACAGTTGTCTGTCTCTGCCCCCAAAGCACCTCATCTGTCTCTTCTGTTAGATGTAAATATTTTTTTTAGTACAGAAATAGGAGTGATCTAATCCTGTGGGACAGTCAAATTACACTTCTCTAGAGTCATAAAAAAAGTACTATTTAAACAAAATCACCACCTAAAGAAAAAATAACAATAAAAAGTTTTTTAAAAACAATAATAATTCTTCATTGTTGTAGATCATGGATGCAGTAATTCTTGAAGGTTAATGGGTTATTTCTTGGGCACTTACAGTAGCACATTCACTTAATAAGGAGAAACTTGACATTAAGTTCAAGTTCACCTTACAGAAAAAATTGCAGAGATCAAATTTGTAGTAAATAACTCTAGAAAAGTATGAACTAGCAAACCTTTTAACAATTTTTGTGTAGTTTAAAAAAACACCACCACACACACCTGGTCCTCATTGAACTCATCATTATTGTCCCCAGCTGCAACCAATCAGCACATGAGATTCAGGTGCTTTGGGAACACCAGCCCAGGTTATAAGAGATGAGAGGTCGGCTGTGAAGGAAGAGGTGGAGGGGAAGAAAAAGCTGGAGAGGAGAGAATGTAGAGTGTAATACTGAGGAGTTGTTGGAGTTCATCCTGTTGAGTCTTTGTACTATAAGAAAGATGTTTTGATTGGAGAGAGGACAGATGTGGGCCTCGCGTGTTGGGTAAGTAAAAGTTCTTATCCTCATCTGCAGTCCACCTGACTTCTGTTCATCCTGGTTTTGTGTTGTTTTTTTTTTTTTTTTCTAGTAAAACAGCCTTCCTTCCATTTTATTTGTCTTTCTCACATGTGCCCTTATGTTCTTTACCATCTCTAATATGTTTTGGAAAGGCATAGATCTGTACCATACCCATCACTTCCTCACAAAAGTGCACAAAAATTTTCTTGCTCATGTTATCATGCAAAACAGAAATGTCTGAGGCCCATTTGGCTTGTAAATCTTGTCTGAGTTCTCTTGCAGCTCTCAGTAGTTCCTGCTCATAAGGGTGTTCATGGTGGTATCACCAGCTGATTGTTGCTCTGAGTTTTAAGGGTCTGATTAACACTGCCTAGTAATTAAGGAATTGAGTAGTAAGATTTTAATATGTGCTGCTTCAAGCCCATAAGTAGGATGCTTTGAAAAGCAAATATGCTTTCTATGGGATTTTTTGTGTTCCTATATAGTTGAAGATTATCAGTGTTTGAAAAAAAATCCAAAAAACTTAGTGAAACAAAACCCCTTCCAAACATAAACCCCATGTGATCTCGTGGCAGAGGTTGGTTTAACTGTAGTGTAAGCAAGTTAGGAGAGGCTGACAATCTTTGTTCCCTAATATTGCCATTCTGGTGCAGAAGATCTCATTTCTAAATTGAACAGACTGTTTGTGGCTGTGTGCTATGAGAAATCTCCAGTAGTGCATCCTTGCTGCATATGACGACAATGCTTTGCAATTTGCAGAACAGAACTGTGGGCTAGTGACAAAGCCAGGCACGGCAAGATGTTCTGAGTTTTCATAAGTGCATAGAAATAGAGTCTTCTCACTCTAGCCACAAATCAGGTGTTACCCCCTAGGCTTCTCCTCTAGAATTACATATAGACTGAGAATCTGTGGGCTACTTTCAAAGGGTACAAAAAGTAGCTCCTGTCAGGAAACTTGTATTTGCCATATGGGGACTCTAGTTGAAAACAGCTGAAAATGACTAATCTGAACAATAATGCACCTGTGTGAACTTCCTCTGTAACGTCTTCATAACCCCTTGTACGCTGTTTGACTTGGATCAGAATTCACGAGGGGATCTTGTCCTTCTTCTCCCACCTCTAACATTCCTGCTGAATCATGTAAGTGTTTATTTTCTGACTTAGCAGTCAATGCCCTTCTGGTCTCCAAAATCGGTTGTGAGACCTTTTTGTTCCTCCTTTACAAGGCTTTTGTATGGTAGGTGTGCTCTGCAGGTCTAGGTGCCCATCCACGTGGTTATGTGGTTACTTCCTTGGAGTTCTGCTACGAAAAGCTTGCCTTACAATTAGCGGTAATGACTTTTGCACAGTGGCATCTTGCTTGAATACATCATGCAGGATTTAAGAACTGAAGTTAAGCTTTGATTGTTTACAGGAATCTCTCTTGTGTTGGTATGGAGATGAGCAATTTTCACTCCCTTTTGTGTGGTTTAGTAAGTTTGCAGTTGGACATGCAAATATCTGAATTCCAAGTGTTAGATAATTTCAGTGGTATAACAACTTCAAGTTCATTACAAGCCATCCAATTTAGTTGGTGCAGAAGCTGTTTTCTCCCCTCATCCCCAAGCTAATTATGTCTCCTTATAGAAACATCTCTTCTAGTTTGGGTCCTACTGATGTGGCAATTCAGCCTGGATTGCTGCATTATTGTTATGTTCAGTTATTATCCTCTAACTCTGTACTGCTGAATCACCCTGTCTCATCTCGGAGTGTCTTTGCTTGTGATCAGGTGGTTTAGTGACCTTGGAACCTACAAGACTTTACTTTGGGTTGCTGTAAGAAATATGATGTTAAATAGATGTTAAAGGTTCTTCAGAACAAAGCTGCAAAGCTGTAACTCACTGAGCAATGCAGACTGGACAAAGAAAAGGGTTTGAAAACAAAGAAGATTTAATAATACCTTGTTTATGCCTGGCATTTCACTCCAGTCCTTAGATAAATATGACTTACCTTTGGCATCCCTTACCCAGTTCTCTTGGGGCCCAAATTACAATCTGCTTGCTGCAGCCTCTGCCTCTGTGAGATTGCTGCAGCTGACAGCTGCAGAACTCAGCACTGGCCAGCGAGCCAACGGCGGTGAGTTTGCAGACTGCTTGTGCTCTGCCTGTCTTATGCAAACTTAAAATAAAATTCTGTGGGCAGATGGTACTGGTGGTGACTGAGTTTACACGTATCTGCTTTTAGTATGTCAGATAAATGCATCCATATACAGATTTAATAATCTATTAAAGTGAAGCGATGCTGCTTGTGTCTTGTTTTTCCTTGCCCTTTTATTGTCATCTCTTTTGTTTTCTGTTATATGAAAGAATAACTTAGGGGTATGATGTGGGGGAGACAAATAGGAAAAGAGTGATTTGTTGTTTTTTTTTTTTTTTTTTTTTTTTAAGTCATGGCAATATATTTAGGAGTACATGTTAACATATTTCACTGTCTTAACATCAACAAAGAAAATGCCATGTACTGCCAGACTGTAATGTATAGCATGGAGACTGCACTGTGTGCTTAGTTTTAAGAATAGAAATAAAAGTAAAAATATTTTTAATTTGCTAGTGAAACCATCCAGTTCTGTTCAACAATTAGGAAGATACTGGTGAAAAGTCATTTTCAAGACCTCTCAAGTACATGAACTTGTTGTCCACTATGTACAAGTGCTTATACACATCTGTGCTAGTGAAAACAGAATTTCATAATATAACTTGGTTTTTCTTTATAAATCTCATCATTTCATATCACTGGCAGTTTGGGAGAAGAAAAGCTTAAGGATATGGTAAGGTGAAACTACTGGTGGGGCTCTAGTATGTATTCATCATAGAATCATAGAAGAGTTTTTTTGGGTTTTTTGGTGAAATATCTCTATATCACTGTGGGTTTGTTTTTTTTTTTCCCAAGTTACCTTAATTGTTTTTGCTTTTCTGCAAATTTTAGAGAAAAAATGATTGAAGATAGTTAGATATGTATAGATGACATTTAATTTTTTAGAAATGAAAGATTTCTTTACAAAAAGGGGTGGTTTAAAGAAGCCTTTTGGTGGTGCAGAAATATGCATTAATGATAGTGAAAGTCAAGGTTTATTCTTAGTCTTTATTTCTACCCTTCACTGTAGTATTTTCACCTAAAATGAGAAATTGATGTGTTTCTCAATTTGGTATCTTTGTAGATGTTACATGAAAAGGATATCTGTTCAAATACTTAATCTTTAGTGTACCTGGCTGTATATTCTTCACAGCTTTGTTCATTGTTCTTTTAAATGATTCAGTAGTGTGTTTTTTCTTTATTTAGCAAAGCTTGTAGTAAAATGTCTGTTAATTTCAATCTAGAGCCTGTTTTGGACTCTTTAATTGGAGCCTAATTGGAATACTTTGGAAGCTGTATGCATTTTGAATGACACCCTTTCCTTGGTGCACTGACTCCTGTCCTACTTGGAGATTTTACTTCTCCCTGTTGGTTAGACAATCTATACTGATGGATGGTTTCAGTATCTGTTTAAAAATAAGTAATTCCTGTCTGTTGCCTGTGTTTGGATTTTCTGGGTTCTCTAAGTAATTTTTTGATGTATTTTTATTATACTGGAATTCTGTACTCAATTTCAAATGAGTCCAGAAGAACAAAGCATAAAACAATTGAGTTTAATAAAAGAAAAACACTCCTTACAGTGATCAGTAAAGCACAAAGGTGATCCTTTACCTGTAGGAGCACTAGATGCATGTGCACTACTGATCAGCTTTAAGGGTTTTTCATGCTTTTTTTGAAATATCATCTCCTTTTTTTATTGACCCTCTACTACTCAGAAACCAGTGGTGACACTGGACATGTCTAAAATCATAGATAAAAGCCCACCTGGAGCACAACCAGTAATTCCAAGAATTAGATTTAATAATATGTTTCAAACCTATGGATTTTCTTGGATGACTGTATTGGGGAATTTATCAAGTCTCCGTTTTGTAAGGTTGATCTTCAGTGCTTGTGATTCTGGAAATGTGTAAACCACAGGCATTATCAACTTTTCAATTACAAAGTAATAAAATAATTTTGTTCTACTTCAGGGCTTGAACATTGTGTGTGTGCTGAAAGTATGGTGAGCTGTTTTGTTGAAGGCACTTTTGGATTGCTTGAAAAGAAAACAGGAAATATTGATAAACGCAGTGAAACTTTGCAGACTGAACCTTTATATTTAAAAATAATGCAGCAAGCCCTGTAGTGGTGGAACCATTAGCTGGCCTTTTCATGAAACATCACGTTTTGTGGAGCAGGATAATACTTTCCCAGGTGCAGAAATGACTAGCTAGTTTTATTCCATTGCTTCCAATTTGTTGCCACACAGAAAATACTCCTTAATTTTTAATTTTTTTTTTAAATAAGTGGTGGTCTATGGACCAACATTAACCAGAGCTGAAAAAATAATTTTCATTTTGTTCTTGAAATGGAAGATGAAAAAAGTGTTATAGGCTGTAATTTTCTTTGAAAAGGAAGTAGGTTAAAAAGGTTACAATATGCTCTTTTATTGTCACTCATGAAAGCTAAGCTGTTACTGGTAGTTATGTGAAAAACCATGTTTTAGTTTGGCAAACAGTATTATCAATTTTTTGAGGCTTTGCAGAATGTTTTCTGGGTCATAATTAACATCTTGGCAACCTTGCACATATATAGCTTCATTTTTATTTTTGTGCATATTTTAAAAATAAAACTATCATCTGTAGTGCTGGTAACCTGCTTAGCTTTAATATAGACCTGGGAGATGCACACAGACATCACCCACTTTGCTGGTGGGTAAATATCTTTGCTCTACAGTACTCCTGAGAAATTTCTACTTGTTAGAATTTTGTGACTACAAGTTGGGGTTTACTTCCTTAACAAGGAATTGTGAAAAAAGAATGAAGACAAAAAAGGCTGGGGAAAAGAGTTAAGGCATTTCTTCAGATGTCTTTGGGGATTTCTCAAGACTAATATGTGAAGACCACTTATAGTAAACAGTGCCTTTTGTAAAGCTCTGTGCTCTTGGACCTGCAGGTATCAGCACAGGTGTGCTTCCCATGCACTTAAACAATGTGTGCTTGAAATGGCTCCTAATGCAGCAAGGAGAGCAATGGCCAAAAATGGTAATGCATTGTTTCAGAAGTCCCATGGCTACTGTTATTGATGTAACTTTTACAAATTCTGCTACGTGTACAGCATTATACTGTTAACACCACCTACTTAATGTTCCTGTTTATAGTCTGCATACTCTATGGTGTGATAGCTGATAACAGGCCTATGTTCCTTCACAGAAAGAAACTGTGAGGTGGTTTTGTTTGGGGAGTTGCACGTAATTTATGTAATTGGTTGATATATGGAAACTACAGTCTTATACCAAGAACTGGGTTGGTATAAATTGTATTATGCAAGACTCCACGTCAATTAATTAAGATAGTTAGGTCTAAACTATAAATGGCCAGTATAAAAAAAAAAATCCCAAACAAATAATATAGTAATATTTTATGCTAATTCCTTGGAACTAATGATTGAAAACAGGTTGCAGATGGCACTGAAACGGAAAGAACAAATATTGAGCAATGCAACTCGACAAGAGGAGGTTTTTGTTCATAAGCACCATGTGTGAAGTGGACTGTTCATTTGATACAAATGCAAGAGCAGGTGCTGAAAATGTCTCTCTATTATGGCATTATCACAATGAAACCATATTTTTAGTCTTGGTGTTTGCAAATGACTTGCATATTAATAATTATAATTTGTATCGTGGTGAGTTATTACAATACACAATCGTCATGTTCCTGCAGTACCCACAAATTTTTAGTTCCATTGATATCAATGTATTAATCCTGCTTGAAATTTTACAGCGAAGCAAAAAGCCCCTTGTCATTCTGAGAGATGATTCTAGTTTGCATGAATTCTGTTCTTTAGTTCAATGTGTTACTTGTTTGTATGTTGAACTTTTCTTAAATCCACAAGACAAAGAAATTAAGGATTTTCCTTTCAGCCAATCAAAAAGTTTTAATATATATGTTTTGTTTTGAGTGCGATTGAACAGTATAATTTGTGTTTAAGCGCCTGAGGATAAAAAAATCCTTGATCCACTCTAGGTATTTTCACTTGCTATAACTCAGTGGCATTGTGCAGATCCTCTGTTGGGTGGCTTTTTTGTTTAACTGCTTGATATAAGATAGTCATTTATAAACTAACAGCTTCTGGAGCTATCACTTGCTCATGTCTGACTTCTTGAAGTTTGCTATGTTTTCAAATTCTTGTATTGCTGTAACTCACAAAAATACCAGAACTAATGTTGTCTATTAATTTTCTCTTTTGCATACACTATTATGTTCTATATAAAAATGTTGCATATAAATTATGTTGCTTATAGAACACTTGTTCTGAAAATAGCCATTTGTTCTTTAACTGGAATAGGTGCTGTTCCAAACTTTGCCAGTTCATTTGAGGTCTAGAGTAAAGCTTTAAGGGAATCTGAATGACATCCTGAAATGCATCACTGATTTCTATGTTAAATGTGCAAGGCAATATTAAAACAAGAGCCGGCACCTTCTGACCTCCCTTATGCAGCTGAATTAACAGTTTAAATGAAATAGATTTACCATTAGTGTCAGTCTTTGAGCTGGAGGCAATGGGTCACAACACTCTGCATCTGCCTTGCAGAAAGAGAGAGGAAAAACATTGATATTGAAAAACTGCATTTAAATTCCTGCATCTGGATAGTGCAATCTGAAAAAAACTAAATGAACTCAAACATGGTGTAAGAGCTGTGGGGCCAAGGTTACCAAAGTGACATGTTTTGTCCATTACTTACACAGAAAATGAAGCCAAGGGAATTGGTTGCTTACCTTGTTTTTCTTTCAGCAGCAGTTTTGAGTTTCTTTTGTGCCTGCCTTTGTTTTGTACCAGATGAAATGGTTCTGATTTTTCAATAGGGCTTGCTTCTGCTTCTGAGACTACTGCTGTTCAAAAATGAATGCACCTAGTAATTTTTATCACTGCTGTCTTTAATCTGAACTCAAAGTTAACTGCTCCTAAATTAGTAATTCCACCACAGACTTGAAGAGTCTTTTTGGAGTTATGAATAAGTGAAAATGGCAGAAAATGAAGTGTGGGTTTGTGTTTGGAGATAACAGCACTAACTTCTTGCACTCCCAGGTTTTGGGTCCTTGCTCCTAAACTCGTTTCCCATTTTGCACAAGTTGTAGACCTCAATTCTGAAGTCTTTAAGTTGGTGATAAAAATTTCTGCCTGAATAAGATATCTGTAATATTTTCCCTCCACTGAGTGTTATAGGAATGTAATTAGGGCTATTAAAATAAATTAGATTGCATTTTCAATTAAAGTTTCTATTTTGAAAACTCAATAGCTCCAATGTCCTTTTGAATGATTACAGAAGCTACTTGTTTGATGTCTCTTTAGTGGTATCAGCTGTAGGGAACAATTCAGGATAAATCTCAACCACCTCCCTTGCCCAAGAAGGGGACACTAAGCCACCATTTGGTGGAGAAATAAGGATGTTGTGTTATGCAGTTGGTCTGTAACAACAAGAAGCATGTGCTGCTTCAGATACCATTGAGGTGTGAAGTGACGTGACTTCTGCTGCCTGTTTTTGCCTTTCCCTGCTCCCTTTTTAAATTTTGCCCTTGACTTTAACTGGTGTGTTATCTGTCCAGCAGACACTGGTTCTCAGTTCAGTGACCTCTAATAGCTTCTTGTTTTAGTAGCCCTATCTAAAATTAAGAAAAAGGTTTCAAAATATGGTGAGAGTATCGGAGGATATTTTCCTCCAAATTTGTCCAAACTGGGACAAACTGCAAATGGGAAGTACTGACTTTTGCTTATATCCCTTAATGCTTGCTGTGATGAGGGTGCTGAAATATGTTAAAAAAACCTCAGTGACGAGCACAAGTTAACAACACAGTGAATCACTAAGCTTTTTCTAATTGTACAGATTCTCAGTGATTACTGAATTTTCTGGCTCCTGCTGCTTTCGATGATTCCTGCTTTGTGTTATCAAGGGTCAGGAGAAAATTGAGGTGTTTCTTTTGTGTTGCTGAACAAAGTGCCATGTTTCTTGACTTCTGAAATTAAATAATTTTGAATTTGGTTTTTTTTTTTCTTCATCTCTTTTTATTCACCTTCTTTTGCGCAGTAGTTTGAATTCCCATTAGAGAAAAGAACGTTAGTAACAGGCTTTCAACTTCCCAGCGCTTGCAAGGCAATCATTAATGGAAGTATTTTGATATACTTCATTCCATGACAGCCTTAAGCTGCAGCCACAAATGGCTTTTCAGATTTATTTGAACTCTTGTCTTTAGTTTTCATGTTTTTGATGAATGGATGCAGCCTTTAGAGTTTCTAAATATATGTTGGACATATGAAAACACATTCAAGGTCTCTTCGTAAGTGGAAAAAAAAGAGTAAAGCCCATAAATAAACCATCAGAGCATTGCTTTCAGAGACGTGTCACACCTGTTGTAGAATTAACATTCTGAATCTTCAGAATGTCAGACTGTTTTTGGAAAGATTCTTCCTAATGAAGAGAAAAAAATAAAAGAAAAATAAGGAAGAAAAAAATATCACTTCAAAGGCTACTTGCCTGATTGAGTTGGGGTGAAAAAATGACTTGATGGCTTTGATCCTTCCATCAAATGAAACAACATGAGAAAGGAGGGGGGAAGGAAATGTGTGGCTTTGCAGAGTAATGTCATGCTATCAGCAAGGACCACTAAAGTTGTTTATTGGCTTCAGCAGACTGTATCATAATACAAAAGAATTTTCAGTCACTGTAGGGTTACTGATTTCCTCTGCATTAAATTTTGGTGGCGGAACGTTAATAAATCAACAGCAGTTATCTAACCAAGAGTAGGTGAGTGGAGATAGATTCAGCATCACTCTCCAAAGAATAAGGGCTGTCTACTATGCAAGGCTTTTTCCCAGTATAAACAAACATTGTATTAAATAAATATAAACATTTGCCTAAATATGCTGTGAATATTTTATGCATAGCTCCTACTGGGTAAGGAAAAAAAAATCTATCAGACCTACAGTCTAAGTTTCATTCAAGAAAAATGCTACAATTTCGATATCTGCCACCAAATTTGAGCTGAGTCTTACTGAGAACAAATGCGGGGGGAAAAGGGATTGAACTTGAACATCTGGTTGGTATTTTAGATCCTGCATTTACCGTTTAGGATATGCATGAAACAATTGAGGACTTTGAGGACGGATGGGTTGTAGGAAGGATAACAACATGAATTGGTTGGGAGAGGAACCCCTTGGTGCTGAGTGGTGTCAGGAGCTGGCAGCTGTCACAGGAGAGGTGTCAGCACAGGGTGTGAATGCTCAGAGCTCTGGCAAGAGAGCCACGGGCAGTGAGCAGGGAAAATGCTTCCTGTTGCTTAGTTCTCGCTGTCTTCAGGGAAATGGGACTTTATACTGTCTCACTAAAGATGGGCAGGGTTGCATCAGGACATATTTGGCTCTGTCATCAGTTTTGCCTGGAAACAATCATCTCCAGGATTCTGTACTTGTTCCTGGCCCAGGAAGAGTTATTTCTGTTCTCTGATGTTGTGATTGTGAGCTGCTTTTGAAGCCAAGCTTTGCAGCTGACCTTTCAAATTTGAAGTGCTATCTCCTGTAGCAGAATACAACACTCCATTTTCCAAGTAATACTAGAGCATTCAAGGTCTCCTTTTTCTATTTTGAGACTTTGTTTTTCTAACCTTCTTTTTATTCTTCCATAAAGATGATTGAAAAGTGGGGGGAAAGAAAATAGTAGCAAATGCTTATAAAGATTCAAAGAAACAGCAATGCAGAATTATTTTTAATGCGTAGTCAGATCTAGGCACAATTGCTTTCTTGTCATCTTTATTGTGAGGCTGTAATAAATAATTAAGTTGGATGCACTACTTCTGTACAGGTTGGTGTAAGTATAAACAGCTGCTGTCTGGTATTTCAATCTCATTTTACTTACTCCCTTTAGTGAAAATGCTGACCTAGAAATTGTCATCTCTGATGGGAGCAGTGCTGCTTCTGCTCCACTACCTACATCTGATAGTGATCAGTGGCAGCTGTTTTGGAAAAAAAAGTAGGATGAAAAAAGCCTATAGTGGGAATTTAGAGAGTAGCTTTTGCATTTGGAGAACATTTCTGTGTATGATGGTGTGGTAAGAAACAAAAGAAGACCCTTAGGGGGTCATGTAGCAAAGAAGTGTTCTCGTGCCAAACAATAAAACATTGATCGGAAAACTAAAATAATTTGTGAAAGATCTGTTTCTTGGATTATGGTGAACATTTTTTTACAATCCAGTTAATATTTAGCTAAAACAAATGCATATTTGGTACATCTCACAATCAAAATTGGAATATAATATCAAGAATCAAATCTTTAGCCCTTTCAGAGGTTGGTCCTGGTAACATACAAATTTGACACACTGTAAGTAAGGTAATAGTTATGTCATTACCTGCTCTGGGAACATTTCACATGCTGACTCAGGTACTTGTCTAAAAGACATAAGAGTGAATAACTGTGTTTTCCTGCATTACGTGGGTACAGGATGTACAGGACACGCAGGCCTGTAAGTGTGGTTTGGTACAGTTTGTGGTTAGGGCTGTTCAGATGTGTTTTGAACATATGAAACACTTTCATTGATGTCAGTGTGTTGTTTTGGAAATGGATATTGAGTTTGCAGCCTGTTACTGTAACACTTAAGATGAATTGAATACGAATTATTACTCTATTGGGTTGGAAATGCTGGCTGCTGGTTTGGAGTGGAAAGCGATTGTAGCCAGTTCTCACCAAGTCAGGCGTCTGAAGTGTGCTAGATGCTTTTGAAAACTCTAACAGATGTCTAGCTTTATTTTTAGGTGCTTGAACAACATTTTGGAATCTGGTCTGAAAAAGCTAAAAACCTCCTGTAGATAGCACTAGGATTTTCATGGTAGGTTCAGGTACATAGATTATCTGTTTTTTAACATATTTTCTGTGAGTGCTTTGCAAGAGCTGCAGGATGTTTTACTTGTGAGAACACCAGACACCTACTGTTCACTGAAAAAGGTCATTTTTCATGGCATTGATGGGATAGAAACACTCATAAAAGTGATTGCTGATTTTACATTCAGTTTTACCTTTGGTGCCACCATCAACAGCTCTGGCTCCTCCTGCATGTTACCTGTCTAGGCTACGTGTACCTTCTTTGAGTAAAAAGTAGGTCTTTATTTTCATCACGATGGAAGTGTGAACCTTAAAGGCTCAGACAATTTTCTTCCCTTGTCAGCTCTTTCCATGAGCATCCTGTGAGGCTTTTTGCATTCTTTTTTCTACAAGAAAAAATAATTAGGGTATATTCAGAAATGTTTATCTGAACTTGTTTTTAAAATTTAATCAAAATACACTTCAATCTAGGTTTTCTTAATATGCTAGAAACTTCAGATAGAGTGTCTAATACTCTTTGTCCAGGACCAGAAAGATCTTATTACAGAATCACAGAATTTGCTGAGTTGGATGGGACCCACAAGGATCATTGAGTCCAACTCCTGGCCCTGCACAGAACCATCCCCAAGAGGCACACCCTGTGCCTGAGAGTATTTTCCAAATGCTGCTAGAGCTTTGTCAGTCTTGGTGCTATGACCACTGCCCTGGGGAGCCTGCTCCAGGGCCCAGCCAGCTCTGGGTTACGAAACTTTCTCAAATATCCAACCTAAACTCCCCTGACACAACTTCAGGCCATTCCCTTGGGTTCTGTCACTGGCCACTAGCAAAGAGTTGTGAGCCTGTCCACTTTCTGTATGTTTTGGTTAGCAGAGATTTGAAGAGAAATTCTGGAATGAGGGTAAAAGTGCCAAGCATCCACAATGTAAATGTAAGGGAGTGAGTATTTCAAACTGTGGTTGTAACTCCCAAGCCTTTTCACTTAACTCAATTATCTGTTCTCCTATTGAGGGTTTCTCAAAATAATTTCTGTACTTGATCTTCCCATAGATACTCTTGGTTGTATTTGGGGACTAAGAGTCATTAGGTGACTGCTGTGAGACTTTTGTTGTTCTGGTGCAAGGGTGTTTTTTATTTTTCCCTTAATTCACACAGAAAGTGGTAAGGAATAACTGAGGAAGTACTTACAGAATAATTTGGGAAGTGGTTTTGGCAGATACGTTATTTGCTTCTTTTGTTGAAACTCCTTTTTGGGATGTGAAAGAAGGCTTATCAGAGAAATGGAAAATTTCTGGGCCTTGGCATGTGGTGACTCTGACCTTTATGATGACATTGATTGATGTTCTGGATGACACTCTCCAGAACACTGCCAAGAAACCTTGGCCATTGTTCCCCAGAAGAAAAAGCCAGAAGAAAAGGTGGGGGTGGGGTTGAAGCCTTGAGCTTGGTTAGCCAGAAGAAAGCCCTGAAGCTGCTGCTCACCTCTGTGTTGGGGGCTCAAAGGCTTGGGCCCTCAGTGATGTTTGTACTACAGTAATTATTTCTTTTAAGCTCTTTTGCTGAGAGAATAACAAAATAATTATCTGTTTATCCAGACAGATCAATTGAGCACCTGTGGGGAGGATGAGGCCTTCAAGCGAGCTGCTCTTCAGCGTCTGCTTCCATCTTATTGGCCCTACACGTTCACTTGTTAACTTGCTTAAATTCTATCCCACCACTACTGTTGGGCATTCAGATGTGCTGCCACCTGGACTTCTTGTTCTGAGTAGAATAAGTGGTTTACCCGTGCGGAATAAAGTCTGAATTAGTGCAACTTGTCTTGAGCGTGCAGGAATGGCCTGAGCTCTGGTTGCAGCTGTGCTGCTCTTTCCAGGTTGCCATCAAAGCCCACTTCTAGGGTTACCCCTGGCTGTTAATTCCCCACGGTCTCTTGCAAAGCTGGTCCACAGTTGCATGGCCAGAAATTTGATGCCTTGCTCAAAAAGAGCAGAGTTATTGTGTGGTGTGGAAAAGGCATAGACAAAACTAAGGCAAATTGCCTGGCTGATGTGTTATTAGGTGTTAGCAAGTTGTTCTTGAGCAGAAATCAAGAGTTAATGACGGTGCTACACACAGGTTTGTGGTATCAAGGTTTAAAGAACTCTAGAACTCTTTTTTAGGAAGACATTTCCTTCTTGTGTTTTGTTTTCAGTTTCTTCTGGGTTTCTCTGTAGTGTTTGAAGCACTGCTTTGCTTGAGTGCTTTACTGTGGAGAGAGTTTAATAAGTTTAATGAAAATGTGGGAGTCTGGGAAAAAGAAAAGTCATTTAGTCCTGTTAAAAGTGTTTTCAATAAATATTTACTGCATTGTACAAAAGCTGGCCTCATCTAGTATGAGACCAGGGCTTTTCTCTACCTTTACTTCTAATAATGCAAGGGGAATGTTGAGGCAGCCTTCATAAATAAAAACGGATTATGGTTACAGTAGATGGAGGTCCTGTTGAGTATCCTTTGTTCAGCAGCTTCCAATAACACGAAGCCACAGTTTATGGGTCCTAGCTTGGTTTTTTTTTAATAGAAATTCTGTCATTATATAGTTTAATAAAGCTAAATCAGAGTCCACAAAATGGCAAGTGAACCATTAGAATGAATGTTATATATGGAAAAGTATGTATATAACCCAGCAAAACCCAAACTGGCTATATATCCTTAAAACCACAACAAGCTGATGTCAAATAATCTGTACTCTTCCCCTTTGGCTTGCTCATTATGTAGGAAGAATCTGATTTACAAGCTATGCTTGTAACCAGCTGATTTCTAAAAGTCTTGCAGTGTAATATTTTATGCTTTTGACTGTTTGCAAGAGTTATAGTGAATGAGATAATCTTTACAGGTTGTTAAAAGTATATAATGGATTTTGTGTTTTATATATTAGAAGGAATTTTCCCAACGTAGAGTGTGAAACTAACAGCTTGGTAGTTAAATAATCTGTAAGGAGCTCAGTGTGTGTTGGGTGGTGACTTGTGGGCTGGGTTTTTTTGTAGCTGTAGTAAACAGAAGATCTGAAACAGACTGAAATGGGGAGGAGCATGCAGATGATAACCGATCAAAGCTTTTTCAAAATACTGTTTTATTTTCCAAATGTATTCTCTGAACACTTCATCTCAGCAGAAAACGGAAAAACGTACAATGTACAACAGGAAAAAGTGAACAAAAGTGTAGGTAAAGGGCAGATTATTTGATAAGAAGTTAAGCAGCACATTGGAGAAGCAGAGAAGAATCTTGCACCAAAAGAGGAGTGTTGGATCCAGGGGTTAATAAAACAATCTGAGGTCTGAGACGTAGGAAATCTGGTAGGAATGATGTAGTTGGTTTAGCCAAAACCAAGACTTTGAGCATGTCTTGTGCAGTGTGCTGAGCCAGGTGATGATATGGACTCACCCTGGCAGAAGGAATTTAAGTGAATTCAGCTGTTACTGGATCTTGAGAGATGCTGTTGCTCTGTGTCAATTCATTTCCCTCGATCCTGACAGGGTGGTCTCTCTGTGCACAAGGAATTTGCTGTGAAGGGTGGAGCTGTGTTTCACTTCAATGCCCAGTGGTGGGGATTTTGTTGGGCAACCAGTCTAGTAAATATTTCTTAATCTGCCCAGTATACACCATCAGGAAAGAGATATTTTCATGCACCAAAGCCAGACACAGCTCTCCAAACCAGCCTGTAGCACAGATGGGCAATTGGCATGGAGGCAGTGATGTTTAACGGGTGAATTAGTGTCCTGGAGACTTGAATGCCCTTTCCCAAAAGGTTCATATGGTATAATTTTGTTCCTTTTTTTTTTTTTCATGCTGGGAGTGGGGGGATGGTCAGGGAACAGGCTGTGGTGCCTTCCTCAGGGCCTGTGTACTACTGTTCTCTTGGTGCATTACTAGATCTACTGTGCAGGGATGGGTGCTGGCTGGAACATGGGTGTGTGCTGCACTGTTCCTGTGCTTAACAGGATTGTCTTACACTGTACAGCATTTCCTTTTTCTTTCACTCACAGAATAGGTGTGAAAACATCTACAATGCGTGCATTCTCTGAGTCTTCAGTCCCAAAAGTTTGAAATAAATCACAGGTAGTGTGAGGAAAGAATAATTTGTCTTTCTAGGCAAGTCCTGGGAGACTGTACTAATCTCTCTATTACAGAACAAGTATAATGACAGGGCACAGAATAAAAGCTGAAATCCATCAAAAAGAATCAAATAGCTTTTTTTTTTTAAAATGTGCTGTTTTGCTTGGATTTTTACCTTGTAATGGCAAGTTTTCCAGCAGTAAAGATCTTTTCAGTCTGTGGCTTCAAAGCCTTGCAAGTTTTAAATAATATTTCGTTTTTATTGACAAGTGAACTCCTGCTTGCACAATAATATATTTACCATAAGTAGTTGTGTATTGCTCTGCCACTCCTGGTTCACGTATTTAACATGAACTGAGAGGTTATTCTACATCTTCTGTAGTCTCATTTTAGAATAATTCCATTCTGAAGGGACTCAGCTGTTGAAACTAGAATGTGCAGTGTATTTCTGACTAGTAAGAAATAGGCTTTTCTTGATTTGAAGGTTTACCAGCCTGCTCCTTAGAGACTGACACGTTTGATTTGTCTCCTGTGGGCATATAACTCTTCCTAGTACCACTGTTTGCCACTTTACAATTTAATTAACTCATAGTTGCCAAGTTTTTTTTAAAGTAGCCTAAGGCTTCGGCTAAGAAACACGTAAAATATGCTCTGCTAATGCCACCTGCTGATGCTGGGAGTACATATCTGCCTGCAGTTTCATTTTATGCAAAGTTTTTATAAGCCATCCTGTATACATGCAATGAATAACTTCTCATATGCTTTGTCAGAGTGTTATTTTAGATCCATAATATTGAATTAGTTCTGGCTCTTACTCCTGTGTGTAGTAATTTCACTTTAGCTCTAGTCCAACTCATATAGTGTAATTTTGGTTGCTAAAAACTAACAAAAGACCCCAACTCTGTCCTTGTTCTCACTGTTCTGTACTAGTTCCATGCATAGTTAAACTGCAGACCTAAAATAAGCCATTGCTTACATTTTTATAAAATGTCTCTTACTGTCTCAAAAATTTCATGTGTCTGTGAACGTACAAACTTCTTGTGTGTGACGCAGTGCAGCTGAGCTTCATTTTCCTGCCCCAACTTCTTGCTGTCTTTCTCTGTTGCAGAGGACTTGTGTACAACGTGACCCTGGTGATCAGGATCACGGGGATGGTAAAAAAAATCTCCTGTGCTGGAAATAGTTGTCACTTTTCTGGTTGATGGCAGGCAGGCCAGCCAACAGCACTGAGAGACAGGCTGCACTTACACTCCCCACTTTTTGAATGTGTTTAGCAGTGGATTGGTTTTGTTTTAAGCCTTCTGTTTGGTTTTCCCTCCTTGCACAGTTCAGTGCGATGCAAATGACTGAAATAATCAAGTGCTACAATTACATTGTGTCAACCTGTACATAAACAGTAATTGAGTGGTTTTGAACGGGACTGAGCAAAAGCAGGGAACGCTTTGAAAGTTTAAGTTACTGAAGACCTGCTTTTCACATTGTCCTCCACTAAGGGCATGGTTTGGGAGTTGGGGAGGGACAATTGTGATGGACTAGAACATGTCAGGCATGAGCTTAAACTGCTGAAACAGAACTCTGAAACAGAGCTAATACCACTTCAGGAAAAAAAAAACCTGAGCTATTAGCATCATGAATTTATTTCTACAGTAGCATCTCCTCAGGTTTGACAGACAGCTCTGTCTGTTTTGCATCTGCTTGTTTCAGCCACAATCATATCCTTCGCCTTTATAATTATGGAGATAGTAGCTGAAACAAGGTCTGCTTCTTGGGTTTGGTGGCATTTAAAAATATTTGTTATTTATGATTACTTTTTCTCTGGTCAGTCTTGTGAGTTGTGTTGTTCCTCTCATAGGACTCATTTCTTTAGCTCATCTGATAAATAGCTGTCATCAAAATAATAGAGAATTTTATGTTTATATACCTTTTCTTTCACTGTGTTTTTTTACTCTGAGTTGCAAATGTCCCAAATTTCTCTTTACTCATAAGAAAAGAACTGATCTCTCTCTCTCTTTCTCTCTGTGTCCTTTTGTGGATGCTGGGGCAGATACCTTTGCCTGCCCTCAGGCACTGTGCTCCAGCCCTGTGGGGCAGTCCATTTATTGTTTTGGCATCCTGGCTCTTATTTCCCATGACTGTGACAAAGTTCTGTTCCTGTAGAATGTAGTTTCTTTTGATTGTTCTTCATTGTTCTTGCTCTATGTTAGTTTTTTCACAATTTACAGTAAGAAAAATATTTTGACTCCTGACTTTTCTTATGCATTATCTCAGAAATACTTGTCTTGTGGTTTAAAGTAAAAATCTGAGTCAGGACCTCTGACTGGCATGGTACAAACCTCTTCATCAACTGCAATAGTCTCTCACATAGATGGCTTTCCTATGCAGAAAGGTGAGTTTATTTAAAAGGGATGTCGAAGTTGCTTGTGTTATTCTTTGTGTACTTATGAAAGTGAAAAATGTCACAGAAAAAATGCATCATGAGCTTAGTTTTTCTTCTCTTCTGCAAAATTGTAATTTACTTTGTTGGCTATTTTTTCAGAAAAATGGATTTTTTTTTTTAACTGATGATATTAAGAAAAAAATATGAACTTTTATTTTGGCAGACAAGTGCTTATCTGTAAGTTAAATTCTAAAGATCTCTTAATTCCTGAAAAAGGAGCAGCAAAGGAAAGGAAGACTGAGTTGAAGCTGTTTACCTTGTGCTTGCAGGGGATTTGAGATGGTGATTCTGATGTACTTTAATTTTTTGAAATTGTTACTGCAATAATGTTTTTCTATTTTAGTTTTGGATGATGCATGTGTGCATAGAGACAGCAGCACAAATTTCTGAGTTTGAAAGTGCCTGGCTGCAGCCGCTTGAATTCCACTTTGCTTTGGACTAGAACAGGTGCTTAACTTGTCTATCTGCCTCTTATTCTCTCCTCCACCCCACACGCCTCTGAAGAGGACTGTGAAATGCTGTAGCAGCAGTTGAATATAGTTGTTAAAGGCAATGTAAAGAGAAAGACTCTTGCTTTAGCACAGCAGGAGTCTTTATATGCTGTGGAGAGCTGCTGCACTCACACAGCTACCATGAAAAGATCATGTCATTTTAAAACACCATCATAAAGGAAAATAGTTCCAAATGATGGACCTTGCTAATACTGAAGAGTAGAATCAAGAAATGTTACAAAAGGTCTAAATGTACCTGGGTTTTGCTTTTCAGTCTAACAGGGGTTGCTTACTCTTGTATTCGAGCACTTAAGAAGAGTCTCATTCTGATAAGTCAAATGAAGGGGTTATGTAGTTTCCCAATATTTAATTTTGAGGAGGAAGACTCAAAAGTGTGATACAGAGGAAACTCTATCTGATCTGCAAGTGTTTCCTAGTGAATGATACTTTAGGTATGAATGTGCTATTAGAAGTCCAAGATATAGTAAAAATGTGCATACCCGAAACTGACAATGTTCAGGTGTGTGGAAAAATCAATCCAATTCCTTCTAATCCAGAAATCAGGGTCCAGTTTTCTGGCTGATTTTTGTAGGCATTTTTGAATGTTGCATGCTTACCCAACAGAAGGCTCACCCAGCCTTACTTAGCCCGTGAACTCTGAACTCAGTAAGTAGAGCAGACTTTTCGTCTGTCAAGTTTTCATTAAATTTTAAAATACATATGCAGGTTTGTGGTGTCAGCAAAGAAAAGATTTTCTCCTGGCAGGATTCAGCTTCAGGACTTTGTGCTCTAGGATAACCCTGCTTGAGCAGGGAGGTTGGACCTCTGTGGTCCTTTCTAGCCTGACCCATTCTGTGACTGCAGGACTTCAGTACCTGTGTTGGTAAATTGCTACTCCAATTCTGACTGTGGTGTTATTTATATAACACAATATCTATTAGCCAGGAGCTGAGGGCTCTGCTCCAGTGAAGGTGGATTTAAGTGCGTGCTTAAGCTGTAAAGCTTATGATGATCATTGTCACAGCACTTTCAGCACAAAGGGTTTCCCTGCCCACAAAAAACAGCTCTCAAGCTCACTGCACATCTCTTCCTAACCTCTTGCTGAGCCTTGAGAGTCTGGCACAATGGCAGATTCTGCAGCTGGTTTCCTTTAATGAAGTGGAAATGGCATTACACGGGTGCAGGCTCGGTGTTAACCCGTGATTGATGTGTTATTTCACCAGGTAACTTCCTCTGTGCGTGTATTAGTGCAGAACAGACACGTTCCACTGCACACAATGGGTTCATTCTTCACTAGATAAATATAATGTGAGTAATTGCAGTTCATTATGTAAATACCTCCGTATGAGACTTTTATGGACTAGTAATGGATTTTGCAGAATATTTTTCTCCTACATAGAATGCTGTTTTTTTAAAAACAATGTAACAGTGTCCATCAGGAAGGAGGCTTCTAAACCTGCAACTTCAGAACATTTTGTTATAACTTAGTCTGACTTGGATTGAAGAGAACAATCCTGAGTATACAAACATCTTACTACCTACTACTGAAAGGTAAAAGGCTATTTGGTGTGAAAACTCTATTGTTATTTTTCTACTTATTAAGCATCTACATCATAGAAGGTGAACAAGGGTGGAATTTAAAAGGAAAGAAACATACTCCCCTAAATAAAGGGAAAGAGACAGGAGGGTTAAGAGGATGTGATGGAGAAGAGGAGAAATTGAGGTCTAAAAGCACAATTGCTTGTGGTAGTACTGGAAAAATTTCTAACACATAGGAAGCCTCTTTGTAAATCCTAAATTTATAGGGTTTATTTTAAGTATTTCTCTCCCTGCATGTGTGTATGTTAGTACTGGTACAGAGATAACAACAAATATTTCAATATAATAACAGAAGGGCATTCCAGTGTGAAAAATAGGAACAGATCTTCTGTTGGTGAAGGATCATTAATAATGAAATATTAAAGAGCTAAAAGATATCCCTGTTAACCTGATATTATGTTTTTCTGACAGTACGGTTTTAAATCTCATCTTAAGTTTAACTGCAGCTTTCTGCCTAAATTTTGCATTCTGGCATGTAGAAAAAAAACCCCAGTCAAATGAAAAGAACTGGCAACTCTTATACCTCAGATTGCAGTGTTTTTTTTTAAATGAAGCTTTTCTACTTGGAATAATGCAGAATGCCCCTTGTTTCTGGGCAATAAAAACTGAATGTGTGAAAGTCTTATATTTTATTTCTGTTGGACTATTCTGTTTTGCAAATAGAGGAGTCTTTGATGCTTACATTGATGGATAACAACAAGATGCAGTCGTGTCAGTCAGCTCTGTGAAAAAAAGGTTGCCCAAGTTTGTGAAGACAGATCTTTCTGTCATGTCCTGGTGAATTCCAGCCAATACTGTAACATATCTGGAGGGCCCTGACAGTCTTCCAATCTAACAATGTCCCTAAAATATCGACGTATACAGAACGGAAGCCTTTGTGTGTTTCTGCTGTAGCTGAGTTCCCTACATACTGAACAAAAACTGCTAATGAGGAAACTAGTTTCAACAGACTTAGAAAACCAGCTCGAGTCTATAAATGAATGAAAGGAAAAGCCAGATAACACAGCTGCTCTATGTAATGGCTAGCCTGTCTTCAAACAACTCGACTGTGAAATGATGCAAGCCTTGAGATTATTACTTTTCCCCGTTGGCAATTTGTATTCTTGAACAGCCTGTGCTCTCCTGTATTTCAGTCTCAGGATGGGGGTGGCAGGATGCTGGGGGGGTGCATATTATGCCAGTTGTTGTAAATAAGGGCAATTAGGGCACTTGATTTTTTAAAATAAATCCCTAGTCACTTCATCTACAATCCTTCAAAATGCATAACACCAGCTCTCTGGGTAGTACAGCTAAGGCAAGGTGCCCAGAAAGATGACATGTGTTGTCTTCAACTACTGCAGCTCCCTGGTCTTACTGCTTCAAGAAATATGTAACTGCTGCTCTAAAAAGTGCTCCTTGAAGTGTCGGCTGTTGTCAGATCTGGCTCTCGCTGCCAGCAGGCTGTGGGATCAGATGTTACCCGGGGTGCTGTGAAAGAGCTCAGCTTGTCTAAAGGTCTGTAGTTGACTCTGTGCATCAGTAGGTTAAAGACTGGGCATGTACTGACTGTATCCAGAATAACTAAATGTTGTCTTGGGAAACTGAAGCTTTTTATTTACTTGATTTGGGAGAGCTTATCTCTTCAGAGCTCTGCAGTTTCTCAGCTGTGTGTTATGACTGTCTTGCTTTGCCTGGGAGTAATTAGTTTGGTTCAGCAAACCTACCAGACTACTGACTACGAGGACAAAACTGTTAGAAAGAAGTGCCATTGAACTGTTGCAGTTTTCCTTGATGACAAAAACATCATAGTATTGCTTTCCTTTGATAACTAAAAAAAGGTCTGTCTTTAGATTTTAAAGCTTGAAGCAAAGTAAGGAGCTTCCTAGAACGGCTGCTCGGGAGGAGGATTTTAAGCAGTTTGAGTAGATGACACCTCAGCTGGAGATTACCTGGTGAGAAGTAACACCCCAGGGGATCAGCAGTGCACTGGTGAGTGGGTCAGGGTCTCAGTGGGTGATGGATGGTAGTGGTGCCCTCAGGGCTTGTGGCTGTGCCACTTGATTACAAGGCAAGTGTGACAGGAGCATGGGGCATCACTTCAGGAAGGCTTTTCATGGAGTTCTGGAGAGTGAGCAGCTTTTGCAGTTCAGGTTTAAGGTAATTTGAGAGAGAACTGAGCATAGGCTGTGATTTAGAGGACTTTCTCTTCTCGAGAAACCTGTAGAAATCAGAAGGGTATCTAGGTTGAAACAGGCTTCACTACATTTATAAAGGAGTATGAAAGCATGGAATTTCAGGATCCACATAGCTGGAAAACTGTTTAGGAAATTTGTGTTTTTGTGAGAAAATGGGTGGTACCTTTCTGTGGTTTGGAAAAGTACGGCTTGCAATAGTTAAAGATGAGAACTGAAAATGGAAGCACACAGGACTGGGAAACAAAATGGTGGGGAAATAAATGTATTGGAGGAAAAATACGGAGCCTTAGTTTACAAGTACCAAATTATATATCAGGTTGTATAATGCTCAGGGGAAGCTCTGGGGGTCCGATGTCTTTCCTAAGTCCTCCTTGTCTGTCTTTTTTGTAAACACTGGCAAGATGTCCTGCTGCTTTTTTTTTTTCTCAGCAGCCCTCAGCTGAGTCTGAAAAATACCAGTTTGAGGAAAGTTAAGATGTTCATCCACTATTGAAATTAAGACAATTATTTCTAGTAATGGCTGAGAGATGGAGGGCTGAGAATGGCACAAACTTTTTATTCTTATTTTTGAGGTCATTGATAAATGGCACATACAACAAAACCCCCTTTGGATTAAGGGGTGGTGTCACTGGCCTTTGCTCAAACGTTGTATTGAATCCATTATCTAAATGTAGTTTATTGGTCCCAGCTGAAGATTAAGCAAAAGTGTTTTTATGGCATAAAACAACCCTGAGCCAAACCAAACCCCCAAAAAACCCCAGCCATCAAACACACAAAATATTGGAGTGGGAAAACATGTGGGAATAAGTTTGACTCAGAACTTTTCTTCTCTTTTTCGGCATTTTTTTTTTTTTTTTTATAAAATTCATCTAGTATTGCGTGCTTACAAGTAAAATTGTAGTATAAACTGGCATTTGGGTGGTGATTTTTTCCTTTTCTTTTTATGGATAGGAAGGATGACTATATTATGGCCTGAATCTGTTAGTATTAATGTTTAAAATGGAGTGATGCATTAAAAAGTAATAAGCACAGCAGTCTGAGTGTGTCTGTTGCAATGTTAGTGACACTATGATGGATTAACAGGCTGTAAAATAGAAATGCATGCTCTGGCAAATATTTTACCTAACACTTATTAGTATATTTATGGGTATCAATTTTGCTTTTACTTTGCATCTTTTAAGCATAATCATGCTTTAATATATTTTAAAAACCTACAATCCTATAAATCTGCTATTCTTCTGCGGGTGAAGCTGTGAACTTTCCACGATATGTAATGTCAAGTCATATTATTAAAGTAGTACAGTTTGAGCATTATACACAAGACAGAATTTGAAACCCCAGAGTAAGAGACTATCTCGTAGTTTTGGTGTTTTTTGCGGTGGTAGGGTATTTTGTGTGATATTGGAATCATTCAGTATGCCCAAGTCCACTTTTCCACTTTAGAGTATTACAGAAGTGCCCTAATAATAGATTATTTCATCTGTCTGCAGCAGCCAGGTTTCAATTAATGCTAACCAAAACAAGTAGGCACTTGCACTGGTGGAAAAAAAATGCAATCTTAAATTTGCTTCTTACCCGAGGTGACAGTAACCATTTAAGAAGTGAAACTCAATTTGCATAAACCAGCAACTCTTAAATGGGTTTTATCAGGTTACTATTGTGACCTTAAGACAGATAATGACTTGCTTAAACTCTTCTTGAAGTTAAATCAGTTTCAAACTCTGAAAAGTTAAGAAATTTATTTAGTGCTTCCTAGTATTATTTTAGACCTTATTGAAACCTGTTTACCTTTTGGTAGTTCCTGGTGCCTTTCTCTGCAATTGTGATCAGATATGTAAATCTAAAAACCTCACAGGACACTTTATTCTGTTGATGTGTATTATTTTTCCTTATGCAACAATTTAATGGAATTCAGTACCACAGTGTGTTACTTTTTAATACATACTATTTCCAATCTGAGATAACTTTCCTTTTAAGATAACTTTAATTTTTCAGGATCAGTCAACGTTTGCAATAAATGAAAAAGGCTCAACAAAGTGATAGAGCAGAGGTGGATCACAGGTTAGCAACTGCTGCCATGGAATTATATAAAATTCATTTTCTGTAACATCAAGAAGCAGCACTGTGTTGAATATCAGATCAAGAAACTGGCAGTTTAGTCAAGACTTCATAAAAGTCATATTCCCACCACAAAATTCATACTTGTGATGCAGGAATTAATTGGAGAGTGACAGAGTTATGGGCCTCTGAAGTACCTTATGGCTTTATGTAATTACTTGACATGGCACTGTTTCTTGGATCAAAAGCCATGTTATATTTTCCACTAGGCAATAAGGACGTTATTTTGAAAAGAATTGAATGCCAGTCTAAAGTTTGCAGGTTCCTTTCAGCTGAGTGGTTGGAAACTTGACCTTCCTGAGGACAGGGAGTCCATAGATGTCACTTCATCTCTTGCTGCAAAAGGTGCTCCTTTGACAGTGGTTGCTCAGGGCCATTGCTCCCCCCTCCCCCCTCAAAACCACAATTTTTTGGCACTTGGTGCTTGTGTCACCAGCCCTGCCAAGATCTGAAGTAAAGGCAATGCATTTTCTGACCCTTGAAGTCTGCACTTAGGGTTGTAATGAGGGTCCCTTCAAGGGGCTCTGAGGAATTTGTAAGGTTTGGGGGGGATATTCACATTATAGATATGACCGGGGCTCATTCTAGAGTGTAGACAGTAATAGATTCACACTTAAATACATTGTGACCTCTAGTCTTCCTTTTTTTTTATTGTCAGAGAAAGAATGCTAAATAGGCTAGTTTCTATGGCATTCTGTCCATTATATCAGAGCTCTTAATTACAGTTTCTCATTTTTAAGTCCTATCTTCAGTTTGCAGGTATTTTGAATGTATTGAAAGCATTAGCATTTACAACCTAGCACCAGCTTTGGGAGGAAAAAAATGGTTTATTTGCTTAGAGAAGAGTTCATTTCCCAGCATGAAACACTTGAAAGAAACCAAAGGCAGACTTTGTCTTAATAGTTGAAAATTCAAAATAAATGAAGCTTATGTAAAATGGCAGTAACAGACTAGAGCTACAGTGGACTGCTGAAATTGGATTTGGGTAGCTATAAACATAATTAGCTTAAAGCATTCTAGCTTGCCATGCAGTGTGAGCTCTCATAGGCTGGGATGTGATAATGCTTTGCTCTTTTGCATTTTAACTCCTTGTGGAGATTCAAAAGCCAGCTGATCTTAGGCTTTGTGGAAGCTAAATTAACCACACGTTCCTTGGGGGGTTATGGCAAACTGTGAGGTTTATTGGGTGTTGAAGTGTGCTAAAGATAACGTGACAGTAACCTAAAATGCTGTACTCCCAACATACTAATTAGGATTGTCTATTAGTATTTTTAAAAATCTTTAGAGATTTGTATTTCTAGTCGTGTAAATGATTGATTAGATGTAAACATTGCTTGTGTATGCCCTTAATGCTCTCATAGATGAAGTACTAGTGCTTGATTTGACCTGAAGAGTATATAAAACAAAGGTGATAATATTGCATAGAAAATACTGATGGGGTTCAGAATTTCTGCAGCGTTTTTATTTCTCCAAAACACTAGCTCATGCCCATTATGTGAAGCCGAGTTCATTTAAGATAGTGAGCAATGCTACTTGACCTCAATTTTTGTTGTAAGTGGGTTGGAATCAGTCAAAAACTTGGCATTCCCACACCAGTGGAATGCTTAGATTTATACACGTGAGACCTCCATAGGATTCTAGGAATAAGTGTACACGTGTTCAGCCTCTCCAGAGCAGGCCTCATGTGCAGTCTCCTGCTCTTCCTCAGATGTACAGATCGCTTGAAACAAGTGAGCCTGTGTTCTCACAGCAGGCAAACACTACTTGATGAGTGCTTCCACTGTTGGGCTGTTTCCAAATAATAAATTCAGAACCTTCAGATTTTGCCTTTCATCTGACAATCTCAAGCTTTGCAAAGCTGAGATAGTTTTGTTATCCCTCTACTTTTCCTGTTTCTATTTTCCGTGTGTAAGTGTATGTGAAACATTGCAGAGGAGTAAGGGAAAGTCTCATACAGTTGTTAAAGGTTGGAAGGATTTTCACCATGGGTCACTTTATTAAACTGTTTATTGTGTAAGGTGGCTCTATAACCTTTCACTTCTTCCCTTTTTATCCTCCCACTGCTTTTATTTAAGGGAAAATTTTCTAAATGAAGTATGTCAAACAAGGGGGAGAATGGACAATTTAGTCTGTCAAATCAAAAAAAAAAAATTCACTGTGGAGAAAACATCCGAGGATTATAATCTTAGTATTTAGAATTGCAGAGGAATACAATACAAAGCAAGTATTAACACCACATCATGCAGAGTAGTTAAGACTTTTCTATTTTTGCAGTATCTGAATCTTCTAATATATGTGGAATATAGATAAACTGACATATTTCCTTTCTTGTATTCTTTTTTAAATATTAATTTCCAGTGGAGGTGGCTTACATCTTCAGCAAGGTTTTTAGTACTTCAGCTTTCTGCATTTATTACTTCTGCTTAGAACTCATTGTAGATAAGCCTCTGAAAAAAGAAATACAATAAACATTTGTGTTAATTATATCATTTCCTCCTACCCTTCTCCTCTGCACCATTATGTTCTCCCTGTAGGCCTCTCGATTGACTTTTATTAGGGTTTGATATGTGTCTAATCAGAGACCCCAAAGTATGCTCTGATTATGCAAATGTGGCCCTGTTTCTGCACCCTTTCACAAGTGTAAATATATCTGGAGGTAGAAGAAAGGAACAATGGGATGAATTCATCAGGTAGTTATTATGTGTATTTATATATGGGACTTTCCCCTAGTCTGTAGTCTCTGCTTTGGCCTTTGTGTCAAATCTCATGTTGCCCTTTGCCCTTGGCCTGGATTTTTTGTTTGTTTATTTGTGGGTTGGTTTGAGTGTTTTTTGTTTTTCCTCCAAACTCTTGGTTATTTCCTGAATGCGGTCCTCTGAAAAACCTTTAGGGATTCATCAAGTTCCTCTGCCCTGTCTGTGACTTTCTATTACAACATTTGATTCACATATCCAAGTTTTGTTTCTGCTTTCATAGGAAAAACAGCTTCTTTCGCTTTCTGCAAGATACTGAAATGCACCATTGTGCTTGATCATCAAGGACACAGCAGAAAATTAGTTGCCATTTTTATTCCTTAAAAATGGGAGGCCAGGAGCAGAGAGATGCAACTTAATACACTTGTATGGCGAGCTCTACTTCAGAGATGACTGGCAAGTGAGAAACTTACCTGCACGTTCTGCTGAGATGCACTTTGGTTTCAGAATGTGTATTTTCTATGTGCATAAATGCTTTCCTTCTCTGGTCAGTTATCTGTGCATACACTTTTCTGGTGGGACCAGAAATTATTCCAGATTCAGCAGTTGTCTATAACAGCATAAGGACATGATAGAAATGCCACATTACTTCCAAAAGATAAATTCATTACTATGCTTTTCTGAAACTTGGCTTTCTTCTGCCTTTGCTCCAGGACATCACAAGGCTGTAGCAAATGAGGAAACACATTGCTCTATCCCCAGTAAAAAGGACTGAAACCTTCAGCAGAACTTACCCCTTTTTTTTTCCTCTGTATTTTCCTTGGTCCTTCCTCATGCAAACCCACTTAGGGAAAGTTTCTACATTCTTATGGGAACAACACGGGACAAATGCTAACGTGGATTTTGAATCCAGTGTCACGACTGCAGTGATCCGCATACCAGCAATTGTCAGTAGTGGTCAGGCCAGGAGACAGCTGCAGATAGATTGTGGTGTCACCTGTAGTGGTTTGTGTGTGTTATGGTTCAGGCTTGCTGTCCATTCACTGAATGGTCGGGACGAGCTGATTTCCTTCATGGATGTACCCAAGGTGCATTAAGGAAAGGTGCTGAAAGCACTCTGTGGTATAGCACAGACTTTTGTGTTACAAGTATTTGTTAACACAAAAGGAGCTTGTTCTTTCAAGCAAAAATTTCTTTTCCAAGTGAATTTAATTTCTTAGACTAGCAGTAGTACAAATACAATTTTTGTATTAGACAAATGTGAGTGTCCAGTTTTGCACACACCAGATGCATAAACTGTAGGTCTGATACAGTACTGAATGCATGATAAATGTAAACAAAGTCAGGGTTTGATGAGCGACCTTATCATTGGTGGTGGGTTAAATACATGTTAAATTTTGCTGGCCTCTTGAACACAGGCATATTGTGTGTGCTTTCAAAAAGTTTGTAGGGCTTTCACTAATGCTTTGAAAAATGAAAGTAAGTGTTATCTGTTATCAGTGCAGTGTGTTGGCTTTAAGCAGATAAGAATCTTTGTTAACGTAAGATCTGCTTGAATCTCACAAAATGAGCTTATGAATGTACTGCCTGGCAGCGTTTAGCATGTAAAAAGAAGTAAACAGCACAAGTATTGAGACAATCAAGCATTTCTGTTTCATTCCTGGCTTTGGGAAGATACTGCTGTTTATGTAATACGTTCAAAGGAGCACATAATTGATTATATACTGTTAGTCAGCCATGTGTATTTTTACATTTCTGCCTGTAGGTAAGCTGAACACCTGGTGACATGGCAGCATGTTTAAAACACTGCTTAGGAAATACACAGTAACAGTGCAGATAACAGGACTTTCAAAACAATTGAGTAATACACAAAATAGGTGTTCCTTTTAAGAAATTTTTCTTTATTGCCTTTGTATGAATGTCATAGTACAGAGAGAAGTATGATCTGTTTACTGTTCCTGGTAGGGATGGATGGCTGGTGGGTGGTGAAAGTTGCAGGGTGCTGTGCCACTGTTCTACACAGTTCCCCTGTTAGTCTTTCTATCTTTAAACTTCTCGTTTCTTCTGAGAAAGTAGGAAGCTTTTGTCAGCCAGGTATTGAATAGAGGTTTTGATATTTAAAGCAAACTGTTCAGTGCTCTTAGAGATGTTAATGTGGAAAGAAATACAGGTAATACATCTCGAGCTTCGAGAGAAAATGTTAATATAAGAACAGTGTACAAAGGCAGAGTGAATATTTTGAGGTGTTAATTCTAACTACAGAGGGAAGAAACTAGAATTCTGGAGCGGACACTGGAGCTATATTGTAGGATGCAAGGATGACTCAGCCCATGCTCAGATCATGGTCTTGCCATACTTATTTACATTAAAGTTCAGTTGCTATTTTAAGTCTGTGCATTTAGTGGAGAAGAAGGTGAGGAAAAAAGCAGAGGGAGAAGAATAAGAGCAAAAGGAGGGAGGGCAGATTTTAAAATGCAACAACAACAAAAATACCTGGACCAATCCCTCCTGCTCCGCATGCTGCTCTCTCAGTGGAGGAGCTTGTAATCCTATATTTGCTATATCAAGAGGATTCTTCTATGAGCACAAATTAATAATTTATTCATAGGCTGGAGTCAGGCCGCATTGATTTACTTATGCTGCATTTCTTTTCATTCATAAGCCTTTGCTGGTCCCGAGCTCTCGGCGAGTGACTCGCTGCAGTGCTCCGGCGTGGGAGGAAGCAGCAAACGTGCCTTTATGCACAAGGACGTGCTCCCTATGACTCAATTAAATGTGTGCGAGCCTGACCTAAAGCCGGGGCTCGCTCCGGGAAGCCGCCGCTGCCGCTCCTGGGCTATGCTCCCTGGGCAGGGACCGCCGCTCTCCTCCCTCCCTCCCTCCGCCCGCCCGCGCCCGCCCCGGTGCGGCGCCGCGGCCGGGATGCTCCCGGCACCGCGCAGCGCTGAGCTCCGAGCAGCCTTCGCCTCTCCGGGCTGTGTGACAGACAGATGCTTGTCATGCAGCGGTGCCCTGCCGGTCTCCGGTGGGTGTGCACGGCCCCACGCCCCCGCCCCTGACAGCCCTGCCGAGCCCTCCCAAGCTCAGCCCCCGGCAATGTGCAGCGCTCTCTTCTCGCCTTCCTGGAAGGGCTCAACTCCACTTTCAGCTCCTCCAGACTTTCTCTGCTTTTGCCGTACCCTCCCTCTGGTCCAGCTCCTCCTGTGCCTGCCTCTCTGTCTCGGCGCTATCCCGTTAAAAGGCTGCTGCTCCTGCTCCACTGAACCAGTGCACTGGCTGGCTTGATCTGGGATGAAGGCTGGAGGTTATCGGCGAGGGAAAGGAGAACCCTAGGCAGCTTTCCATTTGCAAAGTGAGCAGTAATTGCAAGAAGACAGCCTCCCCAGTTGGAATCAATAGTCTGCTTTCTTGCTGCTAAGGGCACTTTGGAGCAGCAGTAGGTCACTGAAGTAACTTCAGCACACTGCTGACTGCGGAGTTGTAAAGAACTACATGCAAGTGGCTGCAGTAGTGCTGGAAAACGCTTTGCTGTTACCAGGGACACAATAGTTTTCAAGTCATTAGAGCTTCGCTTCTGGTCCGCTCCTTCCATTACGCAGAGAGGGTCATTCTTTGGAGGAATGAGGATGGAGCTGTGAATTTTCCTTTTCCAGTGTTGCTCTAGTGGAAGGGGGTAAGAGTGGGGGAAAAGAGGCTTTTAGAAACAAAACCCCACTGCTGCTGAACTCAGCTTCACTTGAATTTCCCCAAACCTTTCCAGGCACAGAGAGGCACAATGCCAGAGAACCTGAATATTCTTCGGGCTTTTGGGGGTTTTTTCTTTATCTTCTGGACAGCTTTTAACACAGCCTTAGTGGATGTGGTCGGAGCGGAGCAGCAGATCCCCTTGTCTGTGTAAGTGCTTTCATGCTATTCCTGTCAGGACCATGTTCAAGGATGAGAACTTGGCTGCTCAAGTTCTCCTGTTTTTGTATTGCAGATATTTGACTGTTCCAGGGCACCTTTGCTCCTCTGTCAGCTGTGTTTAAAGTGGTTGTCTCCAAGGCACCTGGCACTACTTTGATTTTATTGTGGGAGCATGTGTTGGTGGAGTGTGTAGCCACTGAGTTTTAAGTGCTTGTATTTACTGAAATTGATGCTGTTAACTCTTTCTCATATGGGAATTTATCATTTAGAAGTGTTTTGCCATTTTATCTGCTGCTTTCCTTTCGATGGATATATGTCATATTGTGCCAAAGCATGTTTCTATACAAGTTAATTCCTTAAATTTTAATGGTGCAGGTTGGTAGTTTCATATCAGAGGCCTTACTTTAGCACAGGGTCTAGTTTGTGCTTATACTTGTACAGCTTCACTGATCTTTTGCTGTGCTTAGGTTCCTTAGTGAGCTCTCTAATGCAAAATTGCTCGGATCCTTCCGAGCAGCTGAAGCTGTTACAGTCTCTGTTGCTTGCTATGACATGTGTATTACATTTCTTCCTGTCTCTTTTTTTTTTTCTTCACAGTGTAAAGCTCTGGGCCTCAGCATTTGGTGGAGAGATCAAATCTATTGCAGCCAAATACTCAGGTTCCCAGCTCCTACAGAAGGTAAGGATTTCTTTGGTTGTAGTAAGGAAGGTATTAACAGAGAAAATGGAGGCAGATTTAATTTTTTAAATGAACAGGAAAGCAGTGCTGTATGTGCTTTTGTACAAGTTCTATTTTTGTATTGCATACTAGTCCCTGATGACTCTTTGATTTGTACTGCACTATCTGTAGAGTCCTTGCTTAACCTGGTATTTTTCTGTTTGGATGACTTTCTTTTTTCATTGGAAAGTAAACTCCAACACTTATTTCTTGTAGCCTAGGCTTCAGCCCAGGTTGCGGGTGTTTAGTCTGGTTGCTGCATTGTGATGATGATGATGTTGTTTCTGTGTAGAAGCAGCTGTTTCTTATGAAAAACGTTAACTTCATTCAAGTTAACAGAGCAGAATTAGTGCATATTGTATTATTTTCACCCTGGGCTGTATGTACAGAATTCACTGTATCAGGAGAAGGCGGCTGCACTGTTGTTTGTCATCTCTGCAGTTTTTACAATCCCATTATTCCCCCAATCATCTCAACCCAGTGCTGAGATGTATTACATCATTACAGATAAGAGGAATGAATGTGGTTATCTTCTTGCTCAGCTGCACAGCTGGGTAATAAGGTAGTGAAGTATAGCAAAAACTTGAGAAATTGGTATAAGTCTACATAATTGGGGCAGAGGGCAATGAAAAAGCAGATTTGAGTGTTAGGTATATAGCAGGGACTCTGTTTAATTTAAATATGCAACCTATGGTAAACTTCTGTATTGTAGACAATTTATTTTTACAACAGTTGCAGAAAAAAAAAGAGACTAAGAGGAATATCTTAGATTGAGACTGTTATTTTGGGGCATTTAGCATGTGATTCTCAAAATGCAATATGTAAATGGAAAAACATTGAGACATTCACTGATTAAAAACACTCATTCAACCCATATATTAAATTTCTGCTGGTTTTTGTAGACGTGATTTTTAGTTCTGAGTAACACTAATTTTACTTTTTGTCTGACTGTGAAGGAAATTATTCCTTGAGCTTGGAGCATTTATTTCAAAATGCTTATATATGTGTGAAATTATATAACAGTATGTGTAGCAGCTGAAATAAGAAGCTTGTGCTAGCCTTTAAAATGAAAGCAACTGGATTTAGTAATTACTAAAGACATAGGAGTTCTTTAGCAGTTTCTATCTTCTCAGATTTTATACCCAGGACCGTAAAACATGAATTTCACTAAGCGAAAATACAGATCTATTAAGAACAAAAATATTTGCGGTCTCTTACTGCCTTTCAAGGCCTTTAAATGGCTTCACTTCAATATGTTGGGCAAACTTTCATTTTATTCTGAAAATCTGGACACTCAATATTTACTATATTTCCAGCTCACATTCCTTAAAGTCTGTGTAGTCTCACATTGTCACTGTTTTTTATGAACACCTTAAATTCGTAAAGCCAGGTGGAGCTTTCAGTTTTGATTAGTTTGTAATCAAGTATTATTAAAAAGCTTTATTTTTTTTTTTTATTGGGCCATAACAAACAAGTATCTTTGTTTAACTTTGGAGCTGTTCGATGCGCAGCCATTTTTGCGCACAAATGGCTTTAGAAATGAACCCTACCCAGTACCGAGCCCAACATTTGCTGCCAGAATATGGAATGTACCGTGTTTGGCAATCATGCTAAAATCCACAAAGAATCAGTATGGAATCCTTAATCCTCCTTCTCTTCCTCATAGTAGATGCTGCTGTCATCCCTTCTGTAATGTATTTTTTCCCTCTGAAGTAGCAAGATTGCTTCCTATTGGTTGTTATAATTGTAGGTAATTGGAAGCTATTCATTTTACCTTTTCATCAGCATCCTTTCTGTTTCACTAACCAGTCTGTGCTCCTGTTTTTGAAGGTGGACAGTGTATGTTCTTTCCAAGCTATTTTTTTTTCTTTCTTGCTTATATTATGATATTTCATTTTTGAATGAAAGAGAAAAGACAAAACGCAGGTTTGACAGGTATTTAGAGCATTTTTATTCCTCTGTCACACAGTCTATTGTTTTTTTCTTTTTTTCTTCCTTCTGGTTACAGTAGTTTTTATAAGATGTCTGCTGCTTTTTCTTTTATTTAGAATTCCAAATGTCTCTGTCCATTTAAGCTTGCTATTTCCTGGTGTTGATTGTAGCAAATGAGCCTGGATGACAGGACTTTAGTATGTATTTTTTTGTATTGTTATAAAGTATATTTTTGCTGTAAGCTTTTGTGAATAGAAACGTACCAAACTTCAAGATCTGCAAGTATTTTCAACACGCAAAGTCAGTGACAGAGGTTGTCACAACAGTTAAGGAGGTGGTAGCACAGGAGGGCTCTAAGTACAAATGCCTTTTTTCCCACCCCCTCCCTCCCTCCCCACTAGCCAGGCATCAAGAATATATTTGGTATTTACTGTGAGCTCTGGGTGATCAGAATCCATGTCATTTTAAAGTCAAGATTCCACTTTTAGAAGCAGTGAGACTTCTGATATTACCGGAGGAGCCCACATTTCCTGATTATGAGTTAAGCATCCTTAAACAAGTGAAGATATAAAATGTATGTATGATTATGGATCTGGACAGTATAGATTCCTCAGCTGTCAACTGCTTTGGAGTGCCATTTAGCTTAATACAGGCTCGCTAAATGAAAAATTAATGTAAAGGTTACTTGATTCATTTTGTCAGCACACAGAGTGAGTGCTGCTTTCAAAGGGATGTGCTCACAATCTAGGCGTGATTGACAGTCTCTACTGCCCAAATGTTTTGCACATTAAGAGTCATTTGACCCACACTAAAATTTCATTGAGCAGATTATTCATGTGAGATACTCAGTAAAGAAATTTTTTGCCAAGTTACAGTTGTGAATATTGATGGAGTTATTGTGATTTTTAAGGTCTTGCTGTACTGTGAACATCAAAAGAGTGACCAGCGCTGGTGTCCCCTTGAATTTGTAAAAAATGTGTAAGAATACTTCTGATGCTTTTTGAAAGCATTTTTTTTTTTAAGCCACCCCTCTGTTTCCCATATCTTAATTGAATGTTTCATTATTTTATTTCATGATGATAATCTTATCCAAGTATTTTGTTATGCCTCCTAGAAGTATCTGGGATATATGACTTCTCCCCAAACTGACTTTAGATGAAATACAGATGCTGCAAATTGCTTGGAAAATAATAGTTCAGTAAATAATTTCAGAAATTTTGATGAGGTTTTGAGCAAAATTAGCACTTAAAAAATGTTCTACTCCTTGCTTTTAAAGAGGTGGAAGACCATTAAGAGTACAAGAAAATATCCAGAAGCAAATAGGACAGTATTACTGCCAATCTGTCTGATTTCTGGAGGTTTTACAGTTGTCACATGGATTTGGAGAGGCTTCTTGATGCTGTAGAGATATTCATACTCTTCACCTACTTAGCAAATACTGTTGGGGCCTAAGAATTGCCTCAGATTTTAATTCTCTCTTAGGTGTTGTTTTTTTTCCTTAGAGTGTCAAAAGACATCTGCCTTGTTTGAATCTTGACACTTCAGATTTTTTTCCTTTTGTAATCACTCTGTATTTAGTGGGTCCTGTACTGAAAGTGAGAGTGTAGCCCACTGGCAAAGCCAGGCTTCAAATATGGGATGCAAAGCAAGGGTTAGGTGCCAGGAACATATTCACTTCAGCTGCTGCAATTAGAGTTTTGGAGAACAGGCTTTGGGAAATGCTGTTGTTATACAGTAAAGCTCTTCTTAAATCAGTGCAGTGTGGTCTATGCTTTCTCAGGTTCCTTTTGATGAGACTACTCTTATTTTTTTTTTTTTTTTAAATATTCCGAGCTTTGATAATTCTTCATTTGCTCCTGAAGAGTCAGTACTGTTTTATTGCAGATGTAGAAATGGTTTCCAGGTGAAAATAACCTTAATTTCTTGGTCCTTCCACAAAGGTTTCTTCCTGATGAGAAGCTTGTTTAAGGCTCTCTCAGATTTTCCTTATGTAAGTTGTCTGCTGGAGCCCTCAGTGTTATGTAAGCACTGCCTGCCTTGGTCTGAAGCAGTTTGGAGCCCGCATCTGCCTGCTCCTTTCAACAAATCCTTCATCGTGTTGGGAGTTCTCAAATCATTGTTTTCTCAGAGCAGGTTTTTCAGTCAGGAGAGCATTCGGGTTTTTAAAGATGCCGAATTGCATTTTATCTCCCTGGTGAGGAGGGGGTGCTGTATCTTGGTAGTTTATTGCAATTGTGGAAATGTCAGTGCAAAACTAATGGGGTGATTTAGATCAATTAGCATTCAGCTGGTGGATCTGATTCATACAGTACATCTATCTTTAGTTTAAATTGTGTAATAGTGACTTTGATTCTTAGGCAAGTTTAGTCCAATCATCTTGACATTAATTGCCTTCATTTTATTCAGCCTTATGTTGGTTTTGGTTTTTGTAGGCTGTTTCTTTGCGCAAGACACTGCAATCACTGCTTTGAAGGAAGGGTCAACTGGGACTGAGACATGCAGGTTAAAGGATAGGCATGGACTGGCTTTGGATATCAATTTAAGCTTTTTCCAGCTGAGCAATTCTAGTACTGCAAAAATAATGCTGGTTATTTTTTTCCTATCAAAAAATAGGGAAAAATTATCAATAAAATCTGTAGACATATGACTGTAAATCAAAAAAATACAAAAAACCCCATCAAAAGAAATACCACTGCCCCCTGCAAAAAAATTCAAACCAACAGCAACAACCCCCTTCTTCCCACCAACCAAACCTGACACCTACCCCAAAGCCCAAATTCAAAACCCCACCAGCCAGGTAACGGTGTAGAGCTTACCAAAAACTGTATTCAGAGTTAATTCATTATAATCTGAACTCCTGAAGTCTGCTTCATGTAAAATGTATCTCCTAGCACTGACTTAAAATCAAACCTTAGAAAATAAAAGAAATATACACCTGAGAATCTTAAACCAGTGTAATTCTGATGATTAATGCAAACGATGTTTTGGAACTTGCAAAGCTTGAATCTCCATCCCCTTTAATTCCTACTGATCTTTGGGCTATGTGAATGACAAGGTTATTCTCCATGCCAAACTAGGTACAGAGCATTTCAGTGTGTTTTGAAGTATTTAACGTTATCTGCAGAGATAAAGATGTAAATTCTTCTGGATAGATATTTTAATTTTGTTCAAGAATAAAAAAATCAAACACATTGATGTGCTACTAATGTATTTGGTGGGAAAACCCACAGGGTTCCATGCTAATTTTCAGATAGCATGTTGATCTCTAGAGGAAAAGATCAGTCTTGTCCAACTTTGAATACTTTCTTCTCTCTTTCTGCACAACAAAAAATAACTTGGCCTTCTTTTTTTTAATAAAGTTCTGCCTTTTCTGTAGGTATTGGAAAAGTTTTTCTCTTCAGTGAAGTTAGAACTGCACTTTCATCTGTGATTTGTGCTTTCCTCTCCTGTTTGAATGTTATGGCAGGAGTAATAATTTTTTTGGTGTTGGTAATGTTTTTAAAATGTAGTCAAATCAGCTTGAATATCAAACATCATGTTTTAGATTTCACTTGGTCTAAAAGGAGAAAGCCATGCTGAATTCATGTTTTGCTTCCATCAGCACTCTGTTTTGCAGTTTGTTCTGTATCTTTCTGGGTTTTGCAAGCAGAGTGTGATCCTCTCACTTGTATTATTGAAAGGAAAAAAGTTCTATTGTTAGTATGTAAGAGGAATATGAGATGGCTTTAGTAAGTTCATGATATGTGTATTACACTTTCAGTAATGTCTTTTAAGGTGGAAATTATTGAGCAGGCAATTCAACTGGAAAACATCAGATCTTGAAGAGAGAGCTAATTCTCTTGCTTAATGCATTTATGGTTGTTTGTTTTCGCATCCTGTATTGGAAAATGCTTACGTTTCAAGGTTAAAGAAGCTGCTCTTCATGCAGATTATCTTGACAGTGAAGGTATGTAGAGCATCAATAGATGCTGTATTGTAGTGGTGATTCACTCTTAAGCAACTGCTAATCAATACTCCACACTTTCAAATGTCATTACTGTTCTGTAGGGGACAGTTTTTTGTTGCTGATAATAAGTGCTAACACATTTTACAACACAAATTGTATGTTGATAGGGTAGATGGTATTTTAGTTTCTGTAGAAGCTTCACTGACAGGTTTTAATGAAATACAATGATTAATATGTTGTTCTTGTGAAGTTCCATTTTGCTTTTTTAACATGTAATGTTTTTGCAAAATTACATGGATGTTTTTATGAGCCTGTTCAGCATCTGCCAAGTTAACTTGTGTAAAGCTGGAGTACTTCCTTGGAGTGTATGATAAAATAATTGCAAGATTTGTATTTAAAAACAAGACTTTGCGAAAACACTTCTTTTAAATCATAGTTGGAAAGAAATTGATAAAGGTCTTGGTAGCCTTTCCAGAAGTGATTAATTCCAGAGACAGATAATTTCCGAAAATATCCTGCCCTCAGCTCTCCCAGGACTCTCCAGTTGAAGTTACCCATGTAATAAATAACCAGTGCACTGGTTTTAAACACAACGATATAAGACGTGAGGGGATTGTGGTTGCTCAAGACACTCGTTCATGTAGGAGCGTGTGGATGCTGCATCCAGCGTATCAAAAAACAGGGCAATATAAATTTGTTCTTTATATCCATGGTAGATGAACAAGAACCGGTGTTTAAACACAAGAATTAATTTTTTTCCTAAAATCAATTAATTTTTAAAGTTTTTATTTTACTGAGAGAAAGCCCTGGCATAGTGTGGAACTCTTGCAGGTTCCCTGTTCAGAGCAGGTTCCTGGCCATTATGTAGACTTTGTTGAACTGTCTCATGTAAGGTAGATGAGCTACATCCTTTATTTTGGACTGTCATCAATAACAGTAATTGTACTTCTCTGATATCTGTATCTATGCACTATTAATCTTTGTGTCTGCATCTCCTTAAGGCATACCTGGGGTGTCCTTCAATTTTCAGAGCAGAAACAGGTTATGAAACACAGTTGTCATTGCCGTACAGGGTAGCCAGGCTGGATGAAGACTTGCTAGTTTTCCCCTCTCCTTACAAGCACACAAGCAAATGATCTTATTGAAATATCATTATAGAGGAAGAAATATATCAACTATAATAGACTAAACTTATTGGAAAAAGATGTAGACTGCTCACATCATCTCTTGTTGGGCTTCAGGTCTGACAACCATGTGATAAGATATCAGCGGGGTGAGGTTTTCAAGGTGTTCCAATGTGTTCTTATGTTAAATGTAACTATGAAGTACATAATGGAACTTCAGTGGAGCTTGTAACATACTGGGATGTCCCAGGGAAAAAGAAGGAAATGATCAGATGTAAACTCCTGGTTTATTCCTTGTGTACCTGCCACAGGGTCTAGTGTTTTGTTATCAAAAATTGTTGATACTTGTTAAAGTTTATTCTTGAGAAGAATTTTCCTGAAGCATTACTTGCGCAGAACTTTTGCTTCTTTATGTAGAGCCTGGTTGGTTGGTTGGATGGCTGGAGTCTTCAAAGCATATAGGTTCTTGTAGTGATTCTTCATGAAAAGAGTTTGACAGGTGGTTTCTTCTAAACATGTTTTCTGTCTGTCAAGATTTCTGAAAGAACTGTAAAGAGTTAAACTAATACATTTCACTGAGGTGATAAAAAAAAATAAAATCTTAGAAGGTGTTTTCTTTGTCAAAGTACCTGCTCTTACTCATGTGTTGCTTTTACTTTTCTTAACTTGACATATTTTATTGTTGTCTTTGTTTCTCTCCCTGTCTCTTTCTGAATCACCTTATTTATCTTTCATTTTAATCTTTCTGTTTTTAAATGGGCATATTTTCTAGAGAGAAATGTTTTCTTTTGAGCCTGATGACAAAAGTTTTGCATAAATAATTTTATAGTACAGGAGGCACTTAGAGATAGTTATTGCTGTTTAGCCTTCAAACTAGATTGAGATCTTAGAGTACCAAGGTTAAGGAAGTAAAAGATGAAGGAAAAAGTTGTTTTGAGGTCCATTAACAAACCAAACTATAGGGTGACCTAAACTACATCACAGATTGGGGACATAAAGCGAGAAGCGTATGTGTATAATTCATTCAGAATATCAGGGCTTAATGTGTGGATCCTGTTGACTGTTGATCAGTGAAGTTTCTCATATGTTTGACTGACAGTAATTACCTCAAAGCATTCCTCTTAGTTTTTAGGAAAGGGAAGAAGAGCTTCTAACAGTCTCATAAAATATTTTTCCTTGGTGCACTCAAAATGTGGATTTGACTGGCTTCCCTGAATTCTGTGTGGGTGGTGGGTTATATGTTCTGTTGACACCATTCCTCTACAATGTGCAAGTTGAGTAGATTTCCTTTGCTTAGTGTTGTTCTGAATATGGTGATACTGAATTAAAAAATTCTAATTATACTCTAAGAATTGAGACTTTTGTGTTTGGCACTAATGACTCCACAAAACTGGTTCTGGAAAACAACACTCATCATCCCCTCTATAGAAAGTCTTCCTGTCTTCTGCTGTGGAACTCTGTTTTTCATTATTTCTGGAATCATGGAATAATTAATTCTGGAACAGGATTTAGAAGGTCTTTTAATTCTTATTCCTGTTAAAAGTGGGATCAAAGCTAAAATCAGTGCAGATTTCTTGGGTCTTTGAGTCTGATCTTCAAGGCCTTCAAGGACAGCGCTACCACAGCCTCTTTTGTTCCAATTCTTGTCTCTAGTCTGGACAAGAAATTACTTGAGCTGGAACTTCCCATTTCAGTTTGCTGAGTGTCACTTCTACCTCCATAAACATCATTGGTTCATCATCTTCATAATGTCCTGGAAGGCAAGGAAAGCCACAGCACTTTGTCATGACAGGCATCTCTGAGGCCCTGGTCATAGTCAATATTATGGAATTTTTTAGTTGCTTCATCAGGTCTCAACACTTTTTCTGACCCATTATTTTAAAATAGTTCTCAGTAGCTTTATAGACTCTTAAACTGAGCTCTCTTCTGTTTGATATTCAGGTGGGCTTTTTACCACTCACAATAGGAATATGTAACTGTTCTCATAATTATGAAGTCTCAAGAGTAATTTCCACTTAGCTGATTGCATGAATAGGAGAAGACTTTTTAATTTGTCAAGGTAACACAGGAATTTATTTTCTCATCTAGGGCTAAGACAAGCCATTTAGCTCCCAGTTGCTCTATTAGTCATTTCTTTTACTATCTATATCACCCCCAGTATCTTAAGCGAACTTAGTGTTGTACAGAAATAGTCTGTCAGCTGGCAGAAGGTTTTATGTTTTATTGTCTATTTTTACTTCATTCTACAGTAGCTGTCAAGGGATTTCTTTCTGCTTTTATACACAAACAAGGATTTGACTTGCTTTCCTAAAAAGCGGGAATCAAAATTATGCAGTCATAATATCTGCAGCCTGTTAGGTAAAAGCACTGTGAAAATGCTATTTGGAATGCATTATGAAAACCCTGGTCAGGCCCCCAGTGTTCCCATTGTTCCTCCAGGTCCCATTTTAATGTTTGGCTATTCAATATACTTTGAAGATTTTGTGTCAAGCTATCTAAAATTGCTAACTTTCAAAACACACACACACAAAAATCTACGTGCTATGGGTATTAAAATTTGATGTGTTGGGAGCACATCATTGGTCACAAAATTAGATAATTATCTTCTAAAGTAACAAAGCTTCAAAGATAAAAAGCAGGAACATTCAAACTTTGGCTTTACCTTGAAGCTAAATGTCTATCATCTTCTGACAGCTGTATGAAATGTATGAGTGCCGAGCTGTTTGGACATGATGCTATCGTATTACATTAATAGCAATTTTCACTGATAATGAAAACTGGGAGCAGGCTAAGAGCAAAGCTTTAGATTATGACTTGCAGCCACTGACTATCTGCATCCAGCAGATTTTTTATCCCCTATGCACATTATGCCTTTTATAATGTTTTCTGCCATTTCTTCGTCAAAGTACAACAAGAAAGATATTATAGATGGCATGAAACAAAAAAATCTGGGTACTCACTTCACATTTCAGACTTCCGCTCTCATTACAAACTGCAATGCAATTTTGCAGTAAAAAGTAGGGAAGAACCTGGCATCCCCCTGAAATTTCTCATGAAAACCTTTGGGAGGGAGAGAGGAGCGTGAATAAAAGAAAACTGGAGAATTTCTGTTGGTCAAATCTAATTTTCTATGTATAGATATATCTGGCTTTTATCCTGGGGCTGCGATAACTATTTCTTGATGGTCTGCTTAAGTCCTGTAATCGTGGTGGCCAAAACTCAGTGCAGTCCTTAAGCACAATGCTAATTTAACCTGTACTGTCGCACAGACAAATCTGGTGCAGGCAGTGGTGGTAGGATTTCATGCAGAATGCCAGAAACCTTAAATTGAAAATTAGAATTGCAAGCAGAACTCCCCCTTCTCCCCAACTGGAGGCATCTTTTCCTAATTTTCTGTGTAAAATGGGCTTAGTAATACTTCCTTTTCCCTCAAGTTTTAAAACTTTGAGATTAACTGGACTCAGGAGCAATGCTTCATTGTAGAGTGTTTAGGACATGGAGAGAATTGGCTGGTGAAGAATACCCTTAGCATAAGGATATGGAAATAGTGGGAAGTGGAATGGAATGGATCAGCTCTGAGAGCTACAAAGCATTAATTTTAGCACACTGTTTAAATATAACTTCTTGCACTACTGAAAATACAAATGGTTTCCTGTAACAGTCCTGAATAACTACAAAATTGATTGAAACTTGCTTATTCTTGTTGTTGATATTTGGTGTCTGTAGCTGGCAATAAATCTCCATATGGCATTGCATTGGCAAGTGAAATTGAACCCTTTTTTTGTCAGAGGATGAATCCCTCCTGTGCTTTGAATACAAGGTGATATGCTCTGCTGATATCAGAAAGTAATTTGCAAATTTTCAAACCTTTTCTTCTTTTCCCTATAATTTTTTCCATGCTGGTACTTCTTCCTTATTATCCATTTTCCACATAACTACAGGTCTGCACTACTTTTTCCTGTCGAGATCCTTCAGACTTTTTCTGACCTATTCTGATTTTCTTCCAAGTAAGATCCAACCAATAAGACTCTCATTAGAGTCAAATTCATAATTGTTAAATGCAGCTACATTGGGAATTGAGCAATTTTATTTATCATTTTATGAGTATCTGATTACTTCTGTCTATATTTCAATTACCATAGAAATTTATTTTCATGTGTTGTTTGTCACTCTCTCCTTCTCTTTACTCCCACTTGTTTATAGCCACTGCTTTTTTCCTTTGGAAATTTTTGCCATTAATGTCATTTTTCTGTTCCTTTAGCAGCTGTAATCATAATGCTGCAGTAAGGATCTGGTCACCTGAGAAAATGATGCAGAAATAAAATGAGTAATAGCTTAGTAATAGTTTTATACCTAAGAACGGGGGAAGGTTATGCAAATAGAGCGGTTGTTGAAATATTTTCATTAAATTATGAACCCTTAAAAGGAAGAATAAATAGGTTGAGATCTATTGGTGCACTTTAGTCGTTGTGAATGTCGTTGGAAAGAGAGGGTGGTTATATGCCCAGTAACAGCCAATATACTTGGCTGTGCCTTGGATGGCATGTGCAGGAAATGGGGAGAGGTGGGACAGAATTCCCTCCAAAACCGAAGGGAGGTTCTGTCATGGAGGGGGAGGCAAGTTTTGCAGAAAGGAGTCAGCATCAGGAAGCTACTGCAGTCTCAAAAACCAGCTAAAGGTGAGAACAGGGACACATGAAAGTGGTAGAATGAAGAGGAATAGAACACATTGGGAACAAAGGAGCAGAATGACTGAAGAATGTTATTTTTTTTTCTCTGTGTTTTAATACAGTTGGAGAATAAATACATTTGTATGAAATGCAGGCAACATCTGTATTCTGGTGATTATTTTTGACAAATCTATTAAATAGCATTCACATTAAAAATATATAGGTTATAGAAGGTCAAGCTTACTATTTTTGAAATGCATGAGTACCCCACAATTTAAAACTTGGCTAAAATCCTAATCTTAGCCAAGAACTAAAAATAAGAAGAAATTATGTGCTAAGAAATGTAAATTTTAATTCAGGAAAGGCATCTGAAATTAAACTGAGTTTAGTAATGACCTAATTCTGAATTTTCTATTTTGCTTTTCAGATGCTGAAAATTGGAATGCTTAAACATTTTAAAAAATTTTGTAGTGTTTTTGCCAGTCTTTTCTTCTGTACAACCCAAGTGTAATAGGAATATAGTTCAGCTACCTTCATAAATTGGTACTGCTCCTGTCCAGTCCACCTTAAGCATGTTATTAATGTAGATATATATTTGTTCAGTAGAACTTCCTCAGCATTGCAAGATGTCTAGGGAATTTTGTCTGAAAAAGGATGGCAGAACACAGCATTATATGAGAGATTGGGACCTATTCTTATGTGTTGGGATAATTCAAACATTAGTGTATAGTATTATTCATGTAGACCATATTTATCTGATTGCATACTGCTTATTTATCTTGGTTTATAAATATACAGGAGTTGAATTACTGAGAGCTCTAATTATTCGGAACATAATTTGTCAGACAAAACCAGCTGCTAACTCAGCTCTTCTCAAGAATCTTCAGTAAAATGCACAACCTAAGTAATAGCTTCTTGAAAGTACAGAATTCCCATTCTTCACACAAATCCTCTCTGCCTGTTGGGTATCTTCCTCTCCAGAGTCTAGTAAAAGCCTAGGGTTTTCTGATGTGACTGAAGGACAACAAATCCAGGCAGACTCTGTTGTGGCTTGCATTTCTTGAACTTCACTCATTCACGGCAAATTTCTCAACCTTACAGAACAACTCTAAGTTGGCAGAGATGATTTTTTCCCATCTTGGCTGAAATGTTGATAAGTTCATTGTCTAGTGCATTAAGCTGAATTAAATAATACTCCTGCTTTCAAAGCGTTCAAAAAACCTTCAGTTCTAGTTTGCCCCTGACCTGGTGATTAACCTTATGCAATTCAGTTCTGATTTATCTTCTTCCATGTGTATAAAGATGTGAAAAGTTTTGCTTTCTGTCTGCAGTTTAAAAAAGTTTTGATGGCAGCTTGAATGCAAAATTTGCTTCTGTGGGGTGTGTTTTAATAGGTGTGGTACCTTGTTTTGTAAGTGGTTTTTTTTTTTTTTTTTTTTTTTTTTTTTTTTTTTTAATGAAATGGGGTCAAATATCACAAGTGGATATGGATGAATGATTGATCTAGTTGACTGAACAGGTCAATTATCTGTAACTTTGCATATATAGCAAAAAAAAGAGAACCATCTATGGCATTTATAGCATCTGTTTCCAAAGGCTTTAGGAGCTTGAATGAAAACAAGGTGTGTGCAGGATTAATGTTATTATTTCAATCTCATTTGAAAGTAAACTAATTACCATAACATTTGAATGCACAACTGTTCAGGGTCGATTGAGACAAATGCAGATGGGAGTCATTTCTCTCGATGTGAGTGGCACCTCTGCAGCAGACTTGTGCCTGAAGTAAGGTCATTTTTTGGTAGCTTTTAATGAAAAGTTCTTGCCTAAAGTGTTATGTAGCTCAATTATTGTCAAAGAATAGCAGATTCTCTGTTGAGGGTCTAGAGCTAAAATCATCACTGCTGATGAGAAATGTTGTAAAGAAGAAAAGTGAACCAAAGAATTGCTGTTGACTGGCAGGTAGTTAAGGCAGAAAAAAATTTCCACATATATCTAGAATATATGAGCAGGTCTGTATCTACTGTGACTGTAGGCTGCCTTGCAAGCCTTTAAACAAGTTATTGTAATGCTGACTATTGTATAAATTGCAAGAGGATTGGATGTGCAATCTGGTAGTTTTCTTTTATATTCACAATAGTCATACACAGTGATGAGACTGTTATCTGTAATGAAACCATATTCTCTTGGAAAAGAAGTGGAGAATGTTTGAGGGGGCAATGTTCTTTAGACTAGAAAAATGTTATGGTTTAAATATGAAGAGTAATTATAAATCTTCTTGATGGTTTCGCATTAAGTCAAGCTGTAATTTATTTTACTGCAAAAGTGTATGTACTTTGCTGATTTCTACTTTTTCTCCTTGGTGTGGGTAGGAGGTTAGAATTGAAAGATGGCTTTTGTTTCCTTGTTTAATTGCATAAAAGGAAAAGTGACTGGAATAGAATCCCATTTCTTGTAGGGGAACAATAAAATAAGATTCTCTCACGTACTGATTTCAAAATGTGCACTTGGTTCTTCTTTTTGTTGAGTCCCACAGGAGCTGGCAATCCTTCTGTGACACCAACTCTTCTCTGTCCGTGTGTCACGTATAAGGAGTTGCTTTTTTCTCTTTTTAATGAGTGGCTTGATATACAACATAAATATCTTTGCCTTAAGCATTTATTCTTATTCTCCTTTCTAAATGTAATTTCCTTCCCCTCAAAAATCCTCTGTCCTTGCTTCAGACTTCTGATATTATTTGATAATTGTTTTTTTCATAATACAGTTTGTTTAATTCTGTTTTCAGATTTACTCCTGTGTATGAACTTAAAATTTTTAATGTACATACACATATAGTAAAGCTGCTAGTACCTTCTCAGCTCTTGGAAGTACCCCAATACCTATCTCTGAAGAAACAGAAAAGCTCACCTTGATGTACATAAAATCATAGACTCATTTAGATCAGAAATGACATTTAAGATCACGGAGTCCAGGTGTTAATCCAGCACTGCCCAGTCTACCACTGACCCATGTCCCCAAGTGCCACATCCACACGATTTTCAAATCCCTACAGGGTTGGTGACTCCACCACTTCCCTGGGCAGCCTGTGCCAATGCTTGACCACCCTTTTAGTGAAGACATTTTTCCTGATATCCAATCTAAACCTCCCCTGGTGCCACTTGAGGCTGTTTCCTTTTGCCCTATCACTTGTTAACACGGACCTCCCAGTCTCTGCTGGTGTCATTCAGCCTCTTAAATGCCCCTTGGTTTTGACTGTGTTTAGTCTAGAACTTCTCCTTGGCTGTAGAATGTGATTTCGTTTGGAAAGTCTAAATTATTCTCTGCTTGTTCATTGTGCATGGAACAGCTCAAGGTCATGATTTGCTATAGTTGCAGAGAGAAACTGATCCAGTTAGCTATTTTTTAATAGCAATCACCTTCATTTAGATACAGAGACACTGTTTTTAGGATTTTACAATTGCAGGCTAACTACTGTGCTAGAAAGGGATAACAATAGCATTTGTGTAGTTTTATGCCTCTTTTTTGATTGCATCTTTAAAATGCCGTTTTTAGGACTATTTACCTGCTCCACCTTTTCCTTCATTGCTGTTGATAGATTCCACAACATATGTTATATATATATATATATATTTATGTATACATAACCATATGCCATCCTTAAGAAACAAAACTCCCCAAAATCTCAGAAAACCTTGTATTACATTTGACTGTATTATGTAGCTGTATGAAGCATTATGAGTTTAGGTAAAAAAAGATATAGAGTCATTTTGATACACCTTATTGTCTGAGATGGTGAAATTTATCACTCATGAGTTACTTACTGTGCTGTCTGTCCTTCATTTACTCTGTCTAAATAGTCCTTAAAAATCATATAGTAGAATTGTGATGTCATTCCAAGTCTGGATAAGATTTACAGAGTAAAGTTTTTTATTTTTTATAACATGGTTATCCAGGAGGACAACAAAAAGGCTGATAAGAAAAAAACCACCTGTACAAATTCCCTCCCTCCCATGCATTCATTATACATTCAAGGGTTGCTCTACCTGTGCAGAGATAAAAATACCCAAGCACTGCAGCAAGATGTTGTATTGCAGGTGGTGTTTGTCCAGGCATGAAAAAACCTCCCTTACTCTGGTTTTCTGAAATGTGGAGAAGTTGCAAACAGAGATTTACTTTGTTGTGCTACATAAGTGTTAGCAGTTGTCTATTATAAAATAGAGAGGTAAAGGAGGAAGACAGTAGGTGAAGTTGGATACCATTGTTCATTGTCCTAAACAAGCCAAGTCTCTTGTCTGATGATCTAAGAGCAGGATTTAATTGTATTTTTTTGGTAAGATATCATCTAGATTCTTTCTTGACCTTTCAAAGAAAAAAATCCTTTGCATGTAAAAGTATCCTTTGCAACTTCCTTACCGTAAAGTTGTTGCATACTTGTAAATGAAAAATAAAAAGAATGAAAGTTAAAAAATAAGCAACACCCCCAAGGACATCTGATTTGCCTGGAGCATTCTGTGAATGAGATCTTAGCTTTACCTAATTATTTTTTGGTGCGTGTTTCTTTTGCTTGGGGTTTATTTTTATTTTGACCCAAATTTTTATAAGCTATTGCAGGAAGTAGCAATTTGGTACTTAGACCACGTACATCAAGTCCAACGTAGAGGTGGTATTTTAGTAGTGCTTGGCTACTCTCTAGGAAACTGCATAGCCCAGAGCTGCTGCTATGTCAGGTGTCCAGGAGTAAAGAGCGCTAATAAATATAAATTCCAAAAACAATCACTAGTGCATTTTGTGTGTGTGTGGGGCGGGGGGGTATAGGTATAAAAAGCTCTCACTTTTTTTGGTGCAGTTAAACAAATTCAAAGTAAACCAGAAAACTGTTAAGAAAACTTGACTTGTGGAATCATCCTGTTGCTAAGGTTAGGTGTGTAGCTGACCTCAGAGGAAAAACAGTGGAAAAGAAAAGAGCTGGAAATGAAGGAGTTTGCAGCTTGGCCCGGGAGCCAGGTGTAGAGGCAGGTGTATCATGGGTTACCTTGTCTTGCCCTGAATCTGCTGGGCTGCTTTCTGAGGAGTCTTTGCTGCAAATGCTTTTGAAACAGAATAGAAAGCAACTGCTCAAAGGAAAGTAATTATTGATTAAAACTTTAATAAAATTAAGATTAAAGTTTTAATCAAAGGGGGATTTTTTATGACATATCCCATACTTTTTGATGTGTGCTGACTATTGTGCGTCAGACATGTAGACTAACGTGTTTCTGAAGATCAGCATTGCTTGGGTGCTCATTTCCTCAGCTTTCCTGTTCTGGAACTGGGAATGGCAGCACAGTAAGACAACAGGAGGTGTTTATCCCTCTGTCTAGGCATAGTTCAGTCCTTTTTTTTTTCCTCTCTCCAAAGGAAAATGTCTTCCTCTTGTAAACAGTTGACTTTTAGTTAGTTGGCTGATACTAAAAGATGAACTGCAAAAGGGCCAGAGGGTCTTAAGTCACACTGGGAATCTTGGTTGTACTGGCTAATAGTCCTAGCAAGGGATCTTTGGGGTACAGCTCTGAATCCAGACCACACTTCGTCTGTGAGCAGATTCTTATCTGGACTTCACTGAGTTAAAGCTTTCATACCTGAAATCAAATTAATGACAAACTCCTCCTCCCCCCACCCACTTCAGCCCTGCTTCTTTCTGGGTGAGCTGCCTGAAAAGTTCCTGTATTCAGATTCCACTCTCTTATGCCTTTCCCTACTGAACCTTTCTCATCTGGGTGGAATAATAAGCAACAGAGAATTATTAACAAGCAAATTGGAACAATTGCAAATAGGCAGAATATTACTTTGTACAGACTGATCAATATTTCATTTTCTACCATTTTATTAATCAGTTTGGGTTGCTCAGGATAATTTGCCCTCCTCCTCCTAGTATAAGAGGATGCAAATGATTCCACCCTTCAGAAGGCTCTCTTTAACCAGTGCCATGTGCAAGCCAGAATTTTTAGCTGATCTATCTTGTTCTCAACTTTTAAAAATACACCCTTCAGCGTTCCTGCAGTTGCCTAAATGTCTTGCATCTATGATATATGCTTTTTTTCCCACACAATAAATGCAGTCAACACAAAAAACCAACCTAAATCTCATGAAATTATCTTACCTTTCTGGGATTTATTACCATTAGGAATAATTAAAACACCTTGAGAATATTCAGTTAAGCTTTGACTTGCAGTAACTCTTTGTATGCTTCTGTCTTCAGGTGTGCTCAGCCTAAAGTGGGGATTTTCCTGTTCCATCTAATGTCGTGTGTTATGGGTACTTTATTTCATCGAGTCAGGAGAAGCATTTTAATCTCCTGACACTCTGCCACAAGGCAAGGTGTTTCAGGGAAATGTTACCTGTTACACTGTTATAGCAGACAAAGAAAAAATCATAGTGGATCCATAATAAGCTTTTATTAGCTTGACCTATTTGGTAGTTTTTCTTCCTTTTTGTGACAATTTCTGTAATACAGATTACGAGAAGTGTCAGTTTTTCACTGTGAAAATGGTAAAGCAATTACACAGACCTTTAAGGCATTGTATTTTGAAGTTTTATGTTTAATGCAAGACTTTCTTCTAAGCTTAAAAAAAGGGAAGGAATTTCAGAAGTGTTTTGAGAACTGTCTGGGATTTTTCTGAGGAGCTTTTTTCTTGCGTTTACTGTTTTTTGTCACAGGATGGCAGCATGAGTAAGACCCTAAGAAGGTATAGCAGGGAGTCCTTTTTGGTGTATTTTAAAAATTTGTACAGGGTTAGATTTGTTGTCCTTCAAAGGGAGACATCAGATATAATTTTGTATCCTAAAGACTGATTAACTAAGTTTGCAATGCTAGCGCATCATCTTATGATCAGGAGAGCAAACTATGAAGGGATGAAGCGGATAAGCTTCTCATTTGAAAGATGAAGTTTCCATTCAGATCAGGCTTTTGAGTAGTATTAACTTTTATACATTGGCCTTTTATTTCCAGATTAGAATCCAGGGTTCATTTTTAGCAGGCTTGCATATGACTTAGAAATTTTTTCCTTTTTCTTACTGGACTAACAACTTTCGGCTTGTCAGAGTATTTCATAAAACACATACCTGAGGCTAAACCAAATGCCTGGATCCCTAAACCCTGATGAATTTTAGCTATTAGAACTTTGTAGGCCAAACCCATTTTTAAAAAGTTATTTGATCATTGGTTTAACCAGGTCCTGGGGAAGATCTCTCACACAGTGACTGGTTTTGCAAGACAGCTGCTACTACTAGACATCCCCCTGTCAAGTGCGGTAATTGTGTCTCAAAAATCTCATCTGGGAGAGCACCTGTTTTTCGGATGAAGCGGTTCTTGAGCATGTACGTGTGTTCTGATTTGTGCAAAATTATGGATCTCTTTTTCTTGCCACCCATTGCCTTTATCCTCAAAACTGTTTGCTTAAAAAGGTAGAATACAAAAGGAGGAAACCCAACTTCTATTTGTGACTTAATGCTTTTACATTTCACTTTTGTTACTCACATCTAAACTCTCCAAATTTTACAGCCTTAGTTCCCCCTTAGTTATATTCTCTGATAGTTTTGTGTCCTGCTCCACTGTTATATTTAGGAGTTTTATAACTGAAGATTCAGACTTTCAACACTTGTTCCAGCATTGAGAGACATGAAGAAAAATCTTTTCTGGCTAAAAACTGTCTGCATGGTAGACTGAATTCTTCACCCTCTTTCCATAGATTAATTCAATACAAAGACCATAGGATGTATTTTCATGACCAAGGGCTAAGCCTTGGAGGTTTATGGCTCGGGTACAGAGAGCAGTCTGGGTTCAGATAAGAAGCAGGAAATTTCAGTCTGAAATAAACCCAGCATGAGCCATCGTATTTATACAACTTATAGCTATTAGTAGTAAAGGCAGAATGATGAGAGGCAATAGATGGAGATGTACTAATTTTTTTTCTGTAGGAACAAGAATTGCTATTATAGGGCATGGTCAATAGAAGGGGGGAATACATGAGGAGGGGGGATGTTAGACCTGCTATGAGGTTTGGGTGGTGCTGTGCTGATGTATCACTTGGTGTGATTCTGACTATGTAATCTCTCTCTCCCTGCAGACTTCTTTCATATTGGATCTTAATTTGCCACTGCAGATAATTCTGCTATAAACCACTTAGAGTTGTCATATTCTCTCACATAAACCTACGACAGCCACAAAGCCAACAATGTCTTTGATCACTTCTGTGGTGTTTCTTAGTCACTTTCTTTTCAGGAATTTCTGGGCCCTTTTGAAAGCTTCAAAGAATTCTGCTCCAATCCTGCATATCAAACCAAGACACCCTTCAACTGAAGAGGGCTCTGCATTATCCCTGCAGATGCCATTGGTGCATTGGTTCTGAGTCTACAGAGGAGTTCATGAACAGCAGTGTAGTGCTTTTCTGCTGCTGCTGGGGAGCTAAGCAAACTTATGCTGTAGTGCTCCCAGCTGCCAGTAATTTTAGAGGCTTTAAGTATAATGCTCACTATGCAGATTTACATTTACAAATTCTATTACTTTGTCCATTTTATTCTGTGAGTGGTTCATGTCCTTCCTATTCATTTTTCTGTGTATCGAGTGTTATTTCAGCTCTAATTTGTTTGACATTCTTGCTAGTAGTATATTTGTATTCACAGAAAAGCATGTGAACAATTTCATCTATTGATGCTGTACAATGTGCCTATTAGATATACAAGTAGCAGTTGAATATATCCCCCGACCATTGTTAGGCCTCTTCAAATGATAATGTGCCCACGTTCCTCTGTGAGACTGATGCAGCATAAGAATGAGTCTGCAATCTTCAAGGACCTGTGTGTTGTGCTAGCAGTGACCAGAAATTGAAAGTAATTACTTCCATTACTTATGCAGTGAATAGCAGGGAATATGTGTAGTTTCATTACGTTCATTAGTTTTACTTGTAGATGGCAGCCATTAGCAAATCACAGCGCTGCAGTTCACCCGGCTCAGCTGGGGAGCTCATCCCTTTCCCATGTGAGCGTCATGAGCAGAAATAGAGTGAAGAGTTTTTGGTCATTCTCCACATCTTTCTACATGAAGTGTGGAATCAGCCAGAGAGTGACTTTTAAAATCTCTAGTTATTCTACACCAGCTCCTTCACTAAATATGCCTTTGTAGAGAGATACTTATTATGCAATGATAAAAATACATACACAAATCTTCTTATTGGCCTCTTTTTACAGAGCTATTTCTGCATATTTGGAGGAAGTATAAGGAGATTTGCTTTCAATATCCCAGGAAAGAGAAATTATGCTTATTTTGTCCTTTTTGATTAAAGGTTCTAATAGTAATAAGTGATATTACATAAAGGGATCTCAGTGTAGCATAACCAGAGAGCTGTCAAGTCCATGTTCTAAGATCCCCTTGAAGGCAAGAATTAAGAATGACAACTTGTTAACATTTATTTCCTGAGCTGAATTTTAGGCAAGTCTACATCTTTTACAGAAGTAACTGTACAGAACAGCGAGCATGTGGGCGTTCTCAGCAGGATCACAGTGTGCTGCTACCAGCAATCTCACCGAAGAATAGTAACGAAACAAGAAGGAAAACAAGTATCTGCTAGTAATGTATATGCTGGTGAATGAGCTGCTTGATATAAATAGCTCAAATACATCACTGCTGCAAAAATGGAGCAAGATCACCCTAAGTGGAATGTTAATTGGGCAGCGTCTTTAGGCTTGTGTAGCTTCTCACTCTTCAGAGAGAACTGGGGAAATTCATGGTGTGGAGCTCTTGAAATGTCTGCTTTGACGTGGTTCTGGCTTAATACATTCAATAGATAAGATAAACTTAATAGAGAAGGCAGGCTCATGGGTGGCTGAGTACGAGACTTTGTCACGCTATTTTGGCGTGACAGCATTTTTGAAGCATTTATGGACTTCAAGAAGTAAAGTGAGTAGAAATCATGGGACTTCTTTGCGTCAGGCCTTTTAATTTTCTGTCGAACTCAGAATTTGATTGGGCAAAATGTTATTTGGTTTGAATTACTGAAACAGCATGCTCAGCTAGTCAAAAAAAAAAAAGGTGCAGTAGATCCTTGCTGTGCTATTGAGAGTAGTTGCACATCTCTGTTAACTACTGGATAAATGATCTGAAGTGTAGAGGTGAATGCAAGTTCTGTGCATGAATAGAGTTTGTACTGACCATCTTTTATTTGAAAGGGCAAGCCCAAGGTTGCAAAAGTTGCTTCTTGGTACCATGTGTGTCTGTGTGTCCCAAGGACCATTGGCAGTATTCTTTTATCATGTTTGTTCACCCATATATTCTATGAGGCATTGCAGCACTAAATCGTTATACTTTGCACTCGATACCATTAATCTTAAGGGTGTTATTTAACTTATTCTGGGTTATTGGCTGTTAACCTTGAAAGCCAGTGAATAAAAAATGAAAAGTATCCTGATGCCAAGCATTATTTTTTGAAAATGCAGTGCCTGGATTCAGTAAATGTCATTAACAACAGAAAGGAGACAATACCAGTTAAAGCACTGGTTTAGATCGCCTGTTATGTAGTAAACAATGTAAATGGTAATATCACACAATTTGGGACCTTGAAGGACTATCTTCCCCACCTGTCTTTTTCCTCATCCTCGCAGACACCGAGATACTCTGGGGTTTAGTCAGCAGGTGGACCTTCCCCCAAATACTCACCATTCTCTTTGTTTATCATAGTATTGTAGCTTGGATTCTGGAAATTAAATGTTTACTGAATTCATCAGGCTGTTAGGAAAAGGATTATTGACTCTTATGTGTGTTGCTTAGTTGTGGATTGAGGAAGAATTTAGCATCGTCATTATCAACCTTCAAAATTTTCTTAGGAAAGAATGAATTAGGGTTATGTGCACCTGACGTGCCTATTGATTCAAAGCATGATGGGGCATTCTGATAAGATAATTAATTCCTTAATATGGCTGATAATTGAAAAGGGGAGCTCTTCAAACAAGATGGGCTTTGCATTAAAAGGAGTGTTTTACTATGTATAATTATAAATATTTTACACTTCTATCTCTCCAAAGTAACTTTTTCTGAGGTTTTTATTTAAATCTAGAGGCTGCTTTTTTAAAACAAAGTTTAAATTTGGAGTTATGATTATTTTGGTTTTAAATGAAAATTTTGAATTTGAGGTCTTGTGTTTTCTCTATTTGCAATTTAGTTTCTGTCAAACTGTGTAATATCTTTCACATAATTTAAATTCATGAGTTCTGAAACTTATGATCGTGTGAGTCTTTCAGTTACAGGGTGTGTAACTGTACTGGAATAACTGCATAATGGAATAGTAACTCTGAGTTTACAGTCTTTCAATATGTGAGAAAAAAGTAATGTTTGAAGGGCAGGGGGGTTTTGTTTTGTTTCTCTATTTTGGAGGAGTAGGAAATGTGGTATAAGAGGTTCAAGTACAGTGCTACATCCCACATCCCTATCCATTATTTCGCTCCCCTCATGAGAATGCACTTTCTTGGCTACTTCTTGTCATTATATATTCTGTCTTGAGACAGAAAAATAGAAAATCTCTTGGCTGGTGTTATGGCAGTGATTGCAGTTGGTGGACACCAGCTTCAGCTGGAAGGATTTTGTAAAAGTTATTTATTTAGGGTTATTAAATTTTTTCCTTATCTGTTGTATGGATATGGGCACACTAATGTTTGTAAAGTACTTCCTGAAAATTGAGGGAAGGTGTTTGAAAAGCATAAAGCAGAGCCTTTCTGCTGTTCTCTGCCATAGTCTTCGAAAGGGATTAAACTTAAAAGCAGCCTGGTAGGATCAGTTCTGGGAAAGTAGCACAGGGTTTCAGCTCATTTCACATGGCTCAAAATTGGGAAAAGTCTTTTCAAATCAGTTGAATTTGCAGAGCCAGGCTTAGCCATATTTGTTTGCTGTCTTTTGTACTAAGCCATAAAGTTTTCTTTCACCACAGAGAATTGACGTTCTATTTCATATTTTGGAGTATACAGAAGGGTGTGTTATCACTAATAACTGAACTCGAACTTTTCACACAATGTCATTCTTCTGAAAAGTTGTCTCTAATGGATACCATTCCATTCCTGTAAAGCAATTTTTTTGTTGTTGTTTCTGGATGCATTCTATCCCTGCAGAAATAGCCTGATGGTGTGGGGGGCTGAGAAGCCCCCCAAGATGACTTGGGAGTTGTTACTGTTTTGCTCTCTTCGGAAAGAAGCTTTTGGTGTGCTCTAGGCCTAGTATTGTGTACATTATAGATGAAGTTAGTAGTTTAAGGTTTCTCAAGCAACAGCAGGACTAAATTTAGAGAATGTTTTATGTAGAATATTATGGGAAGAAAACTGATTTTGAAGTACAGAGTTGGGATTTCTAAAAGTCACCCCCCTCGCCCCCCTCCATTCTGATGAGAGCTCTGGGTCTGCTATAAGATGGTTTCTGTTGTAAGAAGGAAACTACTATTGCTTGGAAAGCTTTTTACCTTTCAGCATTCCTACTTGCCATGGAGTCAGAGCCCTTCCAGCATAGGCCCTGCAGGAGGAAAAGAGGTTTTCACTTAATAGCCATTGGTGAACCCAAGGAAACGTAACTGTGCTGCTGGCATTGAAGATGGATGGCAGCAGAATATAGGAAATGTAACTTGAAATTGCAGGGCAGAATACAGGCTGTTCATTTGGCTTATCCTGTTTGTGGGTGTTCTTCACTTGCCAATGGAACCTATTCCTTCTGACAATATTTATATATTTTTAATATATATAAAATATGTAATGATGTTATATATAAATAAAGATGTTTGGACATCTGAGGAAAATGTTGTAATAATTACAGATAGGGTTGGACAAACTTTAATGCAAGCAACCTTTTGTATGGTACAGATAACTCTGCCAGGGATAAGTTTTCAAAGTGGTATTTCTGTGGTTTGTCTTCAAGATGGAAAGAGCTTCTAAGGCACTTCTTTAGCAGGACTTCCTAAAATTTATCTTGTGTCAATTGGGAACTTCCCCCCAAATATTTTTCTCCAAAATGTAGTTACACCACTTTTTCCTATTTTTGTTGTTTGTGTTGTGTATCAGGAACTGATAAAGCTTGCAGTGTTTGATTAAAATGAGCAAATCTTTGCTAGGGCAAAAGCTTTTTAAACATTTAATGGTATGTGTGTAGAGAATGTTGCAGCTGAAATGTCTGAAGACTCTTACCAGGGCATCAGGTTGAGATCTTGAGAAGCCCTGCACAATTTTATTAGTTCTGAGGGCAATCACTTGTCACTTTGTTTTTGCCTTTCTTAAACCAAACTGTTTTAGTTTAAAAAAGAAAATGTGTTGATCTCCCTTTTTCCTAGTCACTTGAGGCAATGTTTTAATTTTTTATTCTTAAATTGTAAAGTACAATCTCTGGCAAAGAGCAGGGAAGTGTCCGTGCTACTGAGACTCCAATACAGCTTAAAGCAGCAGTTACCCAGAGCTGCTGGCTGTTTTCAGACTTACATCTTTAGCTGTATCAGCCACTGAATTTGAGTGGTACCATGGAAATACAGCACTGCTTGCACAAATCAGACATTCTGTATTCAGTCACAATCATAGTGCTTTTGTCCTGTTCAGGTCCCAGCTTCGTCTTATCAGTTGTTCTTCTTCTTTATTGTCTGCTCTAGAAGTGAGATCCATTCAGATGTTGACCATGTGCAGAAAAGAATCAGGCTTATTTTATGTAATATTTTAAATCCTTTGCTATTTTTTCTGGATTCAAGATATGCCTCTATAGAAATGGAAATTAGGCCTAGCAACTGAGTGGTATTGTGGAGTAAGTTCCATCAGCTGCACGAGCAAGTAAATGAAAAGACGAAAGAATTTGAAATGAGCTTAAAAATATCTCTTCCTATCACTTTGTCCCTTCTAATTTTTGAAATCTGTCATATTTTATATTTAAAAATTGAATTGAAACAGTACTTTTCCTTAGGATGGTATATTTTAGTGGATTCTTAAATTTGAAAGATTTAAAAGGCAGATGGTTTTCTATTGTGAGTTTAAGATTACTCTTGAAAGCAATAACTCCTTCAAGGAATATAGTTAAATGGATAATATTCATGTGACCAGGAGCAATTTTAAATGTGCAGTTGGTTATATGCCTTACAGCTGAAAAGCAGAATAATACAGAAATTCTGCAATCCACCGATATATCCTAATGCATTCAGTATGACCCAATTCATATAGCTACAGTTTCTTAGAGTTTGATGAAAAATCAGAATTGCAGTTGTGTTTGGTTAAATCTCAGCGTTTGCTTTCTAACACTGAGTTGAATCGTGCAGGCTTTGTAATACAAACACAGCTCAGTTCAACAAATGACACGGTCAGTCTTGATCTCTGCATTCTTATAACAAGCATATCTATTTCACAGCAAAACAGTGAGCTTGGTGGTGCAACCGGGTCCTGCAGAACCATGCTTTGTGCAGAGCGGAAGTCAAAATTGAAAAAGAGGACAGTAGGAATTGCCAGGAATGGAAGAGAAAGAAACGAATTATTATGCTAGGCTATTAATTCATATTGTACTAAAATCTTGATTAAAATATGCAGGACTGATTTTCCATCCCAAAAAGGTTTCAGTAGAATGAGAAAAGGTAGACACAAATATTTAATATGCTGAAATGTACAAGACACCTTTGCAGGGTGAAATGAAGACCAGCATACAAAAGAAGTGAAAAGCAGAGAAAGGATAGTTTGAAAGCTGTGTAAAATCACTGATGACAGGAACGAAGTGATCAAGAAATTGTTCAGTTTCTTTTAACAAGGGAGTTGATGAGCATCATATGAAATTCAGTTAAAAGTTTTGATATAAAGGAGATGCTGTTTTCATTAGACATAATTAATCTATGCAGTTCATTGTCGTGGGATATTATAAATGCCAAAGTATAAATAAATTCAAAAAGCAATTGAGCAAGTGCACAGAGGAAAGGTTTACCAAAGAGCATTAAAAATTAAATGGATGCAGATGCTACTTTTATCTTGAAGTTCTTACATTGCAGGTTTTTAATGCCTGGGAGAATATATGTGGATCATATTAACACCTACTCCTTTCCTCTTTTATAGCATTCAAGCATCTGCTGCTGGACACCGTGGCAGTGAATATTGTGTTCATCCAATGTGTCTGTTCTTGTGTCCATAATGATTATTGTAGGCTACATAAAGCATACCTTGTTCATTTATGTTAATTATGGGTGACAGCATAAATCGTGGAGATGAAGTTTAGTCATAACTTCCTGTGCTGAACAGAAACAATTTCAGATGTGTCATTGGAGCTCTTGTGGATAACCTGGCTGTTTTGCTTCCCATTATAGTCGTGTTTCGTGTGTTATTTCTTTGTTGAATACAGTGTGCGACTTCAGCTTGGTATTGTGAGTTTTGGTACCACTCTAGGACAAGTAATCTTTGATCTCTGCACACTAGGCTAAAGGAATGATTTATTTGCAGTGTTTATTTCTTGAACTGGATGTGGCATCTTCAGTACACATAAAAGACAGACAATAAAACAGGTAGTTGGCAGCAGTATCACCAACACCAAAATGTTTCTTACTGCTGGTTCCTCATGTAATTTACTGTGTCATTGTGGATTATATTTGCTAGTTCAATTACTTTTAAATTCCTTGATAAAATAATTTGTTAGTGTGACTATTTAGAAAGGTCAATTAAAATTGCTGAGCCCAGAGAAATCAATTTACATCAGAAAAACTGTTTGAAGACACCATTAATTGCCTGATTCACTGACAAAACTGGTTATGCAGTTAGATTTGAACTCCAGATGCAGGAGCCTCCATCTACAATGAACTTGCACTTTTAAGTTATGAATGCTGAAGCATATGAAAGACTTAATGAGTTAGGAGTTCCATGGCTGAATGTTTCCTCTTGTGCCATTTTTCTTCAGTTCCTTCTTATTTATTCCTTTCAGATTTTTTTTTGTTGTTGTAAAACAGCTAAAAAGAAAATTAGAAACATAACATGTCATAGTAAATCTTTACTGCATAGTCAGCATAGCTTGCAGTCTGTTGCTCTAAATAAACTGTTCAACTGATTAGGTATCAGTGGCTTTGTGTTTGCAACTAAAATAGCAGAAATGGGCACAGCTAAAATTAATTTTAAAAGAACACTTTACACTACGTACACTTCTTTCTCACCTCTTTTACCCTTTGTTAATGGTGAAGAGCAGTAAATCGACTTGAAATTGGGCCGAACTGACACCAACAATACTTATGCCGTGCTTATTGTGTGAGAAACTAACTGTAGCATCATCAATCAAGCTGTCAGGTACAATGTGAAAGTCCTACGTTCATTACATAAAGAGGAACTCCACGAAGAAATGGAACCCCTGTGATGAATAGACACTGGACACCAATTATTGTGGTGCTATTAATCTTTACAACCAAAGTTAGCATAGACTGGGGACTGCAAACTTAAACCTCTGTGGGGAAGAAATGCACCTACGCTCACGTTCATGTATGTGACTTTGTGAGCTTTATAATCTGAAACATTCATTTGATGGGATGACAACTAGAAGTGAATTTTGCCAAGTTAACTTAGAAACACTTCTAAAGGCAGGTATGATGGATGAGGAATGTTCTTGCCACGCATGCTCTGGGAACACGTGGATTATGCTGATGGTCGCTGCCTCTCCCTGTCTTCCTTGTGAGCTTGGATGTTATTTCTCTGAGAGATTTCTCGTATTTAACCTTAACATTGTTGTCTTGTTTCTGGAGTTGAAAAGTTTCTCATTGTACGAGAATATGAGAATGATGCACTTGCAAAGGACAGGAATGAAGTGCAATACGTAAAGAATGTGTTCCCACTGATAGAAGTAGTCTTTGCACATCTGTGCAATGAGTATCTATGATTGAAGTATCTAAGAAATTGTTTCCTTGGATGGCAGGCATCATCCTGATTTACAGTTTCACGTGAGTTTCTGTAAGTAGTTCTGTGGCAGGTACTTTTTGGGGGTCTTATTCCTACTTCCTGTAATTCCTGAAGCTTTCTGTCTGAAATCAAAGTGGCTTAATGAATTTGGTGCAAGTGAAAAAAAGCAAACCCCAGCACTGTAGAGGCAGTGGATCTCAAAGTAATTTATTGCTGTGTAGCACCACTGCAAAACAGCATCTATTGCCGAAATGATGTGTAATGAGGAAAGCGTACGCTCCACTTGAGGCTACAAAAAATAATTCACAGTCAAATTGAAGATTTTTCAGAAAATGCTGTGAAATCATTAATTTTTGCGGAAAATAGAGACTTTCCTATGGAGTGAAAACTGTACAAAATGGTTTTGATCCCATACGTATTTGAAAGCTCTTAACAAAATTATTGACTTTCCAAAATAGTATTCCTTTTAGTCTTATGTCTTCTGCTCCAACATTAACTTTTGAAAGCCATTCTTTTGTGTTGATTCCCATCTCTGGAATAATTTTCATTCATTTCAGATGTTTTGAACACTAAATAGATATAGTTATTTGGGTGATCGGTGACATTAAATAGTGAAATTTAAATTCTTCAGTTCATCTGCTTCATACTTCTCTTCCATTTTCATAGGTAACTCTCTGAGCTGTGGCAGAAATCTGAAGTTCATTTTTACCCTGATGTGAAAGAGAATCGTACTCTGCTCTTTTTTCCAACAGGGTTTGAGTGGAAACCCTGTCTGCTTCTTTGCTTGGGCTTTTCAAATTATCACTTGAATCCTAAAGAGTTTTCAGGATTTCTTGTCCTTTTTCCAGGCTGCTGAGAGGAAATGATGCCACCTCAATGTTTCACTGCAGAGAGGAAATGAGCTGCACGAGGCCACTTTCTGTACAATCATCACAGAACATTCAATCAGAATTAATTGCTAAAATTATATAATTATAGCTGCACTGAATGAGACTAGACCACAGCATCTGTTCCAGCCCCAACTGCATTTACTCTTGCTTTTGGGGGAAAAAGTGCAAACTAGGATAAGCCTTTTCTGTGCCATTTTATAAATAGCTAAATAAAATAGTGGTTTGTTTAACGGGAGACTTTGAAGTGAAATAGATATTTTAAAACCACCGTATGGTAATAATGCTACCAAAGGAAGAGAATAATTATCACTTAAATTATTAATTAAATCCTGAAGGACTTTTAGGCTTGGTTTTCTTACCTGATGGTAAACCATCTGAAGAATTGTCATGAAAGAAAACAGTAACTTAAATGGAAATTCTCTGCATTGTGAGTCCAAATACATTAACATTTTGTTTATGATTGTATGAGAAACAGTAAGATTATCTCTAAATATCAAGCAATCATTAGAAGGGAGAGATTTACTGCTTTTGAAAAAGCAGGAAGAGGAAGCTTCAAAATACACAGTGAGAAAGGCAAAAGCCACATTTGGGTTCCTTGCTTGTGTGACTGATCTTGGCGTCCTGCCCATTGCATTTACTACTAGGCTATTGGTAAGCAGTAAGGAAATATTTCCTTTTTGCCAGTCCTAAGCCCTCAAAAACTGAGGGGCAGTCCCCTTAAAACAAGAGATGGGCTTGAATAGAGAGAGAACCAGTACATTTCGTCTACTTGCTGCACTACTTTTTAATCTTGAAGTTGACCAACTTTCAGAATTTACTCTAAAATCAAGAAATTGGTACAGATATTTTTTCATCAGAACTCAATTTATAGGTATTAACTTTTCCCCCAGAAAAGAAGTCTTTAAAAAGGCATCAAACAGCTTGAGATTTGCAATTGTGAATAAGGAAATTCAGCAGACACTGTTCTGCTATGGAAATTCTAGGAGTTCAGGGTTATAACAGAGCATTTATTAAAGCTAGTTTACTGTCAAACATTTCAGAAAACTTACAGACATCAAACTGACAAAGAAAATAAGACGTATATTCCAAACTAAAAAGTATCTGTGTGTGTATTTCACAAACATATAATTCATAAATTTTGTTCCTTGGTATCTCATCCTTTTTGAGAAATCGAGTAGCATGTCACTGAATGCTTGCTGCTCCCCCTGTTATGTTGAAGTCACTAGTTTTGAGCAAGTTTTTTGCACATATTAGATTTGTTAATATAGCCTGATTTAAATTCTGTCTTTCCTAAAATAACCAGGCAGCATATGTGAGGCTGTCATTTAACACAAAATATCAACTAAAAACTGCTGCATCAGTCCTGTAAGTTCATTTAATGCTGTCTTTGCTAAGAAGGCAGGGTTGGGGTTTTTTTTTATATTTCTCACATATAATAAATGTTGACATTATTTATCAAAAACTTTTTATTAAATGAGACAGAGATAAAATTGGATTTCGTGATAAAAGGAGCACTCAAACAATCTCATTTAGAATGTATAGCCTTTTTTGCAGTGCCAGTCTGCAGAGCTGTTTGGTGATGAGTTCTGGTTATATGAACAAAATATTTTACTGACTGAAGTGTTAATGTGCTTAATTTCAAGCAGTCTTTGCAGATGCATGGAAGCATATTGTGATAATTGCTAAAATGACATTTTAACATACTTTCTTGTTTCAAAACTCATTTTATCTTCAAGTGTTAACTTCTCTCTCCACTCTGAGTAAGAACACGTTTATTTAGGACCAGCTGTTGTTATACAACAACACAACTTAAACTGAAGTCAAAAAGTAATATTAAGGTGATGAATAAACAAGAGGTTTGGCATAGTGATAATATTTCTATGTATTTCTTTCCTGGTCCTAACAAGTATACCTGGATACGTGTGTTTGGTTTCCATGTAAGGCATAAAGTCCTATGAAATTAGGTTTTATCTGGACCGGACAAACTGACAGTAGGCATTTCTACTGGAAAAGTGATTCCTTTCTTGATCAGGAAGCTGAAGCTGGATATAGGCCTCTGACTTCATAAAATGCTGTGATGGAAAAATGCAATTTGTATTGTTTCATGTGTACTAGCTTAGGTGTTTGCAGTTTTATTAGGGTCATACATAGTAGCTTCAGATGAAACATACACGTTACAGGGAGTCTTTTCTGCACTGTGGATATTTAGTATTTGAACTTCAGATGCAGCTTCTTAATTGGCAGTGACAATTAAAGGGAAATCAAGCAAGAAAGTGTTCAGGAGCTGCTTAAAACTAACTGGGATTTTTGTGCTGGTTGAGATTCATGGCTGAAAGATATTTTGATGAAAGCCTTGCTATGGCATTATGTGTGATTAAATTACACAGTGTCAGCCAAGCAGTGTTGCCTTCAACAGTATCCCTATAAATTACCTTCATGCTCTTTGCTCTGAGAGTCTTTGGAGCATCTGTATTTATGTGCTGCTGTCTGTTCTCAAGGGCCCTTCTTTCATAATGAGGGTGCAGCTCTCTTCGCATGGTATTTGATGCAGGCATGATTACAGACAGGATACAGAAGGTTCATATAATTTGCTTTATTTATTCTGCTGCTGAAGATACGTATTTCCATTTTAAAGGTAACCCTCTGTGGTTTCTTTATGGAGACTTAAAGACTTCAGGAAGAAAGTGTAATTAGAATTTCCTTCCAATTCAAACAGTGGTTTTCCAGTTGGTGGGGGGCTTTTTTTCAACATGTGTGTCTCGTGGTTATTACATGCCAGCATCCCCATGTTTATATTTAACAGGGCTGAATTCAGATCTCCTTGACCTGGGGTCTTAACCCACTGGAGATGCTGGCTTTGGCCCTACAGAACTTTATTGGTTGACTTCCAAAGGAAACTTTACAGTGTTGAGCAGCAGGAAAAATAGGGACAGGGAATGTCAGGATAATTAGCAAGCCATCTTTGTTCACGCATCCCTTTTGTAACTGGAACAGGTTGTGCAAGGAAGGTCTTCTCTATCCTGCTGAGCTGCCACTGAGGCTTTGCCTTCTGTTGAGTTGCTGATCTGTCATTGGGGGATTTGCTCAGCAACACTCTGGTGCCCTGTTCTTTGCAGTCTGAGTTATGTTAAAGTGACCTGTTTGCACCTAAGCTTTGAAGAAACTGAGATGAGAGTTGGAAAGCACTGGTATTTCACTTTTTCATGGTCTCTCAATATACAGGTAAATAGAAAAGAAAAATTTATTCTGGCAATTTGCACTGGCTTTTTTTTTTTTTTTTAAGCTAATTTAGGTGGTTGGTCTAGTGATGTAACGTGAAAGAAGCAGCAGTTCTTGAAATAGTTCTTGTAGGCTGTTCATTTCATAGGAGATATGTAAAGTGCTACTATTTGGAACACGAGGCTTAACAAAAGGATCACACAAGAAGATATGCTGTAATTAAAGTGAAACATTCTAACTACTTTTCACAACTAAAAACCTTTCTTTTGAATGGTGAAAGGATGAAATAAGACTAAGAGGTGAGTGAACAAATATGTGGCTGTGGTGTGTATTGGTGTTTATTATACCTACATAGGGAATAAAGGTAATCTAAACAAATTAACATAAATGTGCTTGAAAATGACAGAAAATCCTACTGAATGTGCTCCATGGTGTGCTTAATGTAAGCTTCTTGGAGATCTCAAAGATAGGACTTGTTAAGGTGTGTGAAATAGTTCACTTAATTTAGCTGCTGAGTGTTCTTGATTTCTGTGAGAAAGTATGATCTTGATTTCACTAGAATCATTAATATAAAACTTTGTATTTGAGTACATACATTCCAGAATGTGAGAATCGTGTTACAAAGTCCTGGGCATGTACAACACTAAAAATCACATGAAGAGGTAAAGTGCCCAGTGTTTTGAAAGATTCTGCTTATGTTATTTTGAGTATGCGTTAAACACATTGCAAAAAGTTGAAAAAAAACACCAAACAAACAGGAAAGTGAGCTCTAAAACAGCTGTAAAACAGCAATCCTTGTTTTGTGCACAGATTGAATACTGTATTCTGTATTCTTACTGACAGGTAAGGCACAAACTACAGGTGTGGCTGATCGGTTTGGGTGTAGTTGCATTAGAGTGTTCCTTAATTCTGGGGAGATGTATTTGTGATGAATTCAAATTCTCTGTTACTAGAAAATGTGCACGTTGGAGAAGAGTTCAAGTAATTTCAGATTTAACAGGTAAAAATAGGAAATAATTCAAAGATTAGAGGAAAACTATATTACTTGTCTTCGGCTGTGTGTATGCTGCTGTTTACTGCGAGTTGGGAGCTGCCGGTGTGGAAGGAAGGAGCTGGGACAGCGGTCATTCAAGTGAACAAGCAAACAAAAGCACCCTGAGCCTGGACAACACCAGAACTCACATTTCTGCTGTGCCAAGGTAACTGCAGTGGCTTCACTGTAATGGTGGGTGATTTCTTGAACATGTTAGCAAAGAGAACACTTTTGAGATGTTAATTTGCTCTTATGCAAATTAACCTGTCAATGGCACAGTGACTGTGGAAGACCCAACTTCTTTTCCTCCAGTGGTTCCTATGGTTTCAGAGGTATGCTTGCTCAGTTGGGAAGATATGAATATTTATGGTATACAAAAAACCCTCATCTGTGTTGCAGTTTCTATAATTTTTATTTAATTTTACATTAAAAGATGTCATTTCTATCCATTGCATAGGTAAATGGCTTCATCAGCAATCATTTTATGCATCAAGAGCTGGCCTGATTTACAGAATGCTAAACACAGATGGGTTTGTTCCTAATGCTCTCTAGTAGCTACTGTAGGAAAGAGTGCACAGTATATGCCTAATACATTATTTACTGAAGATAAATGCCAGACATGATTATGGTAAATTAGACCTTTTGAATTATTTATGAGACTGAGTGCTAAATGTTTTTCTCCTCCTTGTGTTACTATAAAAGCTGTTATATAATTGTTGGTAAACACTTTTTTTGTTAATTATTCAAGATACAGGAAATAAAATGTTTGGTTAAGTGAATCTGCTATTCACTTAAAGCCTTCTGTTGTTTTTTTTTTTTTTTTTTCCTCCCAAATGTATTTCAACATTTATCTCTGCTTTCTGAGGTAAAAAATTAGTCCATTATCAGATAACATTCCTTGCAGTCCTGTTGTCACCTAGATGGAGAAACTGAAAAGCAGAGTGCCTTTTTAATTATTACTTTTTTTAACCATCACACTTCGCTTACGAGTATTTCCATAGTACGTGAGTGGAAATATGTTCCATGATGAGTGGCTGTTCTCAGTTGAGTGGATTTGTGGATAAAGTTGGGTATTATGGTTTGTGCCCTGACTTGTACAATGATTGCCCTCTTTTCTATTGAAATATTTGAGTTTCTGAGGAAAGCAGGTCTGTGCATTACTGGCATAATATTTGTATGTTCCAATCTCTAACTGCTTCATTGGTTTCCAGTAAAACTCCAAATAAAAAAAAATCTGAACCTGAATTAAGTATTCTACACAAGGAATTCCTCCTCCAGCCATTTTAATGTTTGTGGAGTTCTTTTTTTCTAATTATATTTTGAAATTGAAATTCTAAGATGCCGCTGTTCCCAAAGGCCAAATGAACATAATCTATTTGACGGCAGAGTGGCTTTCGGCAGCAAGGAGCACGCTGACAATGTGGCCATATACATCTTTTGTCAGTTTTTATTTAGCATGCAAAATATATTTTCCATGCTGTGAGAGTACTTCTGCACCAGTTTTAAAGCTATGCTGGCAATTATGTGTTAAATTCTCATTCTGCATTTTTCACAGAGAAAATGCCCACTTATTTATTCCAACTGGAGCATCTTTGGAGCAATTCATATTTATTTTGATACATTTTCTCTATTATTTTTTCACTCAGTTGGGATAGCAAAGCTCACTATCTTGTAATTTGGGCGTCACATTAGAATCTGCGGTGAAACAGCAGTTCTTAGATGTGGACGTGTCATGTGGTTATGGGAGAATTAATTCCAGGAAGATTTTCTCCATGCTTTGTGTGTGCCTTATGAAATACTTTGTAGAACTGAGAGGTATGAATGGAGAAATACTGGAAACACATTCAAGACTGTTCTGTGATACGTGCCCAGTTCCCACTCACCATATTTCTGAGTCTGGAAGAGAAAACAATGAATTAGTGGAAGGTGGAGAAAGTTTGGTTAGGAAATTTTACGGATAATACACTTCTGCCATCATGTATTTCTTATCAGTCTTTCTTATCAAATTAAGAACCAGACAACTTCTCAACTGGGATATTTTAGAAAGCTGTTACCATTTCTTCTTTCTTCCAGAGGATTAATTTTCTCCCCCCCATACTTCTCTCTTGGATTCAGCAAGAAAAATGAAATACTATTTTATGTAACCTTTTACTGACAAGTATGTTTTGAATTGTTTTGTTTTCCTCTATTTATAAAGCAGTATGAGAACAGTTGCTTGTTTGTTTCTGGAAAGCTTATTCTTCTGTAAAAGGAGAATGGAAAGTTCAGGCCCAGATCTAAGCTATATATTTGTTTGAGGAAAGCTTTTGTAAGTAATGTTAATACACTTAATGCATTTTGTCCCATTAAAGGGGTAAAGTGCCAAATGCTTAGCACTTAAATCTGTGAGGAAAAATGGAAATCAGCAGCTTTAATTTAAATTAATTCAACTTTTTAAGATAAATTTCTACATGGGTCCAAATTGTGTTTGGTCTTTCCCCCTATAAACTGACAATGGAAAGGAAGCAGCCTCAGTGTGGTTTGGCCTTATCCTGTGTGCACGTTTCTTCAGAGAGTGCTGTTCCATGTGTGAGTCAAGAGGAGCTGGCTGAATAAGTGCTGAGCAATGATTTATGTTTCTCCTCTCCCCATTTACCAAAGGAATAGGAGAAGAACAGATAACGATTTGTCCATGCATATTCACATCACTTGACCTATTCAAATTTTTTTATTCCCTGTGATCTTTTCATAAATTCAGGAGCTTGAATTTCAGATCTGATTAAAAAGAATAGTTATAAACTCTGAGCTAATTTACAATAGAGAACAAAATACCTGCAAGGCTATAGAAAATATTTCATATCAATCCTGAAAAGGAAATTCAGCCAGCCAGGGTTAAAAGCTGGTACTAGTGACGTACAAATTAGTGTTAGTAAAAAAAAAAATGAATGTGCTGTAATGGATAGAGCAGTGAATTTCAGTTTCAAATGGTGCAATGGCCTGTTTATTATTTCTAACACTGCTTGTTTAGGTATCAAAGTCTAAAGATTCTGTGCCAGCTTTACATGAAATTTCTTAATTTCTATTTTCAAGCTAGATGTAACTGTGGGGCTGGTGTGGGTGCTAGTAGTGAAGTAGGTGTCAGCTTTAGAAATTTCTGGTGGTGACCTTTGAAGGAGGCATATTAAAATGTTGCTATGATATAAAAAAATGCAGCTGAATGCTATTGCCCTGAGTTTCTCTGAATTTCATGCCAGATGTGCTTAATTTACTGGAAAAAAATAAAAAAGGGAGTTGGGACTATTTACTTTCCTCGGTTTGTGGCCTTTCTTTCTCCAACAAGAATTTTGTGCATCCGGACCCAGTAAAAATCACTGTCTTTATGGTTTCATTGGTAGTTTCATAGAAATTATGAATTCAAATGATTTCTAGATTTTCGCTCTGCAGTTAGCTGTAGGAAAAAGCTGAAAAAAATCCTGTTATAAATTAAATATCTTGAACATAGTTTGGAATTCATACTGTATTTTAAGACAATTAGTTACATTTCACTATTTACTTATTAGAATTCATATTTTGTTATAAAAATTATTTTGGAAAATGTCCCCATTCATTCTGTTTAAATTTTGATCCTATGTAGAAAAGTTAAGCGTAACTTTTCATAAAAATTTTTTCTCCTTTGAGTTCTATCAAATGCAATTAAATACGGCCCCTCTGTTTTCTCCTAATTCACTGGCAGCCTGCAGTTTTCTGATAAACAATTAGTGTAATGATTTATCTAGAGGGAAAACTCAAATGTTTAGAAGGTACATTATCTGGAAAATTATTTTAAAACTAAATGATGAAGCAATGCACCCAGAGGGCATGAGGATTCAAAACACCACCAAGGAATATTTACAGTGAGGTTTGTAAACTCAACAGCCATCAATATTTACAGGTTCAGACAAATGGTGATTTATTGTACGTGGTTAACTTGTGCTTTAGCAGAAGCCCAGTTGCCAAGACCAAAAGTAACTCCATGTTACTGTTTGTTCGAAATAGGACAAATGAAATTTTTGTAGCTGAAAATAACAGAAATGTCTGCAAGGAGTTGGATCGCTTGTCTCTAGCTTGAAAAAACCAACCAAACAAACCCACCACATGCTTTAAAAAACCCCCTAAAATCAAACAAACTCAAACTAACCAATCAACAACCCCAAAAGACCAAAACCCAGGAACTGTGTGTAGTGTGATACTGAGTATCACTCATTGAGATGTTCATGATTCTCAACTTTCTTATATTTAACAATATGTTGCAGGCACCCAGCATGCTGTGTGTTTGGAAACACAGGTATTAATGGCTAGCAACGACATGACAAGTGTTTTAAACGGAAAAATCATTACAGTGTAGTGGCATACTGTTTACTTGGTATTAGCACTCCTGCTTACCCCAAAGGGTTAACATCTTTCCACCCCCAGCCTCCCTAGGAGTACATCAATAACGCATTTAAAATTCATTACTGGTAATTTTATCGTTGGTAGCCGTTTACTGTGCTTTAATGGGAGCGTTGATAAGAGCCTGCCTGCAGATGATAACAGGCTTTCCCCTTTCCCGTTCCCGTGGCCATAATCACGGCTGTGTTTGTTTACTCGCAGCTCGAGGAGCCTCAGCCGAATTAAGGAGCTGGCTGTGACATGCTCTGGAGCTGAGCAGCAGCTCCCACCCGCAGCCCCAATCCAGCTGTTATTCTGCGAGCTGGCTGCAGGAATTAAGACTTAGTTCTCAGTGTTCCCCAAATCCTAGGGGAAAAAAAATGGCTTTAGAAGCATCCTGTTGTAGCAGTGTTAGCACAGAAATGATTTGGTGATGAATGGAGCTGGGTACTTTCAAAAAAACCACTTTGCCACGGGTGTTTTGCCTGTAGAGCAGCATAAAACTAATTTTATGAAAAAGCCAAATTGTTTTGCTAGATATTTAATTTTTTTCCTAATGTGGTGGTTTCCACCTGCTTGTAGGAGACTGGCTCAGGCAGATGATAGCCTACAGAGTCACCAGAATCCCAAGTATCCCTTTGCTGACTGCAGGTGTGGTGGTGCCCACTGGCTGCTGTGTAGGGAGGATAGTGAGGGCTGCTGGAAGCACGGGTAGAAGCAGCTCTTTATCTCCTTGGTGCTCCATTCATCTTTTCCTAAGAAAGGAAGGAGCTTCCTGCTTCCCTTGCAGTCCACGTGGCAAAACCTTTTCCTTATCATATGGGGCCCTTCCTTGGGAAACAAATGACCGGCTTCTGCCTCTCCTGTGTCAGGCAGAAAAGGTGTTTAAGCAGGAGATGAGTTAGACACAGAGTTCTGCTTCAGTAGTGGCTTCTGCTGGGTGTCGCAGGGAAAAATTATTTTGGGTCTTTTATTACTCTGAGTCCTTAATGCCTCGAAGTTTTAAGCAAGTGCTACTCGATAGTGGACGCTGTTTAGCTCTGGCAAATACTGAGCTTTTCCTTATCTGATATTCAAGCACAAGTTTGGAACTGGCATCAAGAAGGGTGGTTCCTGTGCAGAACCTGAGAATCCAGTAGAACTGAGGGCAGCCTGCCTGTGACTCTACTAATTCACTGTTTCAAGACTTTCATCTTTTAGCTGTTCCCTGTGTATTTTTGTAGGGTGGCAAAACCTGCCTTTGGCTATTTTTAAGGGTTCATTTGTGTTTTGGCTATATCAGAGTATAAAGTATATGTCAATGAAATAACTGTGTGTATCATATATTCTATGACCTCGATTAATTTAATTTAGTATGTCAAAGTTCCAGGGTAAACAAATCTCTAGATGTATTTGGAATGCTTCCTCTCTTCAATGAGAGGAAAATTGGGACTGCTGTGTATCAAATTCTGTTTCATAAACAGTCATGGAAATGCAAAATTTTCTGAACCTAAACAGTCTCATTGGCCCCAGCAGAAATGTTTAAAGTGACTAAACTGATTAAGAGATGACTGATGTAACTGGAAGGCTACAGTCACTACAAAGCTCTGTGCTTGGTCCCCAAAACCTAGCGGCAAGCATTGTCAGCTCCATGAGAGCATCTGTGTTTTGGGAATCTGAACCCATTACAGTATTAAGCAAGCTGTGGATTAACCTAAATTCCAAAAATCTAAGATATTTGAAAAAAAAATTGTACTTTAGAAACGGGGATCACTCTGGCAAGGCTCATCAAGTGCCCTGTAGTTGAATGCTGATGAGAATATACATGGAAAACATGCACAGCCTCTCATGAGGAACAGGAATGTGAAAAAGAAGAGACAAGGTCTTTACTACTATGTCTTGAATTGATTTCAACAAAATGAACCTGTTATAGAATTGCCTTTGGGGTTTATCAATTGTGTGTTTTAATTTCTATATAAATATGAAAATGCAAAAGAAAAAAAAAATAAAACCTGGATCTTTTTAGGAAGATCCATCTCAGGCTTCTCAGATTTCCTCAGTGTGCTCAGCTTTTCACAACTGATCAGTGGCCTGAGTGAAATTGGCTGTACCTGCAGCACCAGTACAATGCCAGACAGAGCTGGGTCTCTGTACCAGTGGGCACTGCTGGACCTTTAACATCAGACAACTCTTTGAAGTGTTATTATGGAACAGGTTGAAACCTGCAGAAGGAAGCTGCTGGTGATAAAACCCTATCTGCAAGGAGACTTGTAGGGACAGTAGGATGAATAAAAAATACTATCATGTCCATGTAAAATGTGTTCAAATAGAAACACCACTGCCTTTTTTTTTAAACTTATATTTTTGCTGAAATATTATCAGTGTGATGCAATGGTAGCATTTGAAGATCCTCTGAAATTATGCTTGATATTTTTAGCAATGTGCAGTGTTTTCCTTAATCTATTTTAATAGGATTTACAATCCTTTTTTTGATAAGAAGCTTCAAGCCTTTTTGAAGCTTCACTAAAGCAATAATTGTGGTTGTATGAATTTGGCTTACAGTCTCTTGATGCAATTTATATATATTCCTACCAAGGGAAATATCCCTACACAATATTTGTAGTATGGATCACACCTGTTGTAAATAAGTGGTCTTTTGTAGTGGTTTATAGTTAACTCATTTTCTATGTATTTGTCTTATTTCCTCAGAGAATTGATTTAAGAACATTTTGAGATTCATCAGCATATAAAATTAATTTCCTGGGCTAAAACACCAAAACCGGATCTTGTTCAGACCACTTTGTTGTATCACACATAATGAAGTGTTAGCCAAATATTTTCTTTAACCATTACCTTCTCTTTAATCCGTTTAATCTGGTGTGAGCACACAGTCCCCTTTCAACCCAGGTGACTGGACCACATCCAGACTCCTCCCAGCAGCGAAATCAGATGCAATTGGACCAGTTTTGGAAATAAGGCACAGAATCAACATTCCTGATGATCAGATTTGCACAGTACATAAACTTGCAATTGTTATATAGATGTCTTAGCACAAATATGCTCTCAATATGATGTAAAACTGTCCTAATCTCCTGGTTACATAACTTGATCTCAGCACATTCCTTTTTACACAGTTTGCTTGGTGTAGAAAATAGTTTTTATTAAAGCAAGAATTAGTAGTAGTTAGTGTTTAAAGAAAGCATTTTGCACCATTTTGCTCACAAAGAGGATTATATTTAAGATACCTGGCTTGACCTGATTTTCCCACATGGGAAAAGCAAGCATTCTTTTCCTGAAAAGCTGTGAAGGTGTCTTTGGCCCTTCATCTACATAGGACAACCTTGGTCTAAATGGTAAGTCCTGTAGAATTTTGCATAGAGCCTGCTGGAATTATGTTTAGAATCTTGAATAATAATCTCCTTGTTATTTTTCCTTATCCCCTAAAATTTTTTTACCCTGTTCTATCTGAGAAAAACACAAAGTGCATCACAACTGAGCTTTCCTTATTAGCTGATTAAAATCTTAGGTTTTTGTTATTGTGTCTGTCAAAGTTGATCATTGATAGCATCAGAACAGCAAAAGCAGAGAATTTATTACAACTATCTGCTTCCTCTGAAATGCACTAAATAGCAGCAGAGACAGAGGCTTTGCAACAGCAGTAGTGCAAGAAAAAGATATGGTAATTACAGTGGTGGTGTTTTATAAAACTCCTTTCTGCTATTATTTTCTGCATATCCTTCGGCTCAAAAAGCACTGAGATGAATGTCATTAAAGACAGTGTATTCCCAGCTGTGCCAAGTACAGTGTTCAAGAAATTCCTCCTGTGCCTTTTGAGAAGAGTTTCAACTTGTATAAAACCTATTTACAGAAAGGATGAAGCAGAAGAGCAAGTGGGGAAAATACTCTGGGAAAAAAAGATTGTAAACAGAAATGAATACATATTTTCCAAAGAATTTTGCAATATCTGCAAGGTAAATACGATGGTTCAGATAAAAAATATTTTAGTGTTTACTCTGAAATTGGACTCTAATCTGTCCCCCTCACCCTATTTATCCATTTTAGGTCAAAAGTTAAAAAGTTAAAGCTGGGAGAGGTTTTTTTTGTATCTGAAATCCATAAAGTGCATTCTTGTGTTGCAGGTCACTGCAATAAATTAGAAATTCCCTGTATCCTTTGTCATATTCACTGTTGAGCTCTAGTCACATGAATGTTGGGTACCTGAGATATATTTTTTTTAGTTTAAGCCGTGTTTAGGTTCTGTGATTGCCAGATATCTGATACAACTGAATTTTATTTCATATTTAGGTAAATCCAGTCACAGTATATTGTGAGGGTGCTTTTAAAATATTTTTCTTACTGACTGTGGAAGAGATTACAGATGTTTGGCCTCATTAAACTTGTGTTAGTTGAGAATAGCCAGTGTGAACGAATAACCTGGCATTGCATTGTCTCAATAGAATTCCCTTTTTGCAAAGGAAGGAGTTCTAGATTATCACTGCACTCAAATTTCTAGTTTTCAGAGTTATAATATTGTATATCAATTACTTTTTAATGTGCTATTTATCCACTTTTGGAATTCTATAGTCAAATGATTTAATTCACCCTCCTGTTTAAAAATCACAAATTGAATAATTGCAGGATATAAACGAGTGTTGAATTGGATAAGCTTGATTTAGAAGATCTATCTCTATTTCATACCGCCCATGATCACAGAAAAGTGTTTTAGAAAAGGTAAATGCCAAGAAACCCCAAATTCTGAAACAATAGAATTGCAGTCAATGCAGTGTCCATCCCCACCCCCATCCTAGAGCCAGAATAAACCTGAATAAATGGGATTGCAGGATTCTATTGGGAAGGCAATTAATCCCTTGAGAGGGAGAGGGAGATCTATTAATATGCAAATGAAGATTATGACACGGTCAGCATATTTTAAAGGGTTTTGTGTCACTGACAGGCGTTTCCATTGGAACAAAGCAATTTTCAAGAATTTACAGGAAAATGAAGGTCTGAAAAAAGGAGTTTAAGAGAATGTTACTTTCAGAAGTGCCCCTTTGTCTCTTGTTTCTTACTGAAGATGCAGCAGTGCAGGGAGTGCTGGCAGCTGGGGACATCTTCACCCCTGGACCCTTCAGCACCCTGGCATTGGAGCTTAAATGTTTTCTCCATGTGTTGTTTCTTTGTCCCTCACAAACAGAGACTGTCAAGGCAGGGCACAGATCATTCACTGTTTCTATGATCAGTGTATTTCTAGTCAGCTGTGGGAAGGAGGAGCCATGGATGCAGTGGTGCAGAAATGGTCAAGACATTTGCAGTCCATGTAAGAGGCAGGGCAGGCAGACGGGGCAGGCACCTGCCGAGGGTTTTGGCTGGCACTGGCATTGCCTTATTCCTCTGCTCTCTTCCATCCTCTCTGTGCTTTCCTCTGCCCCAGGCTTTAGCTTCTCCTCCGGGATGATTCCTGCCCCAGACCCTCTTTAGCTGTCTTTGCAGAGTGCCTTTCCTCTGTATTACATGTCTTGCCTCTTATTTTCATCCAGAGATTTTAAGCAAACATCCTTCTTCCCCCAAGTATGTGAGCCAGGACACGGGCATCAACTGCCTTTAGAGAGTGTTTGACCCCCAGCTCTTGAGAACGTCAGTGTTACTGAGTCAGTCTTACAAAATCACTGAAATGTTCTTAATCTAGATTGTTATGAAGAGGCTCTGATGTATTCTGACAGTTTAATCTTCTCTTTATAAATTTCACTAAAGGGAAATCGTCCCTCTCAGTGTTAGCTTTGGTTAGGCTGGAGCCCACCAGCTCTTTGCTGAAACCATCTCATGTCTCCACTCTCTATCTCCTATGCAGTTTTGGTAGCAGAGCTGCTTTTAGCCCACGGCTTTCCTAAAAGGAGCCATCTCCTTTCTCCGGGATCTGTCTCCCAGCTGTTAGGAGGCTCAGTTGTGTTGGTCGAGGACCCACCCTGCTGGCAGAGCAGGGACTACTGGCCCTTGAAGCAGCAATGATACTGGAGTGCAGTGCTGGGGAGAGAGCACTGGTAGGAGAACCTGGAATTTAGAGGCAAATTTGGAATGTGCAGTGGGAGTGCTGTACTAAAAATCCTTGAGGAAGTGTTGAAAATGATTTTAAAGAGCTGGATCTAATACTTACAGACCAAGAGTCAGACCGGATCCTTTGATAGATAAGCACTCAGAGAGACACTAAGGCTGGAAGAAAATTGAGTTGCTAGTGGTTGTTTAAAAGGCTTTGACCTACTTGAAATCTTTGTGAAAAACAAACACATAGTTGTGCGATGTTATATTTTGTTTTGTTTGTAAATTTATTTTATGTTTATGGCTCCAAGCCACTTTCTGAAAAGCAAGGGAAAAAGTTACTGTGTGCAGCTGAAGAGGTATGAAAGACATTATTTCTGTACAGAAAATCCCAGAGCTTCCAGGAAGCATGGTAAAGCAGGAAGTAGTAGCACATGAAGGATTTTAAATTGAGAGATTAAGGAAAATAGCCATTCTATGCTGTGATACACAAATAGTAATAGTTTTGCTCATAATAAAACACTTTTTGCTATGATAGCACTGGAAGAAACTCAATACATTTTAAATTCTTCAGAGAAAATGTCACGAGACAGTGAAATGTTGAGGTTGTGCAAATTAACATTGGAAAATAATTTGTCAACCTGATTTTATGATTCTAGTAATTACAAAAATATTTTTGTGATAGCCTGCGGCCTAAATTGGGACTAGGGCCTCAAGACAAAAGACACCAGTATTTAAAATATCTCTTTAGTTTGAGAATAGCAGCAAAACTGACTGTATCATGAAAATAAGGGAGGTGCTGGGAAACTATTGGGTATCCAAAAGTTATCCAGTACAATGGTCTGTGAATTTGTGTAAAATGCATTGGGCTAATTATTAGGGGCTTACAAAAATCTTGGGTGTGACATAATGTACTTGGTGTGCTTGTTTTGTGAGTAAGACATAACATTTATTTTCAACTCCTCAAAAGTTGGAGAGTGTCTTTGAAATGCTTTTCATAAAAATCAATTTTTAGTGGGGAAAAAATTCTTCCCTGTGAGGTTGGGGAGGCCCTGGCACAGGGTGCCCAGAGAAGCTGGGGCTGCCCCATCCCTGGAAGTGTCCAAGGCCAGGCTGGACGGGACTTGGAGCAACCTGGGATAGTGGAAGGTGTCCCTGCCCACAGCAGGGGGGTTGGAACTGGATTATCTTTAAGGTCCCTTCCAACCCAAACCATTCTATGATTTTTAAAACAATACATGACAAATACAAAAGATTTGATTTTACTTCCTCTTAACACTTGTCTTTTGATTTTTTTCTTTGCCTTGCTGCTTAACTCATATTTTGATATGAACTGGCAATTTTGTGACATAACATAGTTCAATAATATTCAGCCATATCTAGTTGAGGAATCTTACTTATTTAATATGCTATTTGATGAAAATTTGCCACTATTCCTATGTTTTATAAAGAGAGCAGAGGTATTTTAGTTTATCAAACAATGAAAATGTAAGAAGGAAGAAAAAGTCATTTGAATTATAATGAAGTGGTATAAAATTCACAGTACATTAGTTTTCATCTGTGGGATCTTATAATGAGTATTATTCTGCCAGGCCAAAAATTAATGTTGTGAGGAACTCCCCTCAAGTGCTTTGTGATGTTTCATATCTTTTCACTGTGTTAACCATCATAGGGTTTGACCCTGAGTTCCCAAATGCATCTCATTAACACAGAGATTTCTGCTTTAGTTTAAATAATAAAACCATTGTAGCTGATTTTCTCTGTCAGTTTGTCAGTGGGATGGAAATCTCTAAACCTCTATTTTCTACAAAAGTACCTCGAGAGCACCAATACTTGCCAAAGAACCTTTGCTGACTTGTCCTGCGGTATTGTACAACTGTAACAGTTTCAAGTTGCATTTTCTGCAGTCCTATCAGCACAAAACTATTTCACAGAACTGGGAGACAGTGCCCAGAAAACAAATCACTGTCAGGTTGCATGTTAAGTGTTGCATTTGAAGAGCACAGAGCCATTTTTTAGCCACTTTCACATTCTCGGATTAGTTGTGCATGTTGTCTTTCGAAACTGAAGATACAACCCATTTACCTCCGTGCAGGTTGTTGAAGGCTCTTTTTGTGAAAGTCACAATTGTGGGAGATGATCTCAGTGAGTAGAATCAAAACACTAAGCATTTCTTTTTCAAACCAAAGATGCAAAGGCAAGTCTTTTTAGGGGTGTATTTTCTTAAGAGGTTTGTAGGAATGCATAGGATGCAGCTTTTGCTTTTATTCACACTAAGTTTCAGCTGTTGGAATTAGTGTCTGGTGTTCTGAGGTTCAGTTAATGATTCAGATCTACATCTGGAGTTATAAAATGTTGCTGCATCCATAGAAATGTTTCCTTGATGTAAAACATTAGAACTGAATAGAAATAAAATAGCAATTAAATATAATAATTTTGCATAAAAAGCACCATCACAATTGCAAAATTGCACATTTGAAACCTTAATTTGTGAGACTGAGAGACCATCCTGTGCACTGGAAGTCACTGATCTCATGGAGAAAGTTAAGTTTACATCATAAAGTGTTTGTATAGGCAAGCTAAAATGCTTTTGCTTTTGAAACTGTAAATTGAGTTTCTCTTAGTTTACAAGTGCTTGAGTTGGTGAGATAAATTGTTTTTCTTAGCATAACTTGTCCATTTGTTATTTCCCTGAGGGTTTTTGTTTGCTCATTTTTAATGACGAAACCTCAAACAGATTCTTGTGTTTCCAGTTGAAAACATCCTTGGGGATCTGAACGGTTGCTGCAGTTGTGAGCACTTTGTCTTTGGGGCTGATGGTGGTGGTGGTCCATGGCTTGAGAGCGTGATGAGACTAAAAAAACAGATAAATGGGATGTTGCCTGGGCATTAAAGCTACTGTGCTGCTTCTGCTGGGAGACTCTGGTCTCTGTCTGCCCTTCTTCAGCTGCCCGGGTCCCTCCCAAATATTTCCACCCCCTTTCTGGCAGTGCTGATGCTGTTGGTAATGATCTCAGTAGCCACTGCCCAAGAGCTCTGCAGTTTTCATCTTCCAGTGCAAACTTTGGTAAGGTAACAAAGTAAGATGCTTCTCATACTTCAAGAAAGTGAAAGCAGCAGCTCTTCCCATATTACTAACATAAGTACCTCAGTGAAAACAGGCACGCTATAGACCGTTATCCGTCAAGGATATCAAGAGCTTTGGCAGCAAACAATAGCTCTAGTAGAAAGGATCAAGCTAAACATAGGGGTTGCTGTCTTTTTCTCCTACACAGACTTGGATTTTGTTTCCTCTTTGTACCTAGGAGATTATTAATTCAGTAATGGTATAGTGTCCTAGAAATGCAAAGTATTAAATTCTCGCATTTTCGGATTTTTTTTAAAAGTCAAAGTTCAAATTCTGAGCTGTTTCTGGACTCCGCTTCTGTTTCCCAATTGACATCTGTATTTCCTTTTCAAAATGAAAGGACAAGAAGGGCATAACTCCTCTTGACCCAAGCTAAAATAATTTATTTATCCACTGGACTGAGAAGCCTACTCTTTTTATAACTTCTGTAATATAAATAACGATACAAATCTGAGGGGGAATGAAAATCAAACTTTTCACTCTGTGTGTGTTTTCATCGAGTAATTTTTACTTCTTTGTTTTAGAACATCTCAGAGTTCAATTGTGTACAGTTACATGTGGGCAATGAAAAGACAATTGCAGCCCCAGAAGTCTGCAGTCTAAATATAGCACGAGAGAGAACAGCTGGGCACTGCAGCAGCACGGGCGCTCTAGGAACGAGTGAAATAATTGTGATTGCTGTAATGAGGGGTGGCCACAGCACACCAGCTGTCTCACCAACATGAAGCAAAGCTTCAACTGGATCAGGTATTCATGAGTTTAGCTTCTCTGGTTTACTGTCCTGAGGCTTGCAAGTGAATTTCTTACTTGTCAGAGGGGTAAATTATTAGTGGCTGAAATAACTAGAGAAGAATGTATCTTGGCAATGTGGTTGAGTCTGAAGATAAGAGGATGACAACAAACAAAACTGTTTATGTGTCTTTAGAAGAACTGTGATGTTCTTTGAACTAGTTGAGTTAACCTGCATTTACGCTTCATGGTAACACGTGGTAAAAACTGGAATTGGAGAGATTTGTAGTAAAATGTAAGGGAACGGCTTATTTAACATAATGCTCTGGGTATGGAAGGATTAAAAATACTTTGCAGACAAAGCTTTGTTGCTACTCATGGTTCAGTTTGCAGTGCAGTGCTTACAGGTTCCTTGGCTGACCAAGTCCTATACAATTGATGCTGGAATAAAGTATATTTGTCTATGTCAGATGAAGGCTAAATTTAGTACTGAATTAGTCTAATTCTTGGTCTCCCCTGACTGCTCTGCAAACATCCATATGTAATCAGAGTTAAATGCATTGCAGAGCCATGTCTTTTGTGTCATGGTGAGCAATTATTAGTTTTCTCTTTCACAATTTTTGAGGCAATTTTTGTATAGCAGATGAATAAGACTCGTATATACACAGTATAGCACCAGGTACACCTGCTAACTACTCCTGGTAGTGTTTACCTTTGAGCATGTTGTTTATTTACTATTAGTTTAGTAGTTGAACGACTTTAATGAGTAAAATGCCTTAAATGGTATGATTGCATGTCTAATTAGGCATTTGGATGAAGAAGTCTTGTAGCCTTCTGAAAGCACAGACACTTCCATCTCTCATGTCTGCAAATAGTGTTGCATACACAGTCTTACAGAAGTATTATTTTCTTTCCTTTCAAATAACTCTGATTCAACATACAAGCAAAAAATATTTTGTGGCAAGTGCAAACCCAAACCATTCTGGAATGTGGTTGGTTTTTTTTTTTTTTTTTTTTGTTTTTTTTTTGGGTTTTTTTTGTTTTTTTTTTTTAGCAGTTTCAGGACAAGGTATTTCAGCCTCAAACCCTTGAATTTCTTCTGATAAGTCTCGTGCCTTAAAAATGAACGTTTGAAAATTATTTTATAAGTGTCAGTAGATTATTTGTTTATTCTAATATCTTACAGGGAAAAGTGTAAGACATTAACATGAGTATTCACAATATATATTCTGAATTACAATGTTTGCTTCTCTCAAACTAAAAATTGTAAAGACTTCATGTGACTGTAGGGATGAAAGGCAGAGCAGTTAACTGCTACAAGCTATTTCTACTGAAGACTGTTATTTTCCCATTGTAAGTCGAAGCAAGCAGGACTGCAGATCCCAGTGAAGTCTGAATTCCAGGGACCTACAGCTTCCTAATGCACCTCTCCTTTAACCAAAAGCAGGAAAGTAGGAACATCGTAGTAAAGGACAAGATCTTGATGGACAGACAGTTCTCATGATGTGGCTGACTTTGGAGAGTAACCTTTTTAATTCCAAATACTCTTGACAAGTTTCATGAAAAAAGCCATTGTTGTTAATATGGAATATCGGGCTATGACTGCTTGAGCATGTGTTACTGCTATCCTGAATTCTAAAATTTTTGTACTGATGGTGGTAAGAAAATGAATAAAGATAAGGCTTTTACTGTAAACTTTCAGGCATTTCCAATTTTAGTTTCACTGGGTTTGCTACTGTGTGTTTTTCAATGAATTTCAAAATGCTGTGACATTTGAGAACCATTGGAGAAAAAAAGTATGTTGCCCTTTATTGCACAACAGTAATTCTGCACTTTTGCTTAGGTTTATATTTGCATTTGAAGAAATGTTAGTGCTTGCATTAAAAGCTGGATCTTTCTGAAACTGGAAATGCACTGTAAATAGGAGAGAAAGATTATATAACTTAGAAAAGGTAGAAATGGCTTTGAAATTGCAGGTACGCTGAAGAGGTGAAGCTTCCAAGCTGAAATGGTATTGACATTTAGCAGTGGAGCAATGGGCTTGCATCATGATTTGTTTTTATATAAGCAAACTTTAAAATGATTTCTTGGAATCTTTCTGCTTAAGTTGGATTTTATGACCCCCTTACTCATAAAGTGGCTTAATAAATGAAAAGTAATTAATAGAATGAGCAGATCTGCCCAAACCTTATACAAAACTTCAGCAGGTCCAATGAAATTGTATGAACTGAGGCTATCATCTTTATTAGATGCTTGATTTATGAGGAAACAAACATCATCGTAGCAGGCAGTTTAAGAAGTTAAAAATGTGTATTTTATAGTAATTCTTGTATTAAAAACCTAAAAGTAATTTTTGCCCCTCTTTATTGGTTTTGAAAAGAGGTGTTTCCCCCTAGTTTTAGTGTGCTGTCCTTAAAAAGGTGGAGGTTTCTGTAAGGATCAAGAGAAATGGGAAACTAGAAGATGGTGTTTGACATATTTCAGGGCAGAATAGAATATTGTACAACTTCATCATTTTTCTGCATAAAAAATTTTAATAGGTTTCAGTCTCTTGTAACTCCGATCAATATCTGACAGCTGTATTTACTGCATGCACTTCTAATTCATTTTCATAGGGGTAGGGTATAAAATCTACATATCTCCTTCATTCAGCAGCTTTTTCCAACAAGGCTTTCTCCATGCATATGAAGCAAGAGTCCTTGAAAAAAATATAAAAATATAACATTCTTTGCACTTGTTAGTATAAATATACTTTTAAAAAAAAAGAGTGTATTAAAATCTGTGTTAAGTCTGCCAAAAGTTCACTAACCAGACTGGCAGAAACAGAGATGCTACAGAACTTAATGCTGGTTCCAATATTTGGCTAATCAGGTGTGCAGCCTCAGCGCTGGCAAATAGTTGAGAGTGGTTTTTATTTCAAATGCAGCTAGAGGTAGGTTTCTGGGCATGTACTGTGTGTTACTTACACACAGAGTAGCTGCTCTGCCTTTGATCTCCATGTTTCTGATGGAGAGAAACCTGGTTGCAATAGTAAATGTTCATGTAAAAACACATGCTTGTTTAAATACAGTGCATTTTGCTGACTTTAATGGTGACTCTAATGTAAAATGCTGGTGGCATTGCATTTTAGCATGTGAATGTGTATATTTAAGTAAAAAATTCATTTTTTAATATTCAGGCTTTATATCTTACCTTGGTTCTTGGAATACTGATCATGCATTTAAAATCTCTCTTGCCTCTTTGTCCCTCTGTGGTATACCTGGACATATGAAACAAGACCACGGAAGATATTTTTACTATGATGTAGCAGTGTCACATTTGCTGTGCCAGGTGTTTAACCTTTTACCACAACTTGGTTCTCGTATAAGTGGCGTTTTATGTCCATTTTACAAGAGATTAATTTTGCTCTGCTTGTTGTCAGAGAACTGTTGGGTCTCACAGTGCTGGTAGTCGTAGTGCCAGAAAATGTCTCAGTTTTGAAAGTTGCTTATGCCATGGCTGAGCAGAGATGTGTCACACATCCTGTCTAGCTGTAACAACATGATGCATTTATTACAACACCGAGTTGTGTTGTGTCTCGAGCCTCAAGGAAGCAGTTTTCACCAACTCCATTCATGCAGTGATGTGGATTTTCTTCTGTATGCAATAGGCTGCTGTTTAGTCATCACGAAATCCAAATCAGCAGTTGGTGTAAGTGTGTGTGCCTCCACAGGAACTGTGTCATTAAACAAAGGTTAAATCAAAATGTTGTGGGGAGAGGAAACCACAATTATTAAACATGGCCTGTTTTGTCCAAAGCAATAATATGAAACTGAATCTATAACATGAAATTCATAGAACCAAGACAATCAATTGGAATAACATTTCGTCCAAAATGTCTAAGAATTCTTAAATATATTTTTGGCTGTTAGTCACAAATTCTGTGTATCTGTGCATAGACCATAGGTGGGAGTTTCTCAGAGCGGATCCTTTGATGTGTTACAGGAGACTTGAGGGAGATCAGTAGCTTCTTTGCTTTGGATTGCTCCCTGTTGGTAAAATCAGGTAGGAAAATGTAAATAGGTTGTTTATAACCTGCTTACAAGCCTTGGTCCAAGCTGAGCTGCAGTCCAGCAGGAGGTTTTAACGTTACCAAATTGTCTCTAAGCTATCTGTTGAGGTTTCTGGCCCTTTGAAATGAGCCCAAACTGGAATCATCGTGGCAGAAAGATTTGCTTCAAATCTGTAGAAACAAACTGAATTCCTTTGCCAGGAGTTTTAGTGAAGGTGGCTTATGATTGTAGTAAAATGTTATGATATTTGCAAATTACTAAAACTATCTCTCCTTGCTTAATAACATTTTCTGTTTATCAATAATAAATTCCTCTGTCAACAGTCTAATGATTGTTAATATGTAGTTTTAAATGATAGTGATATAAACAATGCAGAGAAGTGAGATGTGCTTTTTTTTCCTACAGTTTATCAAGCGACTATCTCACTGACATTTTAAAATTCTTTTTTAAAAGCATGATTTGTTGAAATAGAATGGACTAGTTCAGTGTTCACAGTGGCACACAGGCATCATTAGCTATTTCACTCTGTCAGCTATTTTCAGAGGGCAAGAATTTTATGACATTTCATTCACCAGCCGTGCATAGCTTTTGCTCGAGGAAGGTTTCTAAAACAGATAATATTATGATGAATTAAAATTATAAATTATGAAGACATAAGGATGTACACCCTGAGTGCAGAATGTGCATTTGGTTTAGAGGAGATCTGCCTCCATGGGTGTTTTCCTGTAGGTTCTATGTGACCTATAATTTATAGTTATCTCACAAATACTCTTTACTCTAGTGTTTTGAAAACATACTGTCATAAAAATTTACTTGCATTTTCAGAATACACAATTCTGTTTAGGCTGCTTTTACTCCTGTATCTGGAGCCTGGGCTTGGAGTAGCTGGTCCTGCTATACTCTGTACCCTTAGCGCAGAATAAATATGTTTGTATAGAGAGCATGGAAGAAAACCACCTGTTCTCTAAAGATGTGCAATCTGCCTTGTTGGATTTTGTTTTCTGGGTTTCTGATGGTAGTTTTTTTATCTTGATTTTTTAAGTTTTAGGGATACTATTTGGAGAAGCTTTTCCCCAAGCTTTTCTCTTTTGAAGGAAGCTAGATGTACAGTAACAGTACAAACTGCTGGTCATTCATCCTTGTGATGGAAGGGTTAAAATATGTTGGTGCACATTAAGAAGTCATTATTTATCAGAAGTGGTTTGGTAGTATCTGGCTGTTGTAGTTCTTTTTTGATTAAACTTTACAGAACTCTGACAGTTGTAGTGTCAGGTGGCTCATGCACTAAGATTTCTTCAGCTTTAGGATGCTGCATTTGACAGACTTTGCCAGCTGTTAATCCAGGAAATGATTAAAGCATCTAGGATGAGTGTAGATAAACTTTCTGATGATATCATTAGTGTGGAAATGTAATCCCCTTGAGGAAAAAAACCATGGCAGCATTAGTGACATGGAATTATGCAGTGCACAGCTTAGAGGGTATAAATAGACAATATAGAGAAACATGTTTAGCTTAATCTAAAGACTTAAAATATTTGATGTTCTCACCCTGTTGGTATTCATGAAGAGTTCTGGATGATAGAGCCTGATCCTAAACGTAGGGTGGTAAAAAATAAATTTTTTCTTGTCTTCAGTGGGGTGTGAAACAGGTTGTATATAAGCTTCTGGAGTTTCCTCACTGCTGTCAATGACAGACTAAATATGGGCTGTTATTTAATATAATAATTGTTCCTTGTTGTTCTTGCTCTGAAAGATTTCACTTCTTTTGCCCTAAGCATCCTTGCTTCAAAATGTTCCATATTATTAAGTCTGGTTCTGAGACCTTCAAGGATTTGTAAAAGATACTCTTAGCAATTAAAACTAAATAGAAGAAATTTCACCCTGAAGTCAGAATTCAACCATGATGTTTTCAAGTTTTAGTTTACCTTTTCTTCTGAGATACTCAAATATTTATGCTAACCTTATCAGGAAAATAATTTTAAAAAATTCTTCCAGTTCACTGTTATTTCCTATGCTGCTGCTTTCCCAGTAAGGATAATGTGGTATTGAACTCAGCCTTCTGTGTTTAGCCAGAGCAAAAGCAGAATGTTTAAGGTTGACTGCTGTATCAGGTTCTGGGAAATCTATTATCAGGCAGAACATTTCACACTCCAGTAAACTCCAAATTAATTACATTGATGGTACATGAATACCAAAAGAAAGTGAGCGTAATTAATGCTACTTCAGCAAACATCAGAGGAAATATTAGTGATTTCCAATTGATGATAATGTTAATGTGTTATATAAAAGTATTTTATTAGGAATGGTATAATGCTGTCTCTTGCAGTGCCTGTGTAATGTGCCAGTTTATTAATTTAAACATGTTTTTATTGGCAATTTAAGATTATGTCAGCATGCAAATGTATTTTAATATAGTCTTAATTACTTGCAGTTCCCTTGCAGGACAGTTTAGGTGCGAGGACAGACAAATCTCAAATGAAATAGGAATGTGTATGAAGATATTGGAAGACAGCAAATCTACTATCTTAGACTTGTGGAGGGCAGACTTTGGCCTCTTTAGGAGACTGGCTGATGTAGTCCCTTGGAAGGCATTCCTGAAGGGCAAGGAAGTCCAGGAAGGCTGGACATTCTTCAAGAAGGAAATCTTAAAGGCACAGCAGCTGGCTGAGCCCATGTGCCCAAAAGATGAGTGGGTGGGGAAGACTGTCCCGGCTGAACAGAGAGCTTTGGCTGGAATGCAGGAAAATATATAGAGGGTTTACGACCTTTGGAAAATGGGATAGGGAACTCAGGAGGACTGCAGGGATGTCATGAGGTTATGCAGGGAGAAAATTGATGGGTCAAATCCTAATCTGACCACTGCCATAAAAGATAATTAAAGAATGTTTCTATACAGATGTTGATGACAAAAGGGGCCTAAGGAGAATCTCCAACCTTTATTGAATGTGGGGAAAAACAAGGTGACTAAGTATGTGGAAAAGGCTGAAGTACTTGAATCCCTTCTTTGCCTGTCTCTAACAGTAAGACCAGTTGTTCTCCAGGTACCCAGACCTCTGAGCTGGAATGGACGATTAGGGAACAGAGTGAAGCCCCCATAATCCAAGGGGAAATGGTCAGCAAGCAGCAACTTCCCACACCACTGAAACAGATTATGGGTCCAGGTGGGACCCACCCAAGGGTATTGGGGAGCTCATGGAAGCGCTCACTGGGCCATTTTCCATTATTTATCAGTGACTGGAGAGGTCCCAGTTGACTACAAGTTGGCAAATGTGATGCCCATCTACAAGATGGGTAGGAATGAGGATCCCAGGAAGGTCAGGCTTGTCAGTGTGACCTTGGAGCCAGGGTAGGTCATGGATCAGATCACCTCAAGTGTCCCCACGTGGCAGGTACAGGATGACCAGGGATCAGGCCCAGTCAGCATGGGTCAGTTTATGCAAGACAACCTGATCTCCTTCTGTGATGATGCAGTCCCTTAGTGGATGAGGCAGTGATTGTTGTCTGTCTGGGCTTCAGGACAGTTTCTGAGGCCATTTCCTGCAGAATTCTGGAGAAGCTGGCTGCTCTTGGCTATGGTGGGTGTACCCTTTGCTGGATGAAATACTGGCTGGGTTGCTGGGCCCGGAGAGTATTGGGGAATGGAGTTACATCCAGCTGGGTCTGGCCACCAGCGGTGTTCCCCTGGGATCTATGGTGGGGCCAGTCATTTGTCAATGATCTAATGAGGGGATTGATGGTAGCTCAGTCAGTTGCAGATGACTCCAGGATGGGTAGGAATGTCGTTTTTCTGGAGGGCAGGAAGGCTCTGCAGTGGGGTCTGGTGCACAAGTGTCATGAGGAGCAGCTGAGGGAGCCAGGGGTGTTTAGCCTGAAGAAAAGGAAACTCAGAGGGGACCTTATGGCTCTCTACATCTACCTGACAAGAGGATGTAGCCCAGAGGGGGTTGTTATTTTATCTTCTCTCATGAAGGATGAGAGGAAATGGCTTCGAGTTGTGCCATGGGAGGTTTAGAAGGGGGTATCAGGAAAAACTTCTTTACTAAAAGGGCTCCAAAGCTCCCTGGGAGCAGGCTGCCCAGGGAAAAGGTGGAGTCCCCATCCCTATTTATAAGGTATTTATAAGATGTGTCGATGTGGGTTAGTGGTAGATTGAACAGTGCTGGGTTAATGGTTGGACTTGATGACATTAAAGGTATTTTCCAACGTAAACTATTCTATGATTTTCTCTCTTCTAGGGTTTATAGTGCAGCATTAAGAGCTGATGCTATCTCAAAACACCATCTGTAATTCAGTGACATTTACACAAAAATATGCCATTAATGGTATTATGCCTTCTATTGTTTACAATAGAAGCCATAATGAATTCCACCCTGCCTATTGTAGAGTACTGTAAGAGCAGCCACTGTAAAACAAGCTGTCGGCATCCAAAATGCAGTTTCTCACCCAGAAACAATGTAATAAGAAAAATAATTAGATTCTGTGATTAGCAGAACACAGCGGAATTATATAAGGTGGTTTTGAATTTTTTTTGCAGACGTTAGCACTTTATAAATTTGCATTGGAATCTTATTTCAGTCAGTAAGACTGACTTTCAAGCAACAGTAAGCAGGGTATAGTTAACCACTGAAGCAGAAATTTAGAGTCAATGAGTAATTATTAAGAGCTTTCCAGAATATTAGCTGTTTCAGTTGCTGCAGTGATGGAATAGTCCATTAGATATTTCTGTTTCTGGCAACTCCTGAGAATTGATTCTGATACGAAACAACGAGCCATTTTGATCAATACTGTAATTACTCTTATTGATGGATTGTTTTACAGTGATAGTCATCATTGCGATGTGTCTGCTCAGGAGGCATCAGGGCTGTCCGCTGCATGCAGTAATGCGCCACAAATATCGGATTCAAATCAACACACTATTGAGACTGGGCTGACAAGCGTGAAATTAATTGTTCCACTTCATGTAAGGCCTGCATTCTTCTTTTGAGAGAGTAATTTGTTGCTGTGTGTAGCCTGGGAACAGTACAGCTTCGGTGCCATGTTAGGTGTGGCTTTCTTGGTCTTTGTCTTTTCCCTGCAAGATCAGCTCTTTTACCCTTTTTAAGTATAATCAAAGGAATTTGTGACTCAAGGGCTCTGGCAAAGTTAATATTCTTTCAAGTTTTTGAGGATGGAATTGCATGTCTTGGTAAGAGAAAAATAGGCTTTATCATCCAAGCTATTGAAAGGTTTTAAAATACAGGAGTAGCACTGAGGCAAGGAAATTCAAAATCATTGTATATGAAAGTATAGCAGAACAAGATAATGTTTGAAAACATTATCAAACTGGTTGGGTTTTTTGTGTTTATTTTCTTTTCATCTGAAATGTTACATCATTACTACTGTGTTTTTTTTTAATGGATATTCATACTAAAAATGTTTTCTTCAAATTGCCTTGGTGGAAAAAGGGACTACATTCAGGGAGTGAAAATATTTAGAAACATAAATATAGATGTACTGTGCCACACCACTATGGTCTATTGATGGTTGGTTGGACAAATGGCTTGTTAATTAATGGAAAGTAATTAATTTATTGTGATAATGAAGTGACAGTTATTAGTGCAGTTCCCAAAATTGTGTTGCCCTTACACTTGTGTGTTGCTACTTTGAGGATGTTAACTTTCAGCTTTAGGTTTCTTGGAAGACTATTCATGATATAAAAATACTTGAACTTAAAGGTTTTTAACTTTGTCCTACTCTGCTTTGTCATTTTCTTCTCTTTTGTATAAGCTTTTCTCTCTCAAAGGAAAAGCCAGGGTTGTTTATTGCCAACTGACATGGTGTGTGTGCACCCATGCATGTTTAATTTTACTGCATCTGTGTAAATTCTAACAAAATAAATTCATAGCTGGCTATGACTATTCTGGTTTGAATATGGAAAATATAGAAATAGCTGTGGAAATCAATGGACATTTCTCAATCTACCATTCTGTCTAATAGAGTCAGACTTAAATGTTTCAGGATGATGCTAATATTTCTGTTGTGAACAGCTGAGAATAACCTTCTTGCAGGAGTGACTAGCCCAGCACAGAGTCCCTGATTTATTTTCATAAATATAAAGGCTCCTGTCAGTTATTGAAAAAGTGTCCTGTGCCTAAAGCTGCTATTCTCTCATCAGCACAAGAGACTGTCAATCTTTTAAAATACTGCTTATCTAGTTGGCCATGGTGGGTTTTTCATTATGGCAATTTCAGGGCTTTACAGATACTTTTTGTAAAGAGATGGTGCTGAGAGGGTTTTGCTTCTGAAGGGACTTGTTCATTCTGTTTATGTTACAACTGCTTTCTTATGCTCTTCCCAGGGAATCCTCTAGTGATGGAACACTACCAACAGGTTTTTAGCATACCCTAAGCAGATGCACAGATGATTTATTTTTTGAGAATACCACTTAACAGACAAACATTTGCTTCTTGCCTGAGAAAAGCTGTTGAAGGGCTCGAATTATATTCTGACACCTTTTATCACAGTGGTACCATGCCTCAACCATGTCCTATGTATCACATTTGTGTCACATATTAGAGAATCACAGAATGGTTTGGGTTGGAAGGAACCTTAAAAATCATTGAGTTCCAACCCCCTTGCTGTGGGCAGGGACACCTCCCACTAGCCCAGGTTGCCCCAAGCACTGCCCAGCCTGGGCTGGCCTTTAGTGCTGGGCAGTACCACAGGCACACACAGTGCTTGTCTCATCTACTGACTACTAAAATTCTCAGGCACTGATAATCTCAGTATTATCTGTCAGCAAACATCCCACATCCTGTGTCTTGCTGAACCACTCTGGCCTTACCTTGTACCAGTTAGGTGTTAGTAGTGCGTATCAGCAAGACCAAAGAATTGAGTATTATTTAGAAGTAGAAAAAGTGGTTTGTTTAAATCTACTTTCCTACATAGAAAGAAGTATTTTGAGTTGTATAAAAGAACAGAAAAAAATTTCAAATCTTTAATGAAATATTTGGCTCAAGATTTGTCCTGTGCTAATTGAGAGGATTTTTTTAAAAACTTGCTTGGATGTTTGGTTCTTTTCCGCCTGAACCAGTTGAAGTTTATGCCATCATCTGAATTTCAAATTGTATTTCCAGGGTGCAGGCATGAATCAAACACAAATGAAGGAAGCCCAGGGCCAGTTGTGGCCCAACTCTAGCAAATACAAAAAACTTGTCAGGGAGATTTAGCCTTGTGCTCTCTTTTTCTCATGTATCTGTGCTGCAGCAGTCAGCAGGGAACCTATGCTTTCAAATATATCTCGAGAAAAAACTTTTGAATTTCAATTGATTTTTAAATTTTGTTATTAAATTCACATTTACATATCTATCAAAAATCATGCACAGAAGTTTGCACACAAATTAATCAACTATAGAAGTTCCTACTACAGGAATTAAAAAGAAAAAAGACACCTTCCCTCTAAACCCCAAACATTCTTTTTTTGAAACTCATTATTTTTTTGTTGAGCTTTGACTTGTTCTTCGAAATTGTTTTTTGCAATGAACTCCCTGAAATCTAGCATTTATCTTTAATTCATCCCTAAGCTATACACACAACAAAGCTCTTTGCTGAAAATAGATCATGCCAGAACAACAGGAAATGTATCTGACAGTTCTCTAGGTCAGAGACTCAAAGCACTGCTTACTTGCTCACTTTCCAAAATATAAGATATTTTATTGATCTGTCTTCTTCTTAATTACCATGATCCTGTCTGCTTTATTGCTATTATGGTGTGTGATCTGTGATCACTCGAGTTTTATTTTATCTAGGGTATCAAATATAATACACCCTCAGCCACTTACGGTTTAAAGATTGTTTCTACATGTATCGATTTTTGAGCTTGTTTTATTAAATTGAAAGGAGAAGAAATTCAAAAGCTTGCTTGCTTGATAGATGTTTACAAGTTTAGTTTCTTGTAGGATAGAAAGCGATACAAAGAAGAAAGACAAAGTGCACGGTTTGCTTTTAGAGATGAAAGGAGGGAGTATTGCAGGGCAGAATTGTAGGTAGGTAGGACCAGGCACTCTGAAGTGTGTTGCTGTTGCCCCACAGATGCAGGTAACAGCTGCTTGTCTTCACACTGGGCAGCTTCACCTGGGCCAGAAATTTTCTGGGCAGAGACCATAATCCCCCTTCTTGAGTGTCAAGTAATGCTTTCCACTTCGGAGTGGCAGAAATGAGTTTCCTTGTTGAAATTCTCTGAGATGCTCATTTTTGGTGGGTCTTGTACTTGAACAGTGCTCCACAGCTGGTTTGCTACTTCACGTTTCTCTTTTGTGTAAGGTTTTGTGCTGACGTGTGTGTGGAGCAGTTGAAACACCTAGGGTTTTTTTCAGTATTCTTTTAAAAATGGAATATTGTATTGGCTTATGCCTAAACATTCACATGTGCGGTTTTAACAAAAACTGGTTATTTCTTCTTCAAAAATTAAAATCAAACCAAATTTAGATAAAAAAAACCAGAACTTGTTATTTTCTGAGCCTTAACAGGCAAATATATTTACCTTCATGCTGACTTTTAAAAGGAAAAAAGTATTAAAAAGTATTGAAGTATTAAAACTTCCATTTATTTAATGGTGTTTGCTACGTGAAAATTACATTATGATTTGTAGCCAGGGTTAATGTACCAACTGTCAGGAAAATATTCATGCAAACTTTCACGTGATAAATCTCCCAACATTTTGTAGGGTTAACTGGTCATTGATCCTTTTTATTTGCTAACTTTTCATATCTCTTCTATAGTGAAAGCTATGTATTTATCTGCTTAACATTATAAGAATGAAAATATTACATGAACCTGAAATTGGGAGAGGTTGTTTTATTTGTGTGCTGTCCAAATCTTATTGGTAATTTCAAGAAAAAAAGAAGGAAGGAATCTTTGTCCAAGAGCTTTGCCAGGTGTACCTTGGCTTCTTTTCTCCCTGCATTGTTATACTGCAGCTGAAATCTATTTTGCACTTTGTTGCACAGTGGAAATTCACCCTTCTTGCATAAAAAATCTGCCTACTTGGAGCAGGTTGCCTTAAAAAAATAAAGGAAGGAAGCAGCTATAAAGAAAACCACACAGCTGAATACTTCTGAGTGGGAAATTCTTGGACAGAGGGAGGTTTGTGGCTATTGACACTCTGGATCTGGTACAGTTATGAACCCGAGTGTGCTATTGAAACTGAACCAAACGCTGCCTTTAAAACCAGAAATTTGTCTCCATTCCCAACAGACACATTTGGAGTAGCAAGTGCTCAGTATATAAATGTTTTGATCGGATTAGCAGATTTGAGGATTAAGTTTGTTTCAGAACTGGAAATCACTTTTGCTAAAAAACTCATATTCCTGCATATGCATGCTAGTTTTCAGAAATTCTTATTTCTCTCCTTATTTAGACTTTAATCCTGGATAATATAAGTGTAGGCACATATAATGCATTGTATGATTAAAACTTGTGAGGACAATGGATAAAAATTCTGCTTTCATGCGCTTGATTCAAAGGTCCTAAATCTCTCTCTCTCACAGGTACTGGTTATTCATCTGACATGGTCACAAAATACCCCCTGTCAGATGACAACTCTCTGCCTAAAGCTTAGCCTATAAGTAGGGCTTCCTCCCCATCCTGTTTCTCCATGCATTTGGGGAATAAAGCTGAAGTGACTTAATTTTGAAAATCAGAAAATCTGGAGTGCTTGCTGAAAGCAATTGGGCACGTTAGCACTGTAAAATCCAAAGGGCACTGGGAGTGTTCTGCTGGCATTTGGTCTGTCCACAGCAGGAACTAGTTTTTCTCCCTGTTTTGTTCCAGGGCTTTGTCCTTGGGCTCTCTCCAAGATGGGCTGTGGGCACTGGTGTGCTGCAGATCCCAGCTGGGAGTGCTGTTATCCTGTGTGCACCGTGCTGAGACTGAGGCCCTCAAAGGCATCGCTGCAGGTGCTGCGTGCCCAGAGCACTCAAGACAGAGCCTCAGCTTTGTGCTAGAAAATTCCTGGTTGGATGTCCTGAGTCAGAGCTAATAGATTGTATAACCTGTCAGGAGCAAAGGAGGCGGAGCACAGCTGCAGCAGGGAGCTGCTGGGCAGATGGGCCAGGTGTGAGCAGCTGGGCTGTGCTCTGCTCTGCACAGACTGGGCTGAGGGCTCCTTGCCTCGCTCTGACCCACCAAGACTGCAGGGACAAAGCTGTCTTAGTTGTCTTGCTACCATGAGAGCCCCCCAGCAGCCCTGCCTGGAGTGCTGTCAGGGCTTCTTTTGGATGGGGGATGAACCTGTGCAGGTGGAACAGCCACAGGTGCAGTTATGGTGAAGTGGAGCCCATTCAGCAGCTGTGAGAACCTGGAGAGAATGATAATGCTCTGTGCCACAGAAATATATTGAGCTTTTATATGTCTTTATTTTTATCCTCCTGCTTCAATTTACCATTGAACATTCCTGAATCAGATTGATTTATATGTGGATAGCTGAAGGTAATGCATGTAATCTAGTGCTCTGCTCTATATCAGTTTGAAATCTTTAATTCTTTCATGGACTTAGTGTCAGACCTGAAAATAATAATGCAACAGGTTCTAGTGTGTGTGTATAAATATATATACTGCATTATGTATCTGTAGTTTTAAAAATAGTTCAAAACTGAGACTTCACCATTTCTCCTTTTTTGTGGGAGAGCGTAAAGATTTAGTGCATGAAATGAACAATTTACACTGGAAGTTTGAGGAAATAGATAAAAAACTATATGTGGAAATGAATCTGGTTGTTGTGGTTTGAAAAGCAGTCATCCATCGTGCCTGTGTGTGAATTTGTTTCCAACAAAAAAGTTTCAGTGGCAGGTTTATGGAGCAGGCATGGTAAGCAAATTGTCATGGCAAAGTGTAGTTACTCTGGATCTGGATCAGTACTCCACAGAGTAAATACAGACGAATTTCTGTATACAGATGACTGAAAGTTCAAGCTAGAATTTAAAGAATCTGTATTTTCAGTGGTTTTTCAAGGAGAAGATGGGCTTGGTGCACTTTCAGACTTGTAGCCCTCAAACAAAATTGAGAGGGCTGGCACCACTGTAGCAACTGGAAGTACAGTATCAGCTCCTAAAAATGAACATGTTTTTCAATAGGGATTTGTAATTGTTGGATGAATTCTTAAAATAGTAATAAAACTGATTTTTATGTTTTGATTAAATAGAACACAAATCTGAAATACATAGTTCCATGAAGGATTCATACAGAATTGTATTTTTAGATTAATGCAAATTGATGACAGCATTTAAGTCAAATTACTGTCCTCTGGTTATAAGATTTTATAGGAAAACTGTGTTTTGAAACCTCTCACCTTTTTCATAAACTGCGGTAAGTAAAAACTTCAGATGGGGTCAATTAAATTTGAAAGGTTTAGCAAATAAAAGTAGTATTAAACCTTCCTGTTATCCCTCAGTGAAGTGCTGTGAAATACTGTTTGCTGCAGTACTTCTGCAGGTTTGGGACTTCATGTAGATCACTCACAGCATATATTTGGTTGCAGTAGCATTTTGCTCTTTGTATTATACTGCATTTCGATTGCATATAGGTCTGATTCTTGCTGCTGCTTGAATTACAAATTATTATATTTCATATTACTTTAGCTGTTGCGGATTTTTTATTTCATGCGGTCTACATAGGCTTTAAAGTGTAAGAACTTTCTCTGGCGACTGCTCCTCCTGTGATTACTGTTTGCACAAGTAGGAGCTGCACTGATGGCGGTTTGATCGAGTAGGTGAAGGAGGGTTTGCAGGAATGTATCATGTGCTGTATGCAAATTTCTTTTAGTTTAAAATTATTTAGAACACTTGCATACAATACATTAAGCAATTCCCCTTAGATTCATGGGGGAAAAAACCCTAAAAAAAGATTCATCCACTCCTACATGACGGTTTTTTTTGGGCTAATTAAATGCCTCTTTTTCAGGTCCCTTCCCCTCTTCCCCCCGCATTAGCATTATGAAACTGGTTAGTAAAGTCACGGTTCCTTTCAAGCTATTTTAATAACATTTACTTTACTTTGGTACCTCATTTTCACAGGGGTTTTTTGCTGTGGTTAATAAAAAAGTTTGATCTGTTAACATTGTGGCTTGATTTGGTAGATGATGTGAATATTTTGTCCCCTTTTGGTTTGTTTCTTAAAACTTCCAAGAAACTGAGTATAAACATTTTGTATTTCTGAATGGGAAATTGAAGGAGAAGCAAATAGTTTGTGTGGAACTCTCTGTATTTTTTTTGGACTAGAGAAATCTGACATACAAGAAAATTGCTTATGCAATTAGATTTTGTTGTTTCTCCATTGGGATGGATTACACACTCAGCTTCAGAACAAAAGAAATGATGATTTATGCAGTACATAATGGTCCAGGGGTAATGAGTGTGTCAGTGCATGCTTTGTGAAAATGAAATTCAGGGAACCATAATGTATAGAATAAATAGTGACAACTTTGAATTAGAGACCCATAATTCCACTGAGGAGTTCTGAGCATGACATAAACTTCAAATGTGAAGCTTGGATGGTTTCTGGTTCTTCATCACTGGAGCTCAGAAGAAGAATTAATTCCTGTTCAAGGTCCTTAATTCCAAATTCATGTGATTTTCTTTTCTTGTTCAACACGTGAACCTCACCTTCTTTACCGTCTTGATAGAAAGATGTGCCCCCACCTCTTTATATCATGACATCTGTCGTGCTCCCAGCGTGTTCCCTCTTTCTTGCGAGCTTATGGATAGGAGCAGTAACGCCTTTCATTTTCGAACTACTGCAAACTGACTTCTCAGCTGTACATGGAATGGTTTTATTGTTGTCTTTTCTTTAAATGTCCCAAGTTGCTTATAAGTCAGGTTTAAAATCTATGACCTTGTGTTTGATAAAACTCTTAGCTTGATCCGTGTATGCTTTTATGGAATTTAAGGAGAAAATAAGTGTGTTGTGGTTCTAACTGCAATTCATTTCTTGTGGAGTTGTGCAGCTTCTAAACATATGGTTGGAAAATATTTTTTTTGTGCAATTCATTTCTTAAGAGTTCTTTGGGGAAAATAAAAAATAGGGGATTTGTAAGGAAAACTGTTTTTTAATTTTTAAGTAATATAAAGTACTTGTGATGCTTTATGATACACATTTATCATAGCCTGAAAAGTGGATAGCTTTTTACAAATTGAATAACAGATTCTGTGCATAAGTATTTAATGGAAGATAAAGATTTTGTTATGTTTGTTTCAACGTATCAGTTCTTCACAATCACAGGTACTGTGTGCTCCGGCTACATAGAGTGTGGCTTCTTAGGCTATGTATGTCTCTCTTGCATATGAATTATGAAAAGTACATTTTACCTCATCAGATTCAAGTTTTAATCAGAGTTCTGTATTCTTTCAATTTTTTATATGCCTGCATATGCACGGAGTATATATGCTGACACTATAGTAATGTATTAAAAAACCCAAACACTTGTGCTTTCATATTAGGTTTGAAGTTTGCTAGTGGTTTTTTAGCAATCAATGTAGTAAGCCTTTGTCTTTTATGCAGATACAGTACAGATGACACAAATATTATTGCTGGAATGGCATTGTTATTGATTCTTTTATTACTGTAGTTCCTAGAATTTTTGGTGTTTGAGATCCCACAATGCAAACTGACACTGATGCCAAGGCTTCAGAACAGAAACTTAGTCCTGAAACAAATTGTTCTTGGGGCTGAACTACTGAAGCCTTTCACAGATTTTTGTTTTCTTCCTGATTTGCAAGACTAAGCCAGAGAACAAGGTGAAGCTGACCATGGAAATATTATTATCTGTGTTTAATACTTTGAGAAGAGAAGCACCAAGTAATTAAGTGACTGAATCAAGGTTATGCAAAACTCTGTGGCAAAGCTGGGACTTGAGCCCGGTTCTTTCAAGTCCAAGGTTAATATCTCAACCACCAGACCGTTCTTCCTCTAACTACGTAGCTTTCATTTTAACCCAAATTTTCACTTATGCTAATTTTACTGCAAAACCAAAATCCCTTTGACTTAAATTTTCCGTAGTTACTCTCAAGTAATGAGGGACTTAAAAACTGCTTCTGCAAAGCCTATTATTAAGGTTTATTTATTGGTAAAATGACTGATATTTGAAAACATGTTTAAGCTTAAATAGTAAGACTTTTTATGCTTTCTGTGAGTTTTTCTTTCCTTTGCCATCTAATACTATGGATCATTTTATTATTTACTGTAACTGTTGCTGGAAACTAGACAGATTGAGTCTATCTCAGCAAGATTTGAACTACAAAACATAGTTTTGTTATATTTCTTCTCTCAATATATATTTATGAAATGGAAGCTGAATTCTGAAGGAATTATTAATAATGTGACAGTTCAATGTTCTAAAATTTAAAGCCGCTGTAGAGGGACAATTGACATCAGGCTTGATTTATATTGTAGCTCTCACTTTAAAGAATTAAAAGTGTAGTATTCAAGACAAAAAAATGAAGTATGAGTACATACTGCCTGTCTAGAAGATGTTTTATCACAGAGCAAAATGATGATTTCTTCTAATGCAACTTGTGGAACTCCATCTGGAATAATATGAGAATTGTTTTACAATTCAGCCCTGAAAAAAAGGTGACAAGCCAGGACCCTGAACTGGAAGAACAACAAATAATTAGGAGTGTAATCATGGATGCTATAAATTATTGGGAAAGAAATGGAATATTAAAGAAGTCTGAAGTATATCTAATGTGTTTGCTGCTTTAGGAGGAAAGCAAGCCTTTTATTTGCCAAAATATTTTCAAGGGAACTCAGTTTTCAGATGCAGCTTCAATGACCTGGTTTGTTAAGATACCAACTGGGGTAGAAATAAATGTAATGGTACTTTTGGATATTTATTCATTCTTATGCAGTTTGCTCTGTGCTATATGCTAGTACCTGGTCCTGTTAAACTAATTCAGAAGATCTTGTAAATATTTTAGTGAATGAACAAATAATGTATTTTAAATGTTTATACATCTTATCTATACAAAGATATTGAAGAACGATAACAATTTTGGCATCAAACTATTCCTGAGTCACAAATTTAATTTATTTAATGAATGAAGAAATGAAGACACGGACAAGTTAAAATAATTCCATCAGAAGGCTGCTGCAGTGCAGGGAAGACAGCTGCAGTGCTCAGGAGATTTGTGTTGTCTTCCTAATTGTCATTTAGCAAGTGCTTTGTTCTGACTCAGTGTACTGTGCAAAAAGAGGACCTATTTATTCTTTCTCCTGGTCCAGATATCAACCTTTAAACCCACCTCTACCTTCTCACACCAGAAGGGAATCATGACATTTTTATGGAAAATATGCAAAACTAGGCTCTAATAGTCATAGAATTGTATATATTTTCTAAATCTATTGATCCTCTCATTTGCTATTAACTGATGTTATTTAGAAATTGGATAACTGAGGAATTCCAAGGAAAGCCAGAGAATGACCAGCTGATTATGACCTTTACTCATCTGTTGCTATAAAATTTGTAAAATGTTTCTACTTGTTAGTGAAATTATTATCTAGGGACAAAGACTTTTTCTGGGCAGGATTATAGCCACTGCATGCTAATTAATGGAACAAAGGGGTGAGGATTACAGGAGCAATAACAGTAACACATCCAGGAGCCGTTGCTCTGGGACATTGTCTTCCTGTCAGCTGTGCTGCTGTGTGCTTTGGCACGTCTCCTCTTGTCATCCCACAGTAACCAGAGACTTTTACGAGGGCCTCACAGAAACACACCTCGTTCTGTCCATGTGGCTTTTCTCTTCCAGAAGAAATCCTACCCACTGGGTCAGCAGAACCAGATGGGGGGAAGAAAATAATCTAGTGCTGGTACACTTAGTGGGATGTCAATGGTTCACCAAAAGGGATCAAGGATGGGTGATTTCTTTAACCACTAATTGTAAGAGAAACTGTTTAGGGTGAAGTGATTCACTCTTCAAAAATACGTGGAGGCAATTTGAGTACGCTCAGTCTGTTCTGGCAGGAGAACCTAATGTATAGAGGAGATATTTTCTCAGCTATCAGGGTCATTAAAGAGTTCTAAGTGTGGTAAGTGATAGTTACTTTTCACTGGAAAGCATGGCAGTATGATAAACGGTTATTTTGCTGAGGAATGTTTTAATTTCTAGTACCGAGTACCAGAGATCAGATATTCTTAGTATATTCTCTAGATAGTCTGCATTTTCTTCAATGTCTACTCCACTGTTTTATTTAGCAATATTTTCTTGTCAGGGCTTCTAGTGGCTTTTTTTTAGTTTATCCTATGTCACACCTTGAGGCACCTAAAACCTGATTTTTAGATAGCTGCTTAAGCAAATGGGTTCATGTGATTTTGCTACTTGTTGTTTTGGGAATAAGTTTCTGCTACCCACAAATCTCTTCTAAAGTGATCACCAAATGTTATTTATTTGAACCAAGAATATAAAAGGCCTGGGGTGTGACTGGAATATTCACACGCTTATTTCTTGACTTTTTTTTCAAATGCAGTATTGACGGAAAATCTGTAAAACCGACAGGAATCAAAATAATATTCTTTAAAGTAAACTGTTGCAAAATTTTCTAATTTAATGTAAAAAATGTTCCCTTTCTCTGTTTCCTATAAATGTATAATTTTATTTTTCTGACTTGCCAGGACTTAGTGATGAAGTTATTGGCAGTATTATTGTGGCGCGTGACTTTTAATCATCAGTTGGAACAGGAAAACTTTGAGCCAAAAGCAAATTATGAACAGTGCAGTTTTTTGTTGGTTTTAAAGGCTGGAAAACATTCCCTTATCAGCTAAGGCATCATTCAGCATCCACCTGATTAGGGTGCTCTAGAGACATCTAGAGATGTACGATGGCACCATTAAAGCATAAATAATTCCCAGGAATCCACACGAGCTCTTTAGGTATGAGTGAAGTGTTGCAGGCAGGCTTGGGCTGCTCCTTGCTGACGACATAATCAAACTGGTTCACTTGTCCTCCTGCCACAGCTGGTGGTGAGAGGAAGAGTCTTCTTCAGCTGGGCACTAGGAACCTCCTGAAACAGCAGCATGACTTAAATCTGAGGGCGTTCTAGCCAGCTCAGAGTTTTAGATGATAGCCTGTGGGTGCAGCTGCTCATCTGTAAAGTTTTGGACCTTATTCCTGAAATAAAAATTCATAAGGTGTCATGGTTTTGAAAGCAGGCCTGGGTTACTAAAATCAGATGGTTAAAAGGGAACTTTATTTTGAATGAATTCAAGGCAAATTTTTTTATTAATTCTTTAAAGGCATTGAAGAACAATCCTTGTTTTGTCACTGAAACAAAACCCTTGATTTGCTTGATGATGGGCACTAAAAGAGTGGTTGAATATAAAGTTGGTTTTATTATGCCATAGGATTTTCAATTATCAGAATCCTTCTCAACTGTGATGCTGTGACAGGAATACAAGCTTTTTCAGGGTCAGGAATTTCTATGCAGACATTGAAAGTAAATATAAAGTAAGTGAATAGCTCTACATAACAGGTTATGTGATGATAGTACAAGTTAGAATTCTAGAGCAAGAAAAAATGGGTGTAGTGCAACCCATGATTAAAGTGGTCCTTGTGAATTGTTTTCAGTCTGTGTTTAAAAAAAAATGGTAGGTGGTGTTCTATTAAAGTCTTTAAAGATATCTTGCATCTTTTGCCAGTGGCTATTATGCATCCAGGCACCTCAGGAACAAAGAAATGACAGAGAAATGGATGGCCTGGGTTTAACTAAGTAGGTGATGGTACAGATGAGGCCTGATAAGCTTAACACTCCATCTCTGTGCTGCCACCGTGGTTTGCAAGGAGATTAGAACTGTCTGACTGTGAGGAGGGCAAGCTCCACAAATTCACTCATACATGGCAGTTCTGTAATGAGGTGATACTTCATTCCTTAAACTACTGAACTAGAACTGCACAAACAGATGTGTGCCTCTGGCAGTGCTGTGCATGCGGCACAGGCTCCGCCGTGCCTCCAAACGCAAACACAGTGATGTCCGCTTGCCACAATTATGTTTTATTGCTCTATTCTATTCTTTGTGTGTTTGTAAAAATAAGGCACAAATTAGGTTGTTGTGAAAAAGGGAGTAAATTTTAGGGAGTTTTTAATGCAGGGTAGAGTTTGAAGAGGATCTAAATGATTATTGTAATTTTCAGAATGTTAACACGACAAAATTTGGTGTTGGAAATTGAGAGTATCGTTCCCGTTGTTATTTGCATCATGTTGTTTCACAACAAAACTTTCAGAAAGCTCACAAGATGGAGATGTGGCCTCACTTCGAGTGTTTTACACAGGGCTCAAGGTTAGCTCAGGCTCAGAACTCAGCTTTTCTGCGTTTGAGAACAGTAATTTCACAGAGCTACGGAGGGATGCGGAATGGCCACTGAGACCCTAACTCACACAGTTATCTCTGTGTGCTGACTTGTTCTGCCTGCTTCAACAGCACCACTTGTGATGTTAACTTCAGTATACGTTAATTACTCTGCTGCTTAGAGGCCTGAATGCAGTTCACCAAGGTCACTGCTTTGTGCTGTGCACAGAGGAATTTATCAGTAGGTTGCCTCGCAGTGACCTGTGATCGTGGTGCCTTTGTTTGATATTCTGAGGTTTAGTGAAATTGTGTATTTTTATTAAGCAATGAAATAGTAGCAACCTGCTGATGGCATTTTGCTGAACATTGTCACGGAGAATATATTTTAAAAGTGGAAACTTTGATTTCCATGTCTGTGAAAATGCACTGTTAATTATAACAGCCTAAGATTGACTTTGTACCAAAATAGTACTTAGAAGAACTTTAAAATAATGAATATTAAAATTCTGTTCTTTAGAAAACAACTGCACTGTATTTAAAACCAGAGAACCTGTAACTTTATCACCTAGAAGCTTGCTGGTCCAGAGACAGTCCATCAGATTAACAGGACTTCCAAATATATTTTATTTCCTAAGAAGGGGATGCCTGTATTACATGCCAATCACTTAAACCTTGTCTTTTTTTAATTGCAAAGAAAGGGCATTATTTAATTAACTAGTGGAGCTGAATCAAAAAAACTAGGCTGCAGCAAAAGCAAAAGTAGTTTTCAGTGATAAGACTTTCCATTATGGGATACTGAAGCACACAAGGCTTAGAACATTTCTACAGGTACATTCACTAGAGGAGTATTTGTGCTACAGAAATGTAATTTCAGGCATTGGTCATTTATATTAATGAATAACCCAACCAGAACGAGATCTTTTATTTAAGAAGCAAACTTTCAAATTGCAGTACTTGAAAAGATCAGCCGGTATGTGCATATGCTCCCACAAACACAAGCTGTTTTCTCTGAATATATGCAAATAAAGTAATATTTTTTTTTAAAGTGCTCTAAACATATGAACAGAAAAGATACAGTAAGGAGATAACAATATGTGTTCATTTTCTAATTAACAATTTCTATGTGATTACCGTGTTCTTCTACTTGCTTCCTCTCATGTGTAAAGGGAGCAAAAGTAAATTAATTACCGTTAGCCTGAAGGAGAGCGCGCTGTGTTCTTTACAACTTGGTAGTATTGATTTGGCTGTTATTCGTGGCTTCTATTCTCTCCTATGCAGATTGATGCATCTTTAATTCATAGATACATTATCATTAATAGTGGTTTATTGACCAAGCAAAACAAAGCTGTTGTTGGGCCCTTTCTAGTGCCAAAGCTGTGGAGTTTTTCTGATAAATGTATTAGTTTGTGCAGTCTATTACAGACTCTGGAGTTAGATGGTTTGTTTCTACGCACTATGGTGATGATCTGTTGCGGTGCTACAGATGATATGCTTTTTGTTTTGTGAGATGAACTCTGTTGGTAATGTAATGAATTCCTAAATTACAAAATACCCTTTCTGGTCCTTTTGAGAATCAGAAAAAAGCTGAATAAGCACCTCTGTGTTTGTGTAAGTATTTTACAGCTATCTGAGCATAGAAAACTCTCTAAGTAATAGAAAAAAGAATGTCCCCTGCATTTTAACTTGAAATAGGTTTGGTTCAGATTTAATTTGGGCAAATTTCTTTTAAGTTTTCAAAAACAACACTAAACTGGTGGTTTGTTGAAATGCTTCCAATCTGATCAGATACTGACATGTGGGTACACAAAAATCTGCCCCAGCTTGGTAGCCAACTTATTTTGTTGTTTAGTTTTGTGGGATTCTTGAAAGAGGAAAAAAAGGTTTGTAACACAGGCATGAGACCATACAAATTTCTGAGTAGAGGATCTGAATCGGGTTTTTGATGATAAATTTTGATGAAGGTGATATCATTAGACAGCTATGTACACTTAATAAAAATGTCCTGTGTTTTCAGTTTCAGGGGGAAATAAGGACAGAGATTGAGGCTGCTGTACTTTCAGTCCTCTCTGCAACATTTTAAATTGCTCAGGGTTTATTTACTCCTTGCAGTGATGTTTGGGAATACCTACCTGTGGGTACAATATAGTACTAAGGCTACCATTCTCTAGATTATTCATCCAATTTTCATTAAAAAACCCAAAACAACCAACCGAAACAAAACAAACCCCCCCCACACAAACTAACAACAGCAACAAAAAAAAACCCCAAACCAAACTAAACTGAAAAAAAAGAGGGGAAAAAAACCCAAGTAAGAGCTACAAACAGAACTCTGGCCGGGATTTTGATGCACAGGACTTTTCCTTAATGAGATTTCAAGCATCATTTTTAAAAGCATGAGAGATAAAAAACTCTGTTGGGGGAAAAACATATTGAGAGTCAGCAGGCCAGATGCCAATCTAAGACTGTGTGCATCATAGCTAAATGGTCCAAGGAGAAAAGGATCTGTGCGAGTTCTTCCGTACAGGGCATTAGTTTATATCACATTACAGTCTTTCCAAGGCAGTTATTAAATACTGGATTAAGGGTGGTTTGGCAGTTGACCTTCAACCCTTTGTTTCTTCTTGTCTGTTCACCAGTTTGTTTTGTGAAGCTTTGAAGGAAATCACGATGAAGACACCGCTCTCCATAAGTGTACAGAGAGGCTTCCCTTATGCTCTCTCTTGTGAAGTTTTATAAGTGACTGGGAATCACATAGGGAAGTGAAAAGCATTAGCTTGTGTGGCAAAACCACAAATATGTTTTCACACTTCCAGGCAGTGCCAAATGCTACAGTTTGGTTTCCAAATTTTTTTTTTTTTTTTATGGGTAACTTCCTGAATTCTTCTCAAGACATCTGCACTCAGACCACATGCAGGTGGTCTGATTTTCAGAGAAGCTGAGAATAGACTGATGTTGCTGGCTTTGATGTGACTGAAGGGAGTTTAGATTTTTGAAAAGATAATAATTTTTAATATTCAGTAGTGAAATGAAGAATTGGGAGGCTAAATTTAGGTACCCAAGTTCAGATATGCAGATGTTATGCTTTTTCTTGTTCTTACAAGTCCCCTTTGATCAGGGTGTTCTGACACCTGTCTGAAACCCTAAATCAATATAAATACTTTTATCTGGTGCATACAGAAAAGTGCAATGATGAGGCAGAGCAGCAGGGATCAATGCCATGTCCTTCAGAGTGACAAACAACGAAATACAAAGCTCTTTTAAGAGCTAATGTTGATGGTGCCACACAATGCAAAGGGTAAAGGTTTAGAGGTAGTATCCAAGCAGACAAATGTTTGTGATAGAGAACATTGCAAAATATAGTTTGTATCCTGAGGAGGTTGTGGTTATTTTCTGAGGAAAAAACCCATTAGCTCTTCTTAAAGACAGTGCTTTTGGGCCTTCTCAAAAGGCATGGGTATTGCTAATCAAAGGTTTGTCTTGGAGTGCATTTCATATTTTTTTTTCTGCCTATATTCCACTTTGTTTCAAGTTTTCTTGGCTGCTCATTTTATTTTATTGCTCATTTAGGGGCAACCATGAAGGGCGGGAAGACAATTGTGTAATTTCTCTTAGATCGGGAATAAGTATTATCTAATAAAAATCTGTAGAAATAACGAAACCCAGAGCAAGAGCTGGGTGTAAGGCAGCCATAGGTCGTGGGGGAACAATAAGGAGGGAAAGAGACACGCAGCGATAAGAGGAGTGTAAAGAAACAAGAAGCCATTACCAGAATGTCTGATTGAAGAAATTAGTTTGCGGTTGTATCCTGTGACCTTACAGCACAAAGCAAGCTGTCTTTTTTGGTTGCTTTTGTCTCCAGTAACCATAGAGGCTTTTGGAGAAGACTAATGCAGTTTTGTGTACAAAAGAAAATGTTGTAGTATCTCATCCGTGCTGAGAATTGGTGATGGTAGTGAGTTGTCAGGTTCCCTAATTCTGAATCTTCAGTGGCTTATTCTAAGTGTCCAGGGCGAAAGGATTGCATTCTCAGATTGCTTCAGTGTTTTGTGAGGAGCAGATTAGTTGTACATGCTTTTAATATACTTGCTTTCACCTGAAAATACAGTGATGGCTTTGCCTTGGATGAACATGCCCTCTGGGTCATGTTTAATCCTGCAGATTTATACTGATAGATGTTTTGTTCCTCATGCAAAGCAGTTCATGTGAAATACTGTGGTGAGTTTTCAAGAGTATCAAGAACAACCCTATGGAAAAAAGGAGTCTCCAGGGCAGTTTCAGAACGTTCTTTTTCAGTTTAAATGAGGGTTTTATGTTCCTTTCTAAACTAGAAGGAAAGGTATGTGTAATTGTATAGACAGCTTCTGTGAAATATATTTCCAAAGCAGCTTTTAATAGCCTTTGTTAACTGGTTCTTAAAGCATCCTTGTTGGCCTGTGGAGATGTTTCAGATGTGTAAGAGAATTTGCAAGACAATAGTTTGCTTTTTCAGCTATTTTCAATTATAATCGAGTTCATATTCGGGAAAGCTGGTGAGGTGACCCACCTGTAAAAGGAGCCCCAAGTGCCCTTGGCCTCCGGAGGCAGCAGCCAGGCAAACCTTCCCAAACATTTGTTACTCTGGTTAGCCCTGACCAAAGCAACTCTGGTAAAGATGGGAATTCGTATTCCCAACTTCTGTTTGCTTGGAATTAGATTGCTTAACTAGTTATTTGGATCACCCATTTGTGGTGATTTTTTTTTTTCAATTAGCTACTTCAAGTAAGAATTACAATACTGAATTAATCTTTGAGAGCAAGCATTTGAACTTCCTTGAGTGTGTTTCCTCATCTTTTTATTTATTAGATGTTATAATTTATGCATCACTGATGCCTTAACTGTCTTCCTAGAAACAGAGACTAGACAGAATAAAGAAATAAAGGTAGGTATTTATTTGAAAGGCCTTCAAAGGCACACCCTGGGGAACCAGAGGCTACTGCCAAGATGGACCCCAAGATGGACGACAGGTCACGAGTTCTTCACACTCTTATAGGTTTGGTTCATTTACATATCAGGGTCAATTCTCTAATTAAAGCTTCAGTTCAATGATGCAGTTTCCCCAGGCTTGCCCCCCCTTTTAGAGTCTTTGGTTTACACAGTTTGGGCCTAGGACGGTCCGAGTGTCCTTGAGAAGCAGGCCTGGAGAGGCTTTGTTGTGTCTACTAGCATGAGAGAGCAGAAATTAACAGGCTACCAGAAACCTCAGAGCTACACACTAAATAGTACAGATCCCGAAAGAATACAAAAGTTAAAACCTAAGGCATCATCACCAATGTGAGTGCTTTTTTAAAATTTTATTTGTGATGAAAAGTACTCTGTGGTAGGGTAGCTTTTATCTTCCCCCACTTGCTCAGCTGTTTTAACCATGCCTGTATTGAAGACTCCTCCCATTAATGCTGTTTTTGTGGTATCTCTGGTTATGTAGATGTTATATATGTGTATATAAAGATATATACGTATCTAGTTGTGAAAGGTTCAAGGAGACATCCAGTGTGGCGTTCCACAGATGGGGCAGAGGAACATTGCTAAATCAGGAGTTGGGTTGTTTGGTTTTGGTTATCATTCAGCTTAATGCTTTAATGGATTTGGTTTTGTAGCATTTACATACAGCCATGAGGTAAAAATAGGTCAGAAGTAAATATCTCTGTAAAGATTAAATATGCTGGGGGTATAGTGCCCTTGCAGTGATTTCAATGTGTAAATTATTTTGCAAGGAAAGCAGTAACTATCCTTCTCAAGTCTGCTGATGATAACAAATTTCCCAGCATAGCTGGTCTTTGGCTGTAATATACCAGGTACAACACTGAGTAGCTAATCACAGTAAAGCAATATGCAAAAAATATTCAAATATTTTGTATTTCAAAGTGTATTTTGTGAAGTAACCAGACTGGACTTTGAGGCAACAGAAGCTCCTCAGACACCAATGTGTGCAAGAGTCAAATGTGGCAGGCTAATTCAGAGCTCCTTGGAGTCGTTTGATGAAGTGAGTGAGAATTTCTCTGCTGAAAATGAGTGTGCCATCACACTGGGTGTTGCTGATGGATTTCATCAACACAGAGAGGTTCAGGAAAGGTTAATAGGAGTGTGTAATGTGGTGTAACACAAACTCTCAATTACTAAGGAGTTCTCTAATGTCAAGGTGAGGAGAGGTGTGCTGTTGTGACTCATCTTGCCATGCAGATCAAGAGGAAGTTAACAAAGTTGGCTCTGGTTTATTGAGCAGGGCATTGGAAGAATAACCTAGAGAGTTTATTCTCTTTGTAATTCTCCACTGTTGTGTGACATGGGGCACATCACTGAATTTATGTATAGCCCAATAACCTCTTCTACATGGAGATTTTGATAGACACATGCTTTATAAAGTCTTCAAAGCTTTGTGGATGAAAAATTTTATACCAGCTCTGAACTAAAATAATTTTGTTCAACAACAAAATAAAAAAAAAAAAATCATAGTTGTTTATTTTGTTAAGGCCTTTAAAGTGGCTCCACTAAATGAGTGCATTTTAGAGCCAGGATGACCAGATAACAGCATCACAGTGTCACTTTAATAAAAGCACCCCACCACAGGGTCAGTGTGATAAAGGGAAAACACAAAATCTTTTAGGAATAAGAGATTCACAGATGAGTCTATCGGAGGAGTACACCATCTGTATTTGATATCTCTGCTGTGGTAGTGCCATCTGAGTACCCTTCTGCTCAGCGGAAAAGCTCAGACTCACACATTTGATGCTGGGGAAGGCTTTTTATTTGGCTTCCAGTCAGGTTTATTCCAGCAGTGCATGCATAGTTAGTGACCCCTCAGCTCTAATGAAGCATTCAGAGGCTGTGCTGTATAATTTTAAATCTTCTACTGGGAATTGCTCTACCATCTCCCACACGCAGAAGGGATGTGTGCTGGTACAGCATAGCACTGAGAGAGCTTGTGCCACATAAGGTTCGTATAGTCACTGGTTTTGTCCCATCAATCTGAATATGAATATTGGCTTAAAAAATGCTGCGATAAATTTTGCAGACGAATAGTAATTAATATTCTTTATTTTGATTTAAAAGCCCAAAGCCATGTTTTGCTATACTCCCTGCTCTGTGTATAGGTGCTTGTGCTGGTTTGGCCAAAATTTAGTAATATTAATTTCATCACAATGATATTAATCACAGTAATATTAATTTCAACACAACTTTTGATGGGGTAAGGCAGCAACTAATGAGACATTTTCAGTTTGCTCCGTGTGTATTGCAGGTTTTGGGTTCTATAATTTAAAAAGCCCACAAAACATTAACCTATATAAAGTGCAAAGAGAAAGAGGTTTTTTTAGAACAACGTGAAAAAATTACATTTTTAAAAAATTCTGTGCAGTTGTGCAAAAAAAAATACATGTAAAAGATCATTATACATTAAGAGGAGCAAGGAGAAATGAAGGGCCTTAATGTTAGATTGTGATGAAGAATAGATTATTGAAAGAAAAATAATTTCTTTAAGCATAGAAAAGCAGTTTATTATCAGCCTTCTGATCCCTACAATTTAAAAGAATTTGATGTAAAAATTCAAGGCTACTTCAGTTAGGAAAGTCAACTTGAGTGATAAATTCATGTGTTTAGGGGTAAAGAATTAAGTCAGAGCTGTGGCATAACTTTTGACTCTGTAACTAAAGAAACAGTTTTAAGGGCTGCAAACTGTATCAGCTGGGAGCTTTTTGCAGCCTTGCAGTCTCATTCATCGATTACATCTGATTGTTGGGGCATCTCAAATGTAGAATCAAAAGAATTCTAATAAGTTTCTTAACTGCTGTGGCCCTTCAGCCTAGCACTTCCTCTCTGGAGGGAGTCACTGCTAGGACTTGCGTGGCAGAGGGAGTGAAGCAAGCCTAAACAAGTTCAACCACTGCACGGCACAACCTTTCTACTGGGCCAGAGATATTAATTGAAATCAAAAGTCAGTGATTTAATCAAAAGAGTATGTTTCTGCAATCTCATTTTGCATTCGTAATGTTGAGGCTTGAACATCTGAAAATGGTTTTTGAAAATGGCATGGAGTAAACATACTTTTTTTTTTTCATGGAAACAATGGATAGATTGGATATTTGATCTGTCATTTGCACGCTGGTTCTACTTTTTCATTATAAAACATAAAATGTATATATGCACACATAGTTTTAACATGACAAAACCTCTCAAGCAGCAACTTTTGTGAAGTGTGTGCGCTACAGCTACGAAAGCACCTCTGAGGCAAGTAACAGCTCCAAATAAGCGACATGGAGAGATCACTTTTAAAGTATTTTAATATATAAATTCCTGTTGAATTCCTTTCTTTAATCAGGATGGTAGTGGTATTTACTGGCTCTGAAAATCCCAGGGAGTGGGAAGAAATTTCATCATAAATGGGTGTAGTGTTCTGCAGATGTGCAAAGCAACCAGAGCCTTGTCGAAAGACTGAGACTAAGGACTGTGTGCACACTTGTAAGTAACTTGAAATATTTTTGTACACAGCATAAAGGTGAATATCTTGATTTTGATAAGACTTGATAGAAGTAGATATAAAATAGGAACACAAAGACCATGTTTCTCTTTAGCTTAAAAACAAGGAGAAGAAATTTAAGCTGCAGCTCACAGTCTTATTTCAAGAGTGGACTTTTCCTGCCTTGGTCACTCAAACTCCGTGGGTTTTGGTGTGGTTTAGCTTTGCTTTGGTTTTGTTTGTTTGGGGAGTTTTTTGGTATTTTTTTGTTAGCACTTTTTGGTTTGCGTGTGTTTGTGTTGCTCTTTCAGTGCCAAATATTTGGATTGCATTAAACACTTCTGACCTGAGTTTTGTACGGATTGCTTTTTGGTTTGTTATTTCTAGATGATCATTTACTAAGAAAAAACCCCTACACCTAAACCAGTGAAAAGCATTAAGAGTTCTGACAGTGAAATACTGTCTGTCTTTCCCCGGCGCTTATGTGAAATGATCTGGCAAAACAGATACTGAAGAAATAATGTATTTTTTGTGGGCTTTCTCAAATGATAAATGTTCTTGTGTCTCTAGGGAATTTCTTACCAAATGCTGATTTTTGCAAGCAGACTGAATCAGCATTTCAAGTATTTTTTTTTTTATAATGCAGCAAATCGGAAGTTGTATATGCTACGTCTTCTAGACAATTGGAAATTCAATTATCAAAAGAAATTTCCAACTATGACTGTAATATTTCATACTCTTTTTTATGCAAGTCAATTGTTTATAGCAAAGTTAGAGCTGTTTTCTCTCCTTTTAATAACAATACACATGTATTACTGCCTGTGTTACAAATGATGAGAATTATCACTATCGCTTTATGACTTAAAATTCTGGAATATTGAAAAAACCTGAGGGTTGAATTTTTTTTTTGATAAAACAAAACAACAACTTTATCATCAGCTTCATCATTTTTGCAGGGAAGGGAAATGTCAGTTTAAGGCATTGCTTGTAGAAGCACCTTCATAGTAGCAGTACAAGGTAGTTTGCAAGTCTGGAGATATGAAGGTGAGCCTGGCCCAAAAGCTTGGTTTTTTTCACCACTCTCTGATACCATTTTGCTTAATTGGAACAACTGTGTCATGCTGCTTTCTCAAGATGACACAAAAATAAAATAATTTCATTTAAAAACAAATTCAAATTTATTTCAAAGGGACTATGTCTTTGTTTAATTTATTTAAGCTAAATGCAAATTGAACATGTAAAAATTTCGTGGTGGGGAAATGATGAGGGCCTGGAGGTCAGACAGCTTCTGCAGTGAAAGGAAGAGAATGCAGTATTAATGACAGCCTTTGTTGTGGTTTTATTGTGGTTTTGTGTTTTTCCACTATCTTGTGTGTTTCAGGTTTCTTGCATTGATAGGTGTTATAAAATCAGCTGCTTTCTAGATGGAATGTAAATCTTGAGCACCCTGCACAGTGAGCACTGAGAGCAAGGGCACAGACACAGGTTAGGCTGGCACCTCTCCCCTCCAGGCACAAGGAGAGCAAAAACAGCTGGAAGTTTTTTCCAACCACATAAGTTTCCTACTTCGGAACCTTCCAATGATGGCTGAAAAAGTGATAGAAGCTCTTTTTTATGGCAACGAAATTCTGAGTATAAAATACATATTACATAAACCTCTTGGTTGTCAGGGTCTTGCAGACCAAGTAAGCTCTCCCAGTTCTGTTGCAAATGTTCTTGAAAGTTTCCAGCAACTGAGTAGACATGCACCGTGCAAGATGGGGAGTCTTTTCAGATAGATCTTAAATAATATCTTCTGTTTCCTCCAATTTATTCTTTTGTGTTGGGACTTTGGCATTTGAATTATGAAAAAATGGGTTTATTTACTATGAACTGGCATAATTATAAGATCATAAATTACGAGTTAAGAAATCATTTACATCTATTTTGAGTGCAAGTTATTTTTAATTTTCAAAAGCACCAGTTACTCAAAATTGAGAAGTGTGGCTTTTTAATATGCTTTCACAAGAGCCTAACAGACCATGTGGTAGGATTCTGCGTGCCTAGAAAATGTTGTGGATTTCAACAGTACCATTCAGTTTTCAGGCAAACACAGTGAATAATTGCCTGGTTTTCTTCACTTGATGGCAAAGCTTAAATCAATAAATCTGATGACCTGAAAGCTGTCTCTTCAAGTGATGCATTTTAGAATACTTTCTAAGAACTCAAAGGTCAAGTCCAAAGGAAATATTTTTATCAGAAGGTGATATGTTGAACACGATCTGGGCAGCTGGAAATAAGTGATTCAAATTTGTACTTGATTTGTTTTAAATTCTCCAAAGCTTCAAATCCTGTGGGATGTGGACAGACTTTGATATCATTAATTTAACGGCAGTGTTTTCAGTTTAATGATCATTTACTGCATTTTATCATGGTATTTGTTACAATAGCATTTACCTCTCTTTTCTACTGTGTTCTTATATTCCTGTTGTTCTTATATTCACTGTTCTCCAGTGAATAAAAAGTAAAAATGTATTTTTCTATTTTACAAAAATCACTTTTTTCTCTAGTAGCGACATAAATGGGCTTCAAGAGTTGAAATCAGAACTCTGTTGATGGTATCTAAGTGCAGATCAAAGAGGCAAAAAACCCCAAATCTCCCCTGCTGCCTCAAGGGAGCAAAATGCAAGGGGTCTGTTTGAGGTTTCTTAGGTTGCTAGATTGCTGTTAAGGTCTCAGACTAGAGACTCGTAACAGGAAATAGTGTGGGGAAATGCAATTAATTCTGAAATTACATAATATTAAAAAATTGCCCTAAATATTTACTGACAACTTTGTAACTTTGTTTTGAAATTGTCTGAAAATTATGTTTTATTAAATATTGTTTCATTATCAAAAAAATTCACACAAGTTTTTGCAGACAAGTGTGAAGTTTAAAGGAAGTCCAAAGGGTCATTCTACCCTGAAAATTAGTTTTGTTGGGGGAAATGGGTACAACGTGCGCAGGAATTCTCTTAACAAACGAATCCTTTCTTGTATCTCATGACTGGTCCTGACTTATTCACTGTTTTGAACATTTTAGGGTTCATCCAGGTGCTTTGAACCACTGTTTTTGATCGCCTTATTCTTCATTCTCTCTCTGGAGTTATATACGAATCATCCTTCTGCAGGCAAATTTTCATGATAAATCTTTTTAATGATACCATTTCATTGTATCGACTCAAATACTGTGGGTTGTCCCAAGAGTCTGCTGTAGAGGTTTGGAAGATATTTTTGGCACACGGGGCTAAAACTGGCATGAGGCAGGTGTGCCTTTCTCCTCCCTCAGAGTGTCGTGGAGGTGCAGGTTTGTCATTAAGTGAAGGGTTTGGTGATTAGTTCGACACGACCGGGCATGTTTTAGGGAGAGAGAAGCAAACAATCACTGCAGTGAAAACCAACAGTTCTGAGAGTACAGCCTGCAGTAGAATAAAGTGGGAAAGAATGCTCTCAGCATGAAATTCTTTTTAATAATTAATTCTTACAAAGCTTCCTTGTAAACAGTGATAAGGAAAGAAGTGTTGATATGCAGAAAATAGAGGATAAAAATTGTTTTGAATATATTTTTAGTGCTTAGGCATTCTGGGAGCTATTCACAATGTGAAACGAGGTAATGCTCGTCCATATTGGATAAAAGATGCTTTTATGTTTGTGTTTGGATGAAGGCTCATGCTCATGGGGTTTGTTTAGGCTTTTCTTTGCATGAAAAGTTCAGCGTGTCTAGATAAGCTTGTAGCATAAGTATTTATAATGTAAGCATTGTATAAAGCTTGTGAAATAGGCGTCTGCAGGAAGTTCAGCTGAGGAGGAGCAGGTTTCTAGGTTGCTAAGGCACAGGGATTGCCAATCATATCACTGTTTTTACATGATTTTTGGAGGAGATACAAGGGTTTTTGGCTACTTTTTTTGGCTCTTGTTTAGTTGTGGGGAGGAGTAATTTGAACCTTGTGAAGGAGAGTTATCATTTTCCTACAGTGCATGAGATAAATATTTTTATTATTTTTTAAATGGAGTTCTGGTTCTAAGCCAGTTGTTCTCTCCCCATGACAGCATCTTGGCACAAAGCAGCCTGCTGTCACACACATAAACATCAAATAAATGAAGGAAGTCAGCAGAAGTGTAATATAAAACGAATAATTAGTTGTCAAAATTTCAGTTGGATCCCTGTGAGTAACTTCCCTATTTTTCTTTTCTTCTTCCAGAAATACAAAGAATATGAGAAGGATGTTGCAATAGAAGAAATTGATGGCCTTCAACTCGTGAAAAAGTTAGCAAAGAATATGGAAGAAATGTTTCATAAGAAGTCCGAAGCCGTACGGGTAAGCAGCAGATCAATCTGCTATTTCCTCCTATGATGTAAAACTATAATTTAGGCTCTGCTCTGAAGGCTGTACTAGCAATTGAAGGTGCTGAAGTGGAAATGCTAAAGCATTCAGAAGTATTTTAGGATCACTGTTCAAGAGTATAGATTTAAATTATTTATACCATCAATAGATAAATATAAGAGTGTGCAATGAGATTTGGACTACCAATTTCCAATGTGAGTTTGTAAAGTATCACTTGTGTGCAGTAAAACCTAACTGCATATGGTTAAAATGTTACATTTTAAAATATTCAACCAAAGCAGACTTAATTTCAGTGCTCACTATTACAAAAATAGTATTGCAGGGAAATATCTGAGTTCATTAACTGTCCTTTAGCCCAGAAAAAGATGCAAATTCTTCAAATGGGGCTAAATCAAAAATTCCTTTAATTGTGGTAAGTACTATATCATTCTTCAGGCAGGCAGCTTATAAATGATCGAGTAACTAGACAGCTCTCTGTATATCTGCAAGTTTTTTTTTCTTTTTTTCTTTTTTTTTTGTTGTTTTTTTTCAATCCCCATTGTGATCCTCCTTTTGTAGTAGTTTTGGTGTCTGTTAGATGTACCATAAAACCAAGAAAAAGTTCAGACTTTTATGTCTTATTTTTATCAAACAGGAGTTTGTTGTAACACATGTGTTCTGAAGAGCAACAAATATTCCTGTTTGTTGTAGTTTTCCTTTTGCATTATTCTTTTCCAGAAAGTGAGGTGTCTGCCTCAAACAATATTTCCCGTTGCATCCTCTCTATCAGCAAACTCACTGGACATTATGGTGATGCTGTTTACCATGAGCTGCTCTACTTCAGCCAGATTTATCTGCTCAATTGAGTTGAAGATTTTCATGTCTCCAGTGTAGAGCTGGAGGTATCACCCAAGGACAGGGATTCCTTTTGTGTAACTGAGGATACAATTCTGCCTTCAGCCTCATACTATTTGTTACGGTGCAAAAGGGAGGAAAGAATTTGGCTACATTTTAGAGGTTGAATTTTCAGGGCTGGCAGTGAAGTAAAACATATTTCAGCTTGTAAAACTGAGCACACTTGGCAGGGAAGCAGAGAAAGACAATAAACATGGAACCCCGCAATGCTATTTTTACGGTGTGTTTTTCAGAGGAAGAACTACACTTTAATATGTGTGCAACAGCTTCCAGAAGCCTGAAGAATATTGACTTGGGGAAGGGGGAGAACTCTTTTCCTTGTTTCTTAGCAGAGGAAACTGCTCCCCTGAGATCATAATGTGAACAAAGCATTCTTGGAGCAGCACTTGTTTAGAGCGAGAAGTGACCAGCGAGCTGCACACTTGGCTGGTGAGGGAATAGAATTCCATCAGTGAGGAGTGCTGGTGGGGAAGAGAAGTTTGTGTCTCAATTGGAGCTTCATAACAAATGTTTAGAACAGGTTTGGTCTCTTCATACAGACGGTGTTTTTATTGAAGGAGGAAAAAATACCGGATCGATATAGACCACCATGCCCAGGGTAAAAACGAGCCCAAATTCTGTGAAATTAAACCATGCGTGTAATCTTGAGTGAATGGATTTTAGTGCTGGAAAAAGTGACTGAAATCCAGAGCCTTCTTTGGAAGGTTTCCATCTTTGGAAAGGAAGCTAAAAGTGTAGTTTGGACAGGGTCACTTCTCTTAAAAAATTATCTGTCTAGTGTACTTTCCAATGAAGTCATTAATTTTTGCATAATTATATAAATTGGTCCACCTTGATGATAGAGATGTAGTGAGTGACTTGTTCTGCTCTGGTAGTAAGTAGTGCTTAGTAATTTGCATCCTGAGAAGTACAAAATCCTTTGGTACAATGCAGGTTTTACATAAGTTTCATGCTTGGTACATCACAACTTATTTTCCCCTCATATCTGGAGAAGTGAGATGGGAATTAGAAAACTCCTGTGGACTTAAGACCTCTGTTCCATCCGGATACTGGATCATCTTGTCTCTAAAATAATAGAATTTTGACATAACCTTTTGATGGAAACTTGTGCAAGATCACTGAAACGTAGAGTTCAGAGTAATATGTCAGATATATTGGTGGTAATGTTGGAGGAAGTACCAAATGAGGAATACATTACAAAATATCTCTCAGCCTTAGAAATAATGGGGACACAATCATGAGGGCTCAAGTCCAAGGACTCAGAAAATGTGTTCCAATGTTATCCCAAATTGTTGCTCGACACCAGTCATTGAATTAGCCTCGAGTAGACATCAAAATCCATGGTTGATTAAAGTGTTTTATCCAAAAGCATTTTCGGTTAAACATGCTTCTTCAGGTTCTACCAGATGTAGCACTCTGTGACAAATGTTCAGAAATTCATAGTACAGAAAATGTTTGATTTGTAGAAAAGGCCAAGAAGAAAGACCTGGAAATATAAAAATAGGATGGCTTGGAAAGGCCTCATGTTGTCTTTTTTTTCTTTTGTTGTTGTGGTTTTGCTTGATGCTTTCAAACGTATGAACTTGTTTGAAGCTACTAATCACATTTGAACTGTCTTTTCCCTCCTCTCCCTTAATACTCTGGATGAATTTTTATCTTTCTCTCTCATCGCTTTTCATAGTGATTAGTTGGTTCAGTGTGATTTTTATCATATTCATCCCCTGTTTGAATTACCATTCAGTATGCAATTATCCTATCACAGAATGTCCTATTTTTGTTCTGTCAGATACATAAGATAAATGGAAAACTGAAAGTACTAAACCAATTATGTAACCTTTTGTCATCTACTTACTGATGGAAACACTTGCAAGCAACATTTTCCCCCCTCCTTCTCCCCAGTGTTCACTATTTACCTTGGGTTTATATCAGTTCAGGATATTCCTGTTAACTGTTTCCTTCCTAATGCTGCCCTACTTGACTGAATTTCAGGCAGGCAACTTCATATTTTATTTTGAGGTATTTGTGACATGAATTAAGTTAAAATCCCTGAGCAGTGGTTTTGATTCAATGCTGCTGATGTTTTGTTTTCTATCTGTGACAAAGGTAAATGTATCCTTTTACTTTTAAGATTATGATGCTTGAGATGGGAAAAATCTTATTGCCCATAAGGTGACAGACATGGAAATGTTCAGCAGTTGTTTTAATTTTTACAACCAAACACAAATAATCCCTTTGAGACCCTTGTGTAGTCTGCTGTCACTTGTGGTGTTACTGCAGTTGCTTTTCCTGGACTTTTAGTGATTCCACTCAGAGGAAGTTTGCTTGATCAGTCTTAAAGTTACCCGTGATTTTTTTTTAATACAATTTTTAGAAGGTTTTATATTTTAGTGACTCTACTAATTTGAAACTGAACAGGAATGAAGCACTGTGAGATAATGCTCAGTAAAAAATGACTGTGGCAACAAACTTGATAGTGAAAAAGAGGGGGAGTTAAAATTGTTTGTTTGGTGCTTTTACTTTTCCTAGTTATTGGCATAATGGGAAAAAAAGAAGCCTAGAGGGAAGTGCAAAAGAAAGCAAAATGAAAGATAAGCAAGTTACTAGGGAATATTCGAAAAGCTAGTATTACATTAAATTTTGATTTTTCGTTAATATTTCTTTGCAAATAAAGAGATCCTATAAAAATGATTGTTGATTCACTGGTAAGATGGCAAATCAAGTGTTAAGGATGGTTTTTCTTTAAGGTAACTACCCTTGCTGCAGTGGAAAATGCAAATAAGAGGCTTCTCTTTATTAACTTTTCCTACTATAGCTACCTGGTGTTCATTGTGAAGCTGATTCTCATTATAACTGTACTGTGAAAAGTAATTGCTGTTATACAGTAATTCAATTTCAGTGCGTTCATGCATCAGTAAACCAGTGGGGTTTATCTTGAGAAACCTGGGAGTCTAAAGCTTTTTATCATGAAATTCCACATGCAGACAAATGTTCTTCCAAGGAGTAGAATATCAGCATTTACATTTAACAAACATCTGCAGCGAAGAGAAATGGGTTTTTTTCCACTGATGATTTTTACGCCGGTCTTTAAGCTTCTTTCGGATACTATTAGGGTGACACTGTTTATGCACAGTTAAAGCAATGTATGTGTTTGAAATGTGTGTGCTTGGTCATATGCGTACGTGGCGGCACATTTTAGTATGCACACGTATATTTGTGTGGGTACAGATCTTTAGGTGTGCATTTTGGGGTTTATATGAGCAATATTAACACGTGCAATTTACTACTGTTTTTCTCCATGTATATGTACATATATACATAGGCAGAGTATTAAACAACATGTACTGCATTCAGATGTTTCCAAGCAAATACTGGTAAATTGGTGTCCTAGCCAATAAATTAATTTTTATTTAAAGTGATGTGTTAGTGAGTGCAAAAGGGACTTGGTTTGATGAACGCAAAGATCATGGCAATTATTTCAAAGCTGAGAGTGAAAGTTCCTAAAGAGAGGAATTTTCTTCAGAGCAATACAGAATATTTCCAGAGAGTGCATGAAAGCTCAAAAAAAAAAACCATACTGAATACTGTAGTCAATAATTGTAGTTTTAATTTACAAACCACCTCCAAGTAATTTACTCTTTCCTTGAGTTTACTTTGAATTTAACTCATTTTTAGTTTGTAACTTAGTTCATCCCCATTCAAGGCAACAGTGAGGAATATTCCAGGTGAATCTTGAAGTGATTTTTTTTTTGGAGACTGCTTTAAATGTGCACTGGCTTGAATGCCCACTGTGTATTTTATTGCACTGTATTTTCATTCTGATTTTCTATGACTTTGATCAAGTCTAGATTGGGAATGGCATTCTTGGGAAGAGATGCAAACAATCATTCATATTTTATATTCATATAATCTAACAGAAATAGATCTTAAATGTCAAAACTCATTACTTTTCTAGGCTCACTATTTCAAAGATAGAATAAACGAAATTCCTTCATTGAGCTATTTGCATCTGCAGAATTAGAAGGAAAATGAATATCAGTGTGCACTCTTTACAACTGCAGCTCAATGGAGGCTGTACTGACCCCTGATTTTTTTTATAAATATAGTAAGAAAGGGTTTTTTTTAAATCAGCAGATGGAAATGAAAAAAAAAAGAACCTCAGTGTTAAGTTTATAAAATTACTGAGGGAAAAAATGATAAATGGTTGTGGGTGGAAGGAAATTATGGTGAATCAACCCAGTATCACTATAAATAGTTTTAAATGACAGAATAAAGACATAATGAATAAAGGAGAGGTGGCTACAGTTGTGTTAATTACTGCTAGCAAATTAAAGGTTTTCAGCAATATTTTTGTATTCACATTTAGTATTTTAACTGTAATTGTTGCTAGTTAATTTTGGTGTCATTTAAACTTGCTCATAGTTTTACTCCTCTCCTTCTTGTGTCAGCAATAAATTTGTGTTCTTGAAAGCACTAAGAGCTTTATTTTTACTGTTTTGCAAACTAGAATACATTGGAAAATGAAGAGATGGTTAGCAATCCACTGACAGCAGAGTGTTTAATAGCATAATGCATAACCTTGATAGTCACACTTTGGAGAATATTTAAAGGCACAGTAAATATTTTTCTTTATTGCTATCGGGCTTGAGGATTGCTTTTGGTAAATGTGTAGAATTTAGGAAATTCAACAAATGAAGAATTGGCAAACCTATTGTAGTGCAGATCAACTAGATACCACATTGCTGCTTTGCTTTTTAGTTCTTTGAGTTTGCCAAGAAATTTGTGTATTTATAAACAGATACTGCTATGAATTCTGAACGAGGGGAAAAAAGTCTATTTTTATTGGAGTGTGGGTGGGCTTCTTTTCTCCTTAACCTTCATTCCCATCCCATGGCTGTGGTGTGAGAGCTCAGGCTGTCCTCAGGTGCATTTGCTGGCAGACAAGAGGAATGAATGAAAAAGGTACAATCCCTTCATCTCATACCCACCCTATGTGTGCAAGGGAATAAATATGGAATAGACAGGTTTAATGGAAGTTAGTTTTTCTGTTTGTAGACCTCTCTGAATCATAGCAGGGAGCCTAAGTGCATTGATTAAATATTTAACTCTCACATGTCCTAAAACCCAGGTTAGCTGAGCTGTCAGGGAGCTGTTCTTTGAAACAGGTACTGGTAGGGGGGAAGAGGTGAAACAGGAGAAAACTCAGTGGGAGAGAATGAAAAGAAAACCAGTGAAAACTTCAGGGAGGTGTTTCAGGGGATGTGTGTTAGCCAAGATTTCCAGGGAGTCATGTACAGGGTGTGCAGTATCCACGAGCTCCCCGATGCGTCACTGCTGTAGCACACTCTGCTACAGCCCTGCAAACATGGAGCTTTCCTTGTCTTGGTACAGTTTGAAATGGATAACTGCAAAAAAGTAAAGCAACTTGAACCATCTTTGGATTTATTCTGTCTTTAAAACTCTGGCATGTTTGTATGCTAAAAGAAAAAAAAAAAGAGTCCGTGGTCTAGTCAGTCTTGGGAGATTTAGTGAATTTCTTTAAGTTCAAATTTAGAATAAAGAAAAAGTACCCATAAGATAAAAAGGAGGAAAATTAAGACTTGTAGAGAAAGTTTCAAAGCATTTGTTGCTGGGCACAGTTATGATGGTCTCATCTCCAGTGTCAAGAAAAGGAGTAAAAAGTATTTAAAGACAATGCATTCAACTATAGAGCATTTATCTGAAAATACAGCGAGGAAATCCAGCCACTTCACAGATTAGTTCCTGTATTAAGCTTCATTGCAAAAGTACATAACATTCAGTCTTTGCAATCAAAATAAAATAGTTTTCTATTTTATGCATTTCTATTTTTCTATTTCTTCAGTAGGAAGAAAACAGTAAAGTAGTGTTAGAAGAATGAAGTTGGATAAATTAGCCTCATTTATCCTTCTTTCTTATCAGTGTTTTAGGGTATTAACATATTTCAGTACTTTACGCTAACTATTTTAACAAAATTAGTCATATTGTCCAACTTTCTGCTCAATGTGGGATTTCAACTAGTCACTTCAAATAGTAATGTTTTAATTAAAACTTAATTTCACTTGCACAACTATCATCTTCTCAATTTTCAATTATAATTCTGATCTCCTGTTGTAAATATGTATCATTGAATTTATTTTTTGCAATTATAAAAATAAATACTGGTACTTTTATGTCATACAGAACTGACAGATGTTCAGTGTCATATGAATTTTAGAGGGTTTATTGATACCGATTTTTAATTGATTATAAATATTCTCCTGAGAAAATGCACTATAACTTGCTGTTCATGTAACATTAGCCTGTTTTCCGAAACCTTGTGTTCATTTGATTTAATGCTTAGATAACAAAACAAGGTCTCTTCCTTTAGAGAATGCTCAGCCTGCATCCGTGCAGAGCAGGTTTCCAAGCTGCTGCCTCCTTTTTCCATTCCATGAATGATGCCAAGCTCCTCTCTCTGTCTGCAGAGCATGAGGGAGCACCAGGAGCAAGCAGTGAGGCGGAGCCTGTTAATAGCTTTCTTGGAGGGATTTAATGAATGGTCATTTATCAATATTTTGAGGAGGAGAGAGACTATCATCTCTGTGTGATTCTTCATTTTGAAGTGCTCAGAAGCATTTCAATGAAAAGAGGTGTAAAGAGAATTCATTAGTGTCTTTTACGAGCATTAACTCTTCCCTCTGCTCTGTGATGGAGTTTCCAGTGGGGCTGTGCTGGGTCAGGAGTGTTGGCTCAGCCTGACCTACCACTGGAGCACCGTTGCAAGAGAAAAGCCTCCTACACAGATAACTGAGGGCAAATACCCCATTTATCCTCTTCCCTCCCACCTTTCTTGAGTTTGACTTTCGTGTAATTAGGTAGGAAGAGGCCTGCTTGATCTAAAACACTTCCAGCTTAGTTAATTTTTTATGTTTCTGACAGCTGATCGTGTATTCCAAACATGCCCAGCCCTGGTCAGCAGGTTTCCTTTCTCTCTCACCTTCTGGATTTTTAACACCTACTTGTTCAAAAGCTATTCTGCCTCATCTTATTTTCTCTGGACACTACAGTTTCTTTTATCTTCTAATTTGAATAGAATTGTACTTTATAGGTTTATACAATAAATCCACCATGCTCCTTCTCCCAGCTGAGCAGTTCCTTTAAGACTGGAGAGCTGCACAGACTCTAGCACTGTGCTTTTTAAGCTCACAGGGCACTCTGATCTGAGCTGCTGACGAGGGTGGGGGTCTTCTCAGCAGCGCTGAATTTCAGGTGGTCACAATTTCTGCTGGAGTTAAATCAGAACATCAGGATTATCACTGCTGGTGGTATGTGAAACAGTTTTGGGAGACAAAAGCAGACCAACAGTGAGATAAGATGCTTCCATTTTTTTTTCCTGGGAAAGCGGGGCTTATTTTGAGAGCAAGTTAACCAAACATTTAGTTAATATTCTTGTTTTGAACTGTATTTTAACAGCTGTCTGATATACAACTGCAATAAAACATCAGATTTGATGTTGCAACTAGAGTTTCAAATGTTTAAAACTAATCTTCCTTCTGTTGAAAACCAAGAAAAAGGCTCAAGTTTCGTTTGCTAAAGTTAGACTTCTGGATCGCCCTAGCCTGTACTTTTATGTGCTTGCAAATTGGCCATGGCTCTTGAAGAAGTCTCCCTTCTGGCTTCCACAGGTGCTTTCTCATCTCTCCTTTGTCCTTCACTTTTTCTCCACTGAGCTGTGGCAAAGCTGTGCAAAATGGTCTGAGAATTTTAAGACTGAAGAATTATCCAGTGCAGAAACACCAAAACAAAAAGCTAAGAGAGGCTTCCTTTCCCTTAGATTAATTAGGATCTTGCTCATTGCATGGAATGAAAAATACTTGTAACACTAGGGCCCAGGAAGGAGCTGGGAGACAGGAATGAGTTAGATGATATGGTGGACACAGCTGTTTTTTATTTCCTCATGGGAGTGGAGGTGGTGACTTAGAACTATATTGAACCATCTTTGCATTTGGATGACTTTTTAAACTCTGGTGACTCTGCAGCTGTTTAGGCAAGTTGTCTAATTACTTATTATAGGTCACTTCAGGTCTGATATTTTGTGTGGGCTGAATGTGCTCTGCTGTTGCATGCTGTGCTAGAGGGTGAGAATCTGCTCCCCTGTTTGTAGGTGATCAGTGCTTTATGTATTGTGGCTGCAGAAAGCTGAGCTCCTGGCGCAAACCGTAGGTGTCCGAGCAAAAGGGTTTCAAATTAATAACCTGAATCTCTAGAGCTTCAGTAAAATATAAATGAGACTTTCATTTTCCTAGGGAATAAGGCAAGGTAGCTCACACATGGCACATATTGACTGATAGATTTGAGGCTTTTGCTGATCAAAAGGGCATCATCCCAGGAAAAACATAAACCCACTGCAACCTGAGTCTCACAGTGCTCAAATTCTGTGGTGCTTCAGCCGGTGACACTGGTGATCAAGCAGCTTTAGGGCTGATAGGAGGGGTGGAAAGACTCCTACTAAAACAACAGCCTTTGATCAATTTAACTGACTGATCAAATTATGTTTAAAATTAAAATGTTAATGGATTTTAAATTACTTCCAAAGATGGGCTCTGAATGTGAGGTATCACAAATATATCTAGGCCATGCTTTCCATGTACACAGCCAAAAGTGTCGTAGTACATTTATGTCGTAGATTTAGGATTTGTGGCAGGAACAGCTGAGGCCCACAACTCTGGCAAAAAATGCAGCACACTTGGGTGAGAGCAGGTGCAGAGCCTGACACCTGGGCTGGAGTTTGCTTTTTGGTTTTGAGGAGACACAAAGTTAAAAACCACTGGGTGGGGGGAGCAGAAGCGTGAACTTTGATTTAGTGGTATTTTATGTTTGAAAGGAAGAATATTGTGTAGCTCATGTTGTCCTAACCACTGTGTCATTTGGTGCTGGGGCCAAGGTAGGGAAAAGTGTAGTCATTTATTTCACGAGCATCTTGATTTCAGTGCCATGTAATTACGCCTTTGGTATGTTTTAAAATTAGTTGCAGTGAAGGGAACAAACAATAAATTATAGAGAACATTTTTAATTTCTTTTACCTCCATATAAATAGATACACAGCCATGTATTCTTGGCCCAAATGCCTTTCTCTGTCGTTTAAGCTAGCGCAGCATATCTCGGATGATTGCTTCTAGCCGTGCTGTGCAAGTACTCCAGGAGGACAAATTGTTTGAGTAAATCATAACAAAAAAGGTGTTTCATGTAAGAAATAACCAGTTTCAAACTAATACTATAAATTGAAATTTTATTGATTAGTCTGTTTTTTTTATTATAAAGTTTAAATTACAGCAATCATTGTGGCATAAAGCACTACAGAAATGCTACATTATAGAAAAATCTCATGCCCTGTATTTTCAATGGGTCATTTAAGAGCAATGGAAATATTACATGCAAGCAAAAAGGAAAGAACTGCTCTGTACCTGTGAGTCTTTTTTTTAAGAAGAAGCTGGAACTGGAGAAGCAAGGTATGCTGCAGCAAAAGGCACAAGCTGTGTGCAGAAAAGGAGTTAGGGAGTGTTTAGGGATTTCATGTTGCCTCACATCACCCTTGCCAGGTGTATCAGAACATGGACTGTACGCTACAGCCTCCCCAAAAGAATTACAGGGCAACTTTCTATACATCAGAAAAAAAATCTGGGGACATCTGAAGTTAATGCTTTAATTCTTAAGAGTAAGGATAAAACATTGTTTAAAACCACTGTAACTGGTAAACCTTTGGCACAACTAGGGAGCAGGTTAAGGGAGAACCCTGGTAAACACCTTTATTTGCTGGTTTATACCTCAGTTTCTTTCATCAGTGGAGTTTCTGGTTTTGAAACCCCTGGGGCTAGCACAATGCAGGGATTTTGTCCTTTTTAACACACTGAGCAGGCTAGTAGAGCATCTGCAATTAAAAAAGATTGGCTTACATTACAATTTTAGATTATATTGAAAAACTGAGTTTTTTTAGTAAAATCATACTTTCATCACTCATTTCCCTTAACTTGTAGTGAGACGGTAATTTAGCACTTTGTAAATGTGCCAGTAAATTAGTAATTCTTGAGTAATTAATTTTGCATTTATCTTAATTGTGTTACATCTATGGATATTTATGAAGTTTCACTTTTTTCCACTTGAAAAAGAATACTACGGTGTTATTTTTGAGACGGGTTTAAGAAAACTAAATTGTCTTGTTTTAATGCAAATATTTTTGACATATAAAAATGGAAATTTTACCTTGATTTGTGAATTAAGCAATTTTCAATTAAATATGTTTATGAACCATTTTAGAAATGGGAATAGTTATTTTCCTTTTACTTTTAGATAACTCCATGCTCACGATCTAGAAATTAAATCCCTAACCTCTTGATCTTTATTTTTGATTGAAGTTCAATAAGGAATTGGATAAATTCATAAAAGATGAGTCCATAGGTGGCTAATTAACATACTAATGGACAACCTTTAAATCAGGAAGCCCATAAAACACTGATTGCCATAAACTGAAATCATTTACTGAGGAAATAGCCAAAGGCTTTTGTCCTATTTCTCAAGTTCTTTTCTCCAGCAATCACTGCTGGCCACTGCTGGAGAGAGGTTGGGAGCTCTCTTTTGTCTCTTTGCTGACACTCATTGCTGAGATTCTGTTAACAATTCGAAGAACTGAACTCAAAAAGTTATTAGATGCGTGCCAGGTTTTTGAAAGACCAGGTAGTTTGAGTTTATGACACAGTTCTTTGGGAGTTGCTATATTCTTGTTTAAAAACGATATTTTATTTGAAAAAATGCTGCATGCTTATGGCTTTTTCTTCTCCTCATCCATCACCTTGTTTTCTGAGCTCGAAGAGTGAACCATGCAGGTGGCACCGGCCAGGCTGCTTTGTGCAAACCCAAAGCAATGTTCAGGAGAAACTCAGACCTTTGCGTGATAAAAGTGAAACAAAAGTCTCTCAGAACTGATAAACACAACCCTAAAATATAAAAAGAAATTAGCAAAACCCCAGAGAGAGAGATGCCTTGGGTTTAAAATAGTCTGAGGTCTTCAGGGTTTTATTTTCTGTCTTTGGATGTTGAAACAGCTTTGTTACATGTGAATTTTGATGGACGTGAGCAGATAGAAAGGAGAAGTATTTTACTGTAGTAATAATCAAATATTGTTCGCCTCTTTCAGCCTCTACATCTCTGTGGGAACAGAGGCAGTATCCTACATTCTGTTCCTGGCTGCAGGTGGCAGTTTTGAACTTTTCCCCAGTACCTTGTCCTCCATTGGAGGACACAATTAATTGGGAGAAATACATTTTATTACCTCATTTCTCTCCTGATGATTATAATGCAATATATCGAATAAACACTCCAACGAATGGCTTGACGTTTTTCATGGCTAAGGAGAAGGTCTGTGTGGTTGGGAAGCTGCAGCAATGGAGATTAGTTAATTATTTTAGGCAATTCCAAGTGACAGTGTGCACCAAAGGGATTATCAGTGCCTTGATAGACTTTTTGAAGCGAGAAAGTATTGTAACTCTTGCTTTTGGAGTTTCATTGAAATTATGTAATTACCTTGGTTCTTTCTTTTTTTTTTTTTTTTTTAAAGCATATGTTCTCATTAAAAAATCCTATAACATTCCTGATCACTGTTTTGTATCTTTTGTTCTGAAATCTGAGGCAATTAATTTGCTTGTTCCATGCTATATCAATACCATCTGACACTTTCTTCCCATATCCTGTGTGGTCTGGCTGTCTCCTTGCCAACACTTGCTACTTTTAAAAGAATTTCTCCCACTTTTCTGATATTTTATTGGATGTTTTAATTTTGCTTCTTGATTTTCTTCCCTCTTTATGTTCAGTCCTTTGTAAATTATGTTTCCTGGATGATGGTTAAGTCTACTGTGCGCTGCTGGGTTCCTCATCGTGCGGTGCTTCATCTTGCATTCTACTCTGTTTACCCACTGCCTTGCCCCCGAGATATTTTTAAACTATGATGGTGCTTTTTTTTTTCCTTTCATCCATAATTAAACAAATTATTTATCTTTGCCATTGTAAAACTAATGAAATCAACACTGACCTGATTTCGCCTTTCAACTGTACATTTATGAAGGTAGCACATCTTATTAGACTTACATGGTCGTTGCAAGCATATAAGGAAAACACAAAGGGGTTATTTTGTGATTGACCTGAGGTGAAATTCCAGAAAAATTTTTCATTTCTCTTGTCTGAGTGTGCTGTTTGCTATAGAACTGATGGCTGTAAGCCCTTATGGTGCTCACTGCTTTCAGTGCATGAGTTTGCAGGGACAGGTACCTTTCCTTGGAAGAAGCAAAGACAAGGGGAACTTAACAGCTGTCAATAACAATGAAAGAGATAAAAGGTCACAAGATACATTGTGGGTACAAATGAGGTATTTATTTTGAAGGTAAGGGTTTCGAAACAAGACTTCCAATCTTTCAGAACACTAGAAATGATGATTGAAATGAAAGTTAAATTAATCGATTGTAGCTAAAGCTACTTGGATTTTCTTCTCCAAAATACTCAAGACAAAGGCATAGTAGGTTGGTTTAGTCTAATTTGGTAGAATTAGTTTTTAGAATTTAGTTTAATTTGGTAGAATTAGCTTTTATATTTTTCTATCTCCTAAGAGAGCCACCAAGAAATTTGCAATGATTCCAGCCTCTCCCCATGCCTAGAACTAGGTTACTTTAATTTCTTTTTGCACTCTATCAGTTCAAATTTTAAACATTAATAACTTAACAGTTGTGCAACGTCTGAAAAGCTTTGGTGCAACAAATTACTTATTATGAAGAAATATTAAGAACTGTTGTGTTGTAGGAACTGAAGGAAGAGTAGAGGAGTTTATAAGAATATCTTAAAAGATTAATTTGCTAATAACTGGATTTCAAGTCAGTTTTTGTCATGCAGTTGTAACCCAGATTGGGTTTTGCAAGACTTCTTTATGTATATTTTTATATGCAATAAGAGTGGAACAAGTGAGAGAATGTAGTCGTGTCATCATAATCTCTGATGATACAGTCTGGTGATGGCACAGAAAAGGATGTGGTTTTATTACAGTACCAGCAGAGATATACAGCATACTTTAAAAATGATTAAAAAGTAAAGTACAAAACAATGGCTTTTATATTACATGTTCTTAAAACATTTTTATGGCCCATATTATTGTGGGAATCTGTAGGCATACGTGTTTTTACTGTTAGTAGCTCATTAGAGTGTGGCAGGTAAAGGAGAAACATTATCTTCTGTAATTGCAAAATCGTGAAAGTCCAGCTGCCCCTGCTGGGGATTCCCTGAGTCAAAGGGATATAGGATGTAGTCACCATGAACTCTAGGTTTGCTAAATGGCATAACTAAAATGCTTCATCTAAAGTGGCAGAGCTAAGACAAACATAGAAGGCTTTCATATATTATGCATGAATGAACGAAGTCTTAAATAGCTTCGTTCTGCAGCAGAGAAGATGAGAATCGTAGTGTAACTTGGTGCTTCCTGTCATAGACACAAATTGATCTTGCATTATTCTGATTATGCTGTAGAGCAGGACTTGGGAAGGATGTTCGACATTTCAGGTGTAAATATATTGTTATTCCAGAATTCAGAGACTTGGCATTTATAAGCAGGCAAAAACACTGTGCCTTTCTTCCAGGAGAATTTAGTGCCAGTCCTGGGGCAGATGCTTCATTGGCATATCCCTACATTTACTGTGCTCCCATACGAGATAAATCCATGATGTTCATGCAAATCTTACAAGACAGGGACCCCTGTGGGTGCTGATGTGGATGGTATACTTGATTTCTGGTTAATTTTAATTTGTTGAAGTAAAAGCCTTCCAAGGCAGTTACAATGCAAGATAAACTCATGGAGGTTCACTCATTGCAACCCTGTAAAAGTTTAAAACTCTGATGTAGAAAAACTTGTGATGCCATATATAAAATTAGTCAGATTAAAAAAAAAAAAAGAAATTAAGTGTTTTTCTTTATATAACATAAAATGCTTTTTTGTGATATCGTTGCTGGTGGTATAAAGGAAAACATCTTGGACAGTAAATTTGGCTGCTTCTCCTTTCAATCTATGTCTGTGGTGACAAAAATAATTTAGTTTAAAAACCTGCTTAATTCCCTGCATTCAGTCTGTCAGAGTTGAGATCTTGACTGAGTCATTGCAGTGTGGACCTTTGTCCAGACAGAAATTATTAGCACCAGCAACTGATTTCACAGAGGGCTTGGACCAGCCTGCAACAGCACATGTGAATTATTGCTAATGGGACTGAATTTAAGAAAGTGTTTTGCAGGAGAAATATCTTTATTATTTGTTATAAATGTCTGTTATTTGTTTTCCCTTATTTGTGTTACAAAGCACTAATGCTTTAAAAAGTGAAATGAGTAAGTGCTACGGTGATTTTTACTCCAGAAATTAATTGCGCTGCAATCCGCAGTGGCTGAACATTTAATTTCAGACCAAAGTAAAAGAACATAAAATTAAACCCTGGATGAAATATTATTCAGTCTGATTTCAGTATTAGTTTCTTATAATGCTTTTTAGGATACAAACAAGTATAACCTACTGGCATGAAAAGAGCCTATAAAATTTAATAAAAACACAAAGTGGTTAATATACTTTTTTGTTGGTGTAAGATTTCATTTTGTTGTTGTATTTATTTTATTTCAATTTTTCCTTCAAAAAGGGCATTTTAAACTCAATATTTCCTCCTGTGCATTTCTGCTTCTTTTGAAAACACAGCCTTCCTTTTCTACTAGTTAACTTTCTTATGCTGTTTATTTACAAAGAGTTGAGAAAAATTAAGCATCACCTTTACTCCTTTCTCTAAGTGCTGCAGTGTTAATCAGCTGGTTTAGTCTTCATCACATATGAGTTAGATGATGAAAGTAATTTTAACATGGGAGTTTTTTTGTGCAGTAATCATAATAAAATTAAAATAACTAGGAAAATGAATAAGTGTTTGAACTAGAATAAAAAAGAAAAATGTGAGTGAACACTTTTAATTTGCAATGTTGCATTTCACTTGCCTGCTCTCACTTTTACATAGCTCCCAAGATCTTTCCAAATGTTTTACATATTATCACATTTATGGTTAAAAGCTGTGAAATTGTTCCCCTTTCCCTTTCTCGCATTGGGGAATTCGAGTACTCTGAGCCAAAATTAGTGTTTGGGTCATTACAAAGACACTGCTGATATTGTATTTCATACTTAATGAATCTTTATTGGCATCTGGGTCTAACCTTGACTCTGCTTAGTGAATCATAACTTGGCAGTCTCTGAGTAGGTGCTCCACTGTCCTATCAAATTCCAGCAGAGATAATTTGGTCTTTCCCAGCATTTCCATGATAACATGCAGCATTGTGATTTTTTAAAAAATAATAATAATAAAAATAAAATAACTTTTACTTTGAAGTTTTATTTTGTGTTTGTTATATTAGATTTAAACTTTGTAAACTGAATATGACCGTATTGTTAGTAGAGGTGATGTTCTCATCTCTTGTAACGTTCTGCTAAAACCAAGCCCGTCCATCTCATAATCCCTAAAGATCTCAAGGCTTGGCATGAACCTCAGAGTTTTCAATCCATGCAATTATTTTTTAGGAGAAGAGAATAGAGAAATTCAAATGTCTCCTATGTGCAACAACTGAAAAGGAGCTTGTTTCCATGTTTTAACCTTTAGTATCTTAATGCAGATCTGGAGACATCCCCATCTCCTTTATGGGGTGTGGGAAGCCCTTTCAGTGCTTCAGGCATCTTACCCAGAGCTCTCTCCTGTAGTTACTTCTCCTCCATGCCCAGTAATACTAGATGGCACTTTCAGTATTTCTGTTCTAATTCCTTTTCATCTCAAAATAGAAAAAAAAATTGAAAAATGCTGGGATTCTGAATTAATAGATAATAGAGTTAGATATGTTTTTAAAAGGTGAAAAACACTGAGAGAAATCCCATTTTTATGTAAGTAGAAACTCAGAGAAGACATTTTCAACCCTAGAACACAGATGAGTACTTTTTATCAGAAAATGTGTATGTTTCTAGCAGCTGAGGTCAATGTTATTATGATGTGTAGTGACTGGGATCAGAATTGTCATAAGCTTTCGCTTGGTGGTGACCAAGGTCTCATGGTCCAGGCAAGAGGTGCAGCAGGAGCAGCCACCTGGCTCAGGCGTGCACCCTTCAGGCTCCATCACATCCAATTGGAGACCCCAAAGCCTCGCCCATGATTTGGTAGCTGCATTCAGGTTTTTGCTGAGGCTTTTCACCTCATGCTTTTGGGTGTGATGAAGGCCCCTGAGAACTCTCTCACTTCTGTGTGAGCTGTTTGCCAATATCGTAATTCACAGCAAGCTGCAGCTTCAGCAGTGCAGGGTTCAGGTCTCAGGAAAGCAGTAGGGGACTTTAAAAGCTCAGAGGAGAGAAGCAAAGGCAATTGCAGGTTTGAATGTCTTTGTTGCAAGAGGATTCCATACATGTGAATTTCTCATTCTTGAGAAAAAGAGAGCTGAGGGTGAGAGTCGGTAACACCACAAATGGTGGGGAGGATTGGAGAGCAAGCAGCTGCTCTGTTTTGCAGTGCAGTGCCTAAGGGAGGCTGCTCAGTTCTTGTGAAGTCCCAGAGCTGCAGATTGGAAACTTGGCAGGGTACTCCTGGAGCATTATCATATATACTGGATGGTGACTTTGTACTTTACTTCCTTGGGTTTTTTCTTTTGGCCACTTCTGAGACTGAATTCTGGTCGAGATGGGCTCCGTGATCTAAATGCACACACCTGCTCCCAGGTGTAGGAAGGGAATTCCAGCCCGGCTCTGGAGTGGTTAGAGCCTGAAAAGGACAGACTCAGCAGCTTCCTAGCAAGGCGAGACAGATTTCTGTGTAGAAAGCTAATTAAACTAAACTGAAGTAAGAACTTTTCAGTGCTCAACAATTTCTGTTGCAGGGAGGGTGTTTTTTAAGGTCAGCTCAAATCCAGAATTCATCTATCCAAATAAGAGCTTATGAATGCAGTTACCCAGATCTTTGGCTGTCATGTATTCAGAGGTCTCTCTCACTTGTACCAGACATGGCCTTCTCTCCTTGCACACACACACAAAACCTGACAGGTTTTTAATCTAGCTAATTTTTGAAAAACAGCTTTGTGCTTTTTGTTTCTGTTTGAAATCAAGCTCTGTTTCTAAACCTGAGGGCCATTTAATTTTCTTTAGTTTTGATGTATGTGCAGCTCTTGTACTGATAGTTTTGAGGGTTCATAAAAATCCATTTTTTCTTCCTCAGAAACTTGCCTTTGGCAAGACACACTGTTGCAAAGTGATCCCCAAGCAGTGTTTTGGATCGCTTTCTCATTTTAGCAATTAATCTGAATTTTGCCATAGGGCATACCTGGTATTTCTGCTCTGTGGATGTTCCCCACAATTCAGAATATATCGTGATAGGTACTATGTGTTACAGAAGGAAAAGGTTGAGAGCAAGGGATTTTGTGGGATGTAGGTGAAGTGTGGAACACTGCGATCGAGAGAGAATATTTAAATGTCTCACTTAAACTGTCAGGCAAAGTAGATATGCAGTGAATGCATATGTTCTGAGAATATCAAATCTGCTCATGTGCTACCTTCAAAGAGATACTTTGAAATAGGAATTGCAGCTGAAATTAATTTTGTATGGCACTTTCCCCATCTTCTGGAATTGGCATTAAATTTGCCGAAGAACAAGACAAAAACTAAGCAGACATATAGAGAGCTTCTGGAAACGGCAAAAGTCTCACTGGAATTGTGAAACAGCAAAACTAGTAATAAGATTTGGTGTATCCTTTAATTTTAATACTTCTGTCTTCTTTATCTGGAAGTCATTTAATTAAAAAAGAAGGAAAGGAACACCACCAAGGCATGTATTAATTTTGAGGTAAGTTGTGTGAAATCTGTCAATATGAGTTCGCCATATCCCTGAGATTCATTTTCTTTGGATTTGAAAATAAACCTTAAACCTCGAGGATGAAATGCCTCTATGGCTCATTTCATTACTTCCAGCAGACAATAAACCAGCCCAGAATCAGCCTTCCCCCCACAGTGGTGCCCTTTTCCCCAGCAGCCTTCTGTGGAGGGAGGCTGGTGAGCAGCGGTCTGTCTCGTTTCTGTAGCTCTCTGGCTGGTTTAGCCCTCTTATGCCCAGGAAGGATCTACAGATCTCTGCACTCACTCTCTGGCTGGTCCCCGATAATTCCATGAATGCAAATACAGAGATGTACCTGGGATATTATTCTTCCTGCATTTTAATAAGCAAGGCACACTATTCCTAAACCTCCCTCCTCCCCAGGGCACTTTCTCTGCCACCTGAAGGAGCAGCTTGTTCGATTGCGTTTTCCTCTCTCCGTGGCCAGGCTGTAGACACAGCAAGCTTTGTGGTTTTTCTCTCGCACTGAAGGACAGAATTAATTGGCTTTGAAGTTTCCAAATCTGTGTTTCTGAAGAAGAGATTTACGATGAGTGACTGTGAAAGGAAGCCTCTGTGGAAGCCAAATCGCTCTGGAACCAGAGCAGAGCTGGCTGGGTCAGATGCCTGCTCTAAAATCCTCTGTTAGCACTTGATGTGAAATTGAAATTGGAATGATTTCCGTGTCTCTGATGGAACTGGCTTCTCTCACTGCTGTTCAAGCATCTGTGCAGATGATGATTTTGTCCTGGTGTCTCTTAGAAAGTACTCAGAAATCTAAGAGTATTTATTTGCTTATTACCTTCTTAGGGAACCAAAATGAACGAAGCAACACCAACACCACTGAATTCTCCACAAAGACTTACCAGCAGTGTCTGTGCTCAGACAGCATGTCCTGATCCCCTCGTGCCAGGAGATGCCCAGCCCTGGTGATACAGAACTCTCTGCTGCACACCAGAAAAATTCCTTCCCTGTAACCCTACATAAGTTGGGAACTTGCAAAAAGCAAAAATTTGCAGTAATTTTTGTGAAAGTGGTATTAAGTTTGGCTTTCTTGAATGACGTTTAACAAGTAGGCAACATAAATAAAGGGAAGGGACTCATTCTCTTGATCCCAGAGCAAGGGGGTTCTTGGTGGTGTTTTGTCTGGTGGCCCCAAATTTCTAAATCCTGATTTGCCAAAGGATGAATTTGAACTTCTTGAATGAATGTGTGTTGTTGTTGACCACTTTCTACTTGCCCTCTAAACTCTTGGAACAGCAAAATCTGAGTTCTACTGGATACCATTCCCAAGATCCCTGACTGAATTCTGTATTTGGGGACCCTGAGAAAAATAGCTTTCATATTGCTGTAGGAGACTTGCAAATGGATGTGGGTGAATATGTGATTGTGTCATTAATGGCCCCAATTCTGTGGCATAGTGGAACCTTCCCCAGTAAAAGCCTGTGGGAGGTAGGGTTGGTTACCTTTCACAGGAGTAGAATGAATTCTAACAGGAATGCACAGCAAATAACCTCAACAAAATTTCCTTTTGGCCGCTCCAAATGCAAAGCATTTTCCTTCTTTCTTGCTCTCTCCACTCTATGCAATGCTTATATATAGGATAAAAAAAGTGTATGAAAGACTGAAAGTAACAATTAAAAATCAACACCTTCTCAGGTAACATTACTAAAATTAAAAAGCAACAGGGCATATTTATCATCTTTTTGGACAAGGAAAAGGGGTTTATTTGTGACAAGTTGGAGGTTGGTGCGCTGCTGACGTTCCGGTATGGTGTCAGGTGTGGTAAAATACCCTCAGTCAGGTTTGAGGTGTTCAATTCAAGCCTATCCATACTGGAAAGCAAGCAAGCTTGCTAGTAATCAACACCTCTTGTAGTTTGGGGAGTTTTTAAAGACAAATTAGTCAGTAGATGTAAAATTCCCATTGTTACAGTTGTTCAAAAATCCATCCTGTAATAATATTAATATATGGCTTGAAAATGCAAGGTTCCTCTGTATTTGAATTTTTAGAGTAAAGCTTTTTAAAACAATTGCCTTACAATCATGTGCAAAGTAGACTGAATAAAGTAGACTTTCTGATGGCAAAATGGGAAGTGATGTGCAGAGTCTGTGGCATTTCATAATGTAAATATGATAATTGCTAGATGTGAGTTGGAAATGTTTCTAATATTTGATTTGTTTTTAACATGAAAGAATTTCAAAATTTATAATGTTTTAGACAATATTAATTGAAGTGGAAGCAAATCTTTGTAAAATCTGTTAAATGAGCTGAGAATTAAATGACTCCAAGCTATTTTGGGGATGTAAATAGTTAGACATCTCAACAGAGAAAACTACATATATTTTCAAGGTTTGATCTTTATGAGTAAGCAATATTCGAACATAGCAGTTGTCACACAGAACTCAAGAACTTAATACTGCAATGTAAGGTGGCTGAACGGCTCGTTTTGTGCAGTATTACCAGAATACCTGTAGCAAACAATCAGCTCTCTTACAGTGCTAAGATCTCTTTTTCATCCTTTGAACCTAAAAAAAACCACTACCCATTTCAAAGAAATGATACTTCCAAATAAATTTTAGCTCTACATGTATTAAACCCAAAAAAGATAGAGAAACCCCCCAAACCTGAGGTTTATTTTTTAATTTCTGAGGCGAAGTAATGTGATGCAAAAAGAGAGGCTTTGCACTGTGTTTCGGGGAAGGTGACTATCCTACCAAGGTTATTAGAGAATTATGCATTTCACCTTTCAAGTGTTATCTGGCACTGCCACTACGGCTTATCATTAGCATATCCTTTGATACTTCCATGGCATCAGGAAAAACATAAACATAAACCGAAACAGAGAAGGGACTCATAAACAAAACAATATTTTTACCATGTTGGCTCACTTAGAGCGGTAAATTTTTCTTTACTTTTCCTGCAGTCTTCGAAAATGGAGATAAAATTGTTTTAAGAACAGTCCAAACTTGTATCACAATGTAAATGGTTTGGGAAATGAGCCCAAGCCAGTGTAGTCTGCATAAATGAAAGTGTTGTCTGTGAAACTTATTATAGCGGTGGGACAGAAAATGGTCAGAAATAATAATATTGGGACTTTCTATTAGCTTCTAACCCAGCTGTCTTCTTCAAAATTATTATTTAGGGTGGATTTGTTCGATTGATTCAGGAGCAGATTTAAAGACAAAGTAGCTGTCTGGTGAAATCCTATGGGACAATAACGTTCTTCCTTTGGAGGTCACCCTCTCTGTATGGGGCCGGAATAAACAGGGTAGGGCTGGAGTTGCAGTTTTCCCTGCCTGTTTCTTTGCAGATGTTAAAAGTTAATGTATACAACACACGCATAAAAAAGTAGAATTAAGACATTGTGTTATTCTTCCATTTAGCTTGCCTCAGCAGACAGTTAAGAGTGATGGTGGTCAGTGCAACTTTCATACCAAAATGGGATCTGAATTAATCAATACCCATATTTATACATGGGATTGTTCCACTGTGGTACTTACAGCTACTGCACCATTTTACTACTCTACGAGGGCTTATCCTTTGTTGCTTTGCTGTTCCTGTTAATGAGGAACTGAAATATTTTCCCAGATATATCAGTGGAGATCCCTGGGGTTCAATGCCTGCTTTTGGAAATCCCTACTGAATGTCTGAAGAAGAAAGCAATATCCCAACTTTTAAAAATTGAGGATTTAATTGCCATTTGCACGGTCTGCTACACATTTGTGTAATAAAATTGACCTTGCAAGTTTTATTAGTGTATGACTTAGCCATCATTCATACTTCCTAAAGATTCACGGGAAACATCTTACACATTTTTATTTTAATATCGTTTGGCAAAGAGTTCAAACACCTATTGGAAAAAGACTTAACTCGAGCAGAGTAAGCAGCATATGCAAAACAACTTCTCAAAATCCCAAAACAACAATAATTTCCCCCTCCCTCCACCCCGAAAAATGTCTCCCAAAATTCAACACCAAAAGAAATTCAGAGTTGAGGCTGCCAAGACGATACTGTTTTACACCCCTAAGGCCCAGCTTTTATACCTAAGAGCTCTAAAAAAATGTTTTTCTTTAATTCCTCACTCAGTTGAAAACTATCAAGGCCGAGGGTATTGCAGACACTAACCCTGACCACCAGGCCATGATTTTGAAAAGACTGGAAACGGCACATTCTCCAGCAAGCCGTGTAATACGTGCAGTGGGAGCATGGCAGTCCCCATATGGAAGTCCTGCTGACAGCAGCAAAATAGTTTTTAAGCAGCATGTACTGTTATCCTGCTCCAAAGAGCTGTGAATTGTGTGGTGTGGAAGCCTGGAAGCCTGTACCATATCCCCCTTCCATCTGTGCAGGATGGCTGTGGTGCCAGACAGGTAGTAGACTCTGCTGTGCTCTGCTACCCTTCATCTGCTTTCATGGCTCCCACTAGTAAAAGCAGAATTATACTGCTGAAATTCAGTTAAATCAATGAAATTCCATATGGCATGGGGTTAGTCACTTGTTTTCAATGCAGTCTTTAAAGGGGGTGAGCTTTTAATTTTGGTGATGTTTAGGTTCTTAAAATCAGGAATATAGTGCAGTTCAAGTTCCTGGTTTTAATAGATTATATGTGTTTAATACAATTAAAAAGCTACCAGCAGAACAAAAAAACAACAAAAAAACCCCCCTCCGACATTCGTAGAAGAAAGATGTGTTTTTAACAGGCTGGAAATGTAACTGATTTTGAAAACAACATTTTAAGATAAAGTTTCAAAATTCTATTCTCCAGTGCAAGACTAGTTTTCCGTGAAATTAGATTATTTTTTGTTAATTTTTTAATAGAGCATATATGTTTTTTAACGTTTGAAAATTTTCTCCAAACTCAAACCAACCAAATGCCCCTGTAAAGCATTTGACTTCTTTTCCTCCTCTTGTTCTTGGTAATTCAGCACCAAGATTACTCACACCTGGTGCTTTTGTTTCTCCTCAGTATTCTGATTGCCTCTTGAAGCTCTTCACAATTTCATTCTTCTACAAATGGCTCAGCTGTCTGGAAAAAGGCCGATTGCTTTTGTGAATCCCAGCATTGAGAAGCTCAGTAAAACACTCTTTTGATCTTTCCATAATTGTTTTAACAAAAATATATCTGCATTTCTGTGTTCATTCTTTAACTTTGATTTCTTCACGTATTGAAGTTGCAAATTAATCTTGCTCTATCAGTGTTATCTTCGTTCATCTTCTCAGCTGTTCTGCATGAGTTCTGGCTTTTACATTGTCTGGTGAAAATAAAAGCCTGGATGATTTTTTTCCCCATGCTGCTGATTTACAAGCCTTTCTCAGGCCCTCTGTTGTCCTGTTTTGGCCCTTCCTTTGTCCTCTGTATTACTGATTACCTTTGGATCTCCCAGCATATTTCATTCTCGCAGCATGTTTAATTTGCTGTGAGTATTTTCTGGAACCTCTAAGGACTCTTCTAAAGCGTCATACCATTCTTGAGTTACTCCCCAAGAGTTTCTGTCCACGTTTTAGGAGAATTCTACCTGTATGTTTTTGCGTTTCTCAGACGGAATCCAAACATTCTGTGTATTCTGTTAATTTATTTATTTCAGTATTTCTTTTGCCTTGCTCTATCAAGATGGTAGTTGTGACACACTGCTGGTTGGTGATTCCACCACCCCCGATTTTTTTTTTTGCATCAGGTACACAGCCCAATATAAAAATCTTTCTGCTGAATCCCTGAGAATGTATCCCTTGTGTATGATGGAATCTGGTTTTACTCCTTTTTATTTCAGCTACTAAAGAAGCACCAACACTCAAAACATGATGAAAAATCCTTGTTTCCAAGGTCAAGCATCGAAAAAGTAGAATACTGGTTGAGGCTGGCAGTAGATTATTTATATTCTGATACAGTTTTAAATAATTTAATAATTTTTCTTTAGACCTTCTGACCTAATTAATAGAGCAGACTTACTCAAAGATTTAATCAGTGCTGCATGGGGAAATAAATTGTACATAAAAAAGTCATATTTTTATATTTAAGCAAACAAGTTTTCCTATGTGATATTCAACTTCATGTGCCAGGGCTATCTATTCAGAGTGTCCTCCAGAAAAGAAAACAACCCAGGTCTGATTTCTCTGATTCTGTGCTAAGAAACCTTGTATGCAACAATCCTAAAAGCTGGAATTTTTTCAGGCTGGCTTAAGTTAAACCCAATGTTTTGTTCTTCACTTTGCTGGATATAAGATGCTAAAATAATATGATAATGATGTTCACTAGTATAGTATAATTTACATAAGAAAACTGGGAGTTTTTTTTGTTACAGACTATTGCCAAAAGGTGGCAGTCTTTGTCCCCAAAATCCTGTGCTGTCTAGGAAATGTTATGTATGGCAAACATAATTTATTCCTAGCTACACTCGATAATAAAAATTACTTTTTAAGTGGACATAGAGGGCAAAAACTCCTGTATTTGAAAGCTGAAGGGTGACATAGCTATGAAGGGTGACATAGTTGTATTTTATTTTGATAGTGGAATGTTAAATAACAAAGCTTGTAAGGGAGCAGTGATGGGGAAGGAGCACTTCAAAAGTAGACTGCTAATGAGCAAGAGCTACTTAGGTCTCAGATTTGGTTAGTGCCTGAAGTGCTTCAGCTTTTGGAGATGCTGTTAGGATCTGATGCTTTAGATCAGTAGGTTGCTGTGCTCATCAATCAACCCGACGAAATGAATAGAAACAATCCACTTCCATTAAAATTCATGTTCAAGTTGTTGATTTTTCTTTACAAGTGATTCAGTTAGATCCAAGCAAAGCACAGATTGGTTTCTTACAAATTAGCCTAAAAAAGGCAATTGATGATAAATGACAGCCTTGCTAAATATCTGCAACAATTTGGCTATACATTTTGTGTTTTAGATTGTAGTTCTTTTAGTTTTGTTGTTGTGGTTTTGTTTCTTTCTATATTGAGAGCTGCTCGGACTGTGGGGGGAGGATGGGCTTTTTGGTAGGGCTCTGTTAGACCTGTAGTAAGCAAGGGCTTCCTCTGCTTAGCTGAGGAAATACCTGAGTAGTCCAGAAAGCGTTTGAAAGTTAGTAACATGCCAATATCTATTACATTATTGAGTTAAAAGTGAGGAAAATTAAGTCATTTTAGCAGAACTTACCGGTGTTACACTTTGAATTCAAAAGTGTGGCAGGCAAGTTTCTTGTCACCAGTTGAAGAGCATGGAAGGAGCATAAACTGAGCTGCACCTTATGTCTGTTATACATGCAATATCCCTCTATACTCTCTGTCTAATTTTCTGAATCTCTCTCCTGAGGTTTTTCAGTCAATGGTTATCTCAGATCTTCTGCCAATAGTTACAGTAGACCACCGAGATGTTTTCAGATGAAAGAAGTCTTTGCTCTGTCTTTTTAAAACTTTTAGGACTATTTATTGGTACTTACATTATTGAGGTCTTATATAATTTATATGGATTGTGTGAGACAACAGAAATAGAAAAAGTCCAGTTGGTGAGAACTCATTCTGAGCCATTTAAGTGTTACATAGAAGTGTTCTCCATTTCACTTTGCTCTTTATTTCTTCAAGGCCCTTTGATGAAAGCCTAATTACTGAGCATGTTTGATTCATCTTTGTGTCCTGGTGTAGTGAAAACATTAATTATAATGGTTTGGTCATAGAAAATACATTTCATTTCATCTTCTTTTCAGTAAAAACATAGAATGGTTTGGGTTGGAAGGGACATGAAAGATTTTCTTGTTCTACCCCCTTCCATGGAGAGGGACACCTTCCACTATCCCAGGTTGCTCCCAGCCCTGTCCAGCCTGGCCTTGGACACTTCCAGGGATGGGGCAGCCGCAGCTTCTCTGGGCACCCTGTGCCAGGGCCTCCCCACCCTCACAGAGAAATATTTCTTTGTGATATCTAATCTAAACTTGCTGCCTTTCAGTTTGAGGCCATTACCCCGTGTCCCATCACTACATGTCCTTGCACAAAATCCTTTTCCAGCTGTCCTGTAGCCCCTCTAGGTACTTTAGCATTACATGGTTTTCATGACAGATATTGCAAATCACTTTGTTCAGTTTATTACTTTGGAATGAGTTGTAACCATTAAAAGGGCACAAAAGACTCCTTTAAAGAGCTAAATCTAATATACAAGTCTTTGAGAGGCTGCCCAACAGATTTAATAACCAATAGATGATAGATTTTACAATCTAACACTGCACAAGCACACCAGCTCTATCATAAGCCCCTTTCCAGTGGGGTTTCATGAAGGTATGATCCAAGGCTGGCCCTGAGTGTTTGTTTAAGGTGTGTCCTGCTATCACCCCACAAACCCCGGGCTGGAGGAACAATCATCCATTCTCATCCCCACCTTTGGCCATGCTGTTGCCCTGCCAAGGACAGATTTATTGGAGTGTACTAAGTCAAGGTGTTCACAGAGGCTCCAGCCTGCAAAGTGTAGGCAATTTCATGGAATAAGAATTTAATTAAAGGGAAGCTTAGGTCCATATGGAACCACAGAGTTAGCTTAGATCTTTCCATTCTCCTATAATTTCTGTGATTCTCCATTAGTGTGTGAGTTTTAGATTGAACACCCACAGAAGGCAAGGAGCATCAACAGCTATAGATGTTTATGGCCTCATGGTTTGTTCATGGAAAAGAAGTGTTTTGCACATGTTTCTCAGGGTGAGAGTTGACTGAGACTTAAAACTGCTGGTAGCAACAGTAATGACCTCGGTGGGTTTTTTTTCCCCCTCGTTAGGGCTTTGCAGGTTGGAGCACATGTGCTGGTTGTAGATAAATGGATGGTGGGAGAACCTGTGGTGGTGGGTGAGGGATTTCAGCCAGTAGAGGAAGCCAGCAGTGTGGTGTGGTTCAAAATTCTCCTACAGTCCAAGGTAATAGAAAACTATTGTTATAATTTACTCACTGCCTCTGCAAACTTAGGTTAATAGCTTTTTTTAGCTTAGTTGTAGTCTTGGTTGTTACTTTTTGAACCTGCAGGCGTTGGCTAGCTCTGTGAAGACTCTTACTGCTCCCCAGGTGCATTTTAGAAGCACTTTGAGAGTAAAGAGGAAAAAATAATAATAAAAAAAAGAGAGTATTCTATGAAATTACTTCCCTTGGTCATACCAAAATCTAGAGGTGTGTCAAACTTAATGGAAATTATGTGCTGCATTGCATATTTTACTTAGTTTTCCAAATAAATCTGCATACGATAATTAAATGGTGAATGTTTCAGTTGATAAAAACTAATTAAGAGGTGAAAGTATAGCAATCTTTTAGTCAATAGGAGAATAGAAGTTACAAGACTCTTCTTAATAAGGAACAAAACACCCCCTGGATTTGAACTCATTACCGTTACAAAGCAAAGTAGATAAGGTTTTGACTATGCAATGCAGCCTTTGGGTTTGGGAATTTGCAATTTTCCATTAATTACAAGGACAGTTTAATAGTGTTCTTAAGAAAGTTTGAAAAATACTATTATTACAATTTTCCGTTAATTACAAGGACAGTTTAATAGTGTTCTTAAGAAAGTTTGAAAAATACTATTATTACAAAAAAAATTATTTACAAAAATAATAAATGAATAGATGGGATGGAGTCTGTACCTGAATACAGACTTGCCAGTCTGTATATACCATCTGGGACCTCAGCATTAATCCACAGGGTACCAGCAAAACCTTTTAGGTACATGGAACTGATGTCCAGTTGCTAAGTCTGGACAAATGTCCACACCAGAGAGTTTTTCCAAAATGTCCAAAACCAGAGAGTTTCAACATAGCTTCAACTGTCTTTTCATTTTGTACCAGACCAGCCAGAATATACAAAACTATGAAAAGACTAAATTATCACTTAATCTGAAAGTTGATTTTATAATTATTTCCAACATTCTCAGCAACCAAGTCTCCAGAACTATAAAGTATGGTTCAGGAGACCAAAGAAGCTTGGAATTTTATCTTTGAACTTCATCTTTTTACAAGAGAGAAGCCAGGGAAAATGCACTGGTTTACTCTTTTAAACATAATACTGATGTTCTTTTCATTAAGACTCTGTAGCACTTCTATGCTTGGGAACCAGCTCTTGAAATTGGCAGGGCTGGGGCCTTGACACAAGGTTTTCTTTGAAATTCTGTTCCAGCTGGATCAAGTTTTTAGCATTTGGAAACTCTGCACATGGAGGCATATGGCCATTAGAAATGTATCACAGCAAGACTGTCTGCAAGTGAGGTCCTTCAAAGTTCTTTGCACTGTGAATTTTCAGTGCAGGGTTGAGAAAGACTTTCCCCCACCTGGATCATTACTTTCTTATTGCTTGAGCCAGCAGCAGGCAGGGGAAACAGTGTCTTTTTCTCCTGAGGCACTGTCAGTGCATCCATGTGCCTTCTGGACCCAGGAGAGAGTTTTCATCTCTCTGTGCTCGCATTAGGGCACTGGAAAATGGGAGGGTCAGCAGCCAAGGGGGTCTGTTGATGGGTTCAGGAGAGGCTGAGGAAGGTACTGCCACAAAGAGCAGAGACTGGAGAATAATGAGATGGTCTAAAGAGACAAAGGGAACAGAAGTGGACTGTGCTAGTGCAAGATATTCTAGATGTGCTTAATGAGAGTGCAACGGGAATAGGGGAAATTGGAAATGGAAGTTGGCAGAGTGAGGAATTGGTAGGGGCCTAGAAAAGACTGGTCATGAACATGCTTGACAGTGTGAACAGTCAAAGCTGTTATGAAGAAAGAATAATTGGTAGGTGCTACAGAAAATGGAGAATAGTATGAAAAACTTCAAAGTGGAGTTTGGGGTACCTAATGTGACATTAATGAGCTCAGGATATGGAGACAGGAGAAGGAAAGAAATAGGAGTAGGTCTAGGGTTGTGGTTAGTAAGGAAAGGAACAGAACTAAGCCATGGCTGTGTTTGAAGGCAGGATTTGGTACGTGCTAGTATTGAATCCATGCCTGTTTAACCTGAACGTTAACACTGGATTTCTAAGTCTTGGGTGAATGCTTGCAAAATCCACTACTGATGCATTTAGAAATGGATATCGGCTGCTTGTTACACATCTGCACAATCATGCTCTATTTGCCTCAATATCTATCTTAGAGAATTCTACTTGCAAGAGGAAGTTGGGAAGGTTTTAGTCGAAAACTCGGAGTTTCATTTTCCTTTCAGTTTTTTAGAATTTTCCCTTTCAGTTAATCTATTGGCAACTGACATCCTGACCCTGTGAGAATTAAAAACCAGTCCAATGGACATTGCATTTCCTGGTGTGAAAGTGAAGACAAGGCTCTGTGCCTTGTGATCGAGTGCTGGGCTGGAAAATGGAAGAAAGTCCCTGCAAACTCTGGAACTGACCTTTGTTTTGAGTAATAAATCTTGAGGGTTTTTTCTGCTGTTGTGTGACAGTAATCTAGTTGGAAACTGAAAGGAGGACAGTATATCATGACTGGTTTGGTTGAACAAGACCACAAATTGCAAGTTGAATTTGAATTAACTTGGGGGATTGAGCCTTAGTGCAGAGGTGAGGAAAAGCTGAGTGAGGGAACAAAGCAAAGACAATTGATTTCACTTGGTGTGTCTGAATGTAAACAGAACAGAAACACCTTGACTTATCCCAGGACAGCTGTCAGGACAAAGCGTTGCTTCAGGTGTCCTTTCCCTTATTGAGTGAACGTGGGAATATTTCCATTTCTCTTTAGCTCATTTGTGTTGTGCATATTGTGTGGGATTCATGTCCCTTAGCTTCAACCACATAAAGTTAAACATCTTGTGAAGAAATGAGTGAAGGAAAAGTTCCAAAGGTCTTTCTCTATCTTATGAGCTATTTTGGAATGGGACATGCAGCACCTTTGGAGTTTTCTCTCTGCATATGAAGGGTGTTTAGGTAACTTCAGTGGAGAGATGATTAACTTTGAGATAGATGAGGTTAGGTGAGATAAATCCTACCAACGGAGAATTTTGCATTAAAAGAATTTGCATGAAAACAGTTATCCCAAATCTTTCTCAAGCAAGATCTGCCAAGAATCCAGCAGTGGTGCTGAGAGCTGTCAGAGCTGAGGGAAAGCTATTTTTGCTCAGCCATATATGTCCTCACTGTCCTCAAATGCAGAAGAGACAGTCAGGCATTATCCAAGCAGGAGAACGATTGTGACAGTCAGGTAAAGAGTATGACCTGTGGCACTCTAAATGTGTGATAAAGATTAATAAATCAGATGTTTTAATCTAGTGGTTTCAGTGTAGGGGAGGGGAAACAGGATCATAATGACACTTACATGTTAGTGTTGGCAATATATTTAAAGGCGTGTGTAAACAGGTGGGTGTTTGGACTCACGCACAGGCCTGCTTCCCTTGCTTTTGGAAGGTGTTTTACAAAGCAACATTTTGATTAGATTTTTAAAATTTATGTGGAAGAGAACAATGCACTGGTTGTGAATTATTCATTGAAAGCAGAACTTTACAAATTGAATTGCCATGTTGGAAGCGAAATTAAAAGGATGCATAAAGGATGCCAGAGAATTACACAACCTTGGGTGGATGCGTGGCTGGTGCAAAATGCTGAAGAATCTTCCTCTTGGCCCTGAGGCAGGAGAGGTGGCTGCAGGAGCTGGTTGTTGCTGTACCCCAGCCAGGCAAATCACATTTAAATATCCCTGGAACAGCTCTAAGTTGTGTCTGCAGCTGAACTGACTCCTTGATGTCTGGGACTTACAGAATTAAAAGTATGGAATAAAACCCTATTTAGCACCTCATTCTGCTCTGTGCTAGACATAATAACATGGCAGGAGCAGATTTGATAATCTGCATATTTTATATCTGATATATTGGCTTTGTGCAGCCTTTTGAGCACTGAAGAACTTGGTACAAGATGAATGTGTTATCTTCTTCATATGGAGTCTTCCCTCCATGCCCTGGCAGTCTCCAGATGCCATAATTAAATATAGTGTTGGTCTAGTTAAGTAGAAATGCATCTAATTACTCCAGGATGGTCTCAGCCACTGTTATGCAACCTGTGAATTTAATGTACTTTAATCCATTTACAGTTTCATTTGTTTGTCCAGCACTGTGCCAAGCTGAACTCTTGTTGCTTCAAAAAAACCAGCTAGCACTCTAACAACAATCAACCTGAATATCTGCCAGTTTTGAATGAATATAAGTGGATAATTGAAGTTATTTGCGATAATTGCATATGCTAAGCTTTTAATTTATTTTTATCCTTTATTTGTAATTTCTGCTTTGATTGCGCTTTGCTGCACTTCGTGTGGCTGAGCATTGTCTGGCTGGGTTGCAGTGGAATTTGACAGTAGTCATAGAGCAGTCAGTTTTTGTATGGCATTAGTTGCAAGACTGATATCTACTTAAGCCACAAGCACTAGGAACTCAAATATCAAGATAACAGGCACTAAATAGTTTTCAGCGCATCTTAGTCACAGCAACAGCAATTTTAGTGATAAAATTTCCTAGAAAATACCTCACAGCTGAGGAGAACAATCCGAGGTACAAAATATGCTGCCAGGCTTTCTGAAAAGAGGAAACCTTCTGTGTGTTTGTGTGTCCCCGTGCTCAAGGATTAAACCAGCCAAACTGCCAGTCTGGTGTCATTGCCCTGTCGAAAGCCTCGCGTGTTTCTGACAGGAGCAAATATTCCTCCAAGGTCAGCATCTGTGTCTAATGCTTCTCCATGGGTTATGGCAAACACTTTTATGCAAAGCTTTTTGTGATAAAACACCGAGATTTGGAAGCCTGTTTGCACATCGGGCATTCATTGCTGTCTCATGGGTTTGGGCTTGGGAAATAATACTGAGACTGAGGAACAACATCAAATACTCTCTCTTGGCTTCTCTACCTTCTCCACTAAATGAGATGTGAAAGGAGCAAACCCCAGAACTCCGAGGGAAGTAAGGAGGACCTGCAGCAGAATTAGCACCATGCCAGAATATTACCTAAGCTCGCTTAATGCTAATAAATCTTGTTCTTTCTCAAAACAGCCCGACCTTTTCAGAAGTTTTCAAAGCACCTGCAGCTTAACAGATTTTCTGGAGAGGGAAACCCCTTTTTCATATCTGAAATGAACCCCAAAATGGGGAAGTCATAGGAAGGTACCTGGGTAATGTGTTTAAAGTTTAGTGATCTCTTGCTGAGTGCTCCCACATGCACAGCGTAGGCTTCTCACAGAGAAGCCGGTGAAGAAAATTGCTCTGATGATGGAAACACAATCTCGTTTCTCTCCCAGGAATACTTTCAACTGCTGAACTATGTTTAAATAGTTATCTGGCAGCACTTTAGGAAATATTTTTGGCATATTCACAGCTCAATTACTGTAAATTTTGATTGGAAATTAGACATGCAAATCAATAGTAAGGTTATTAAAACTGCACTGAATATTTCACCTGAAGAAGGGTAACTCTTGGTAGTTGTAAGTATTTTCTGTATACAGAAAACTGATGTTTCGATGTACAGAATGCTGCTGGTTTTTGCTTAGCCATGTACCAGAAATCTTGCTACAAAATATGAAAGAAATAAGGTTTTAAAAACAGGCATAGGTTTTCCTTTCTTGTTATCTGCTGTTTTTCTTAACAAAGTTCATTATATTTGATTAAGATAGAAATCTTGGTTACAATTCCATACATAGGAGTCAGAGAGACAAGCCTGTTAAAGTTACACAAAATTATTCTTATTATTATTTTTTCTTCCAAAACACATCTCAAATCAACCTCCAAGTCATATGCAAGTTTTTTAGGCACCTCAAACAGGTCCGATGCCATGGCAAATAATGAGAAAGTTTGTTAGGGTTCAGGGCTGCTTTTTGCAGTTAGTTGAATGCATTTGATGCTGGAATATAGAAGCAGCCTACAGGTTTATCTACACTTCTTTAATGACTGTGATATCCCAGTGCATTTTTTGGAAAGAAAAGTTATTATATTGATATTATGGAACATGTACTATTTATGTCATGGACGGAGATGTCCATGTACCAGTACCTAGCTGATACTACTTATAATTAAATTAGAGCTGTCTTCTATCCCTTTTTTTTTTTGTGATTTGTGGCAGTCTGGTTTGCAGAAGAGCAATTTTGAGAAGCATTTCTGGTTTTGTGTGTTGCAGTCGGTTCATCTTAGAAAAATAGAAAGGAAACAATGAAATACAATTTCTTTTAAGATTTCATAGCTGAAAAGTGAGAAGGGCATAACTTCAGTCAGCATTTATGGATAAAGATTAGTAACCCTCCACAGTTCAGGAGTTCAGAAACTGTTTCAAATTTGGTTATGCTTATGAATTTATTTCATTTAACCTCAAAATGGGATTCTAGTGAAAGAGAATCATTAAGAAGTAATCTAAAACCCTTCAAAAGTACATGAAAAGTGAAAAAATCTCAAGCTAAAATAACCACCCGATGCTCTGGATGTTTGTGTGACCTTTTTTTCTTGAAAATGTTATTTGCATCTTTTATTTTCACCTTTCTTTCCATTTCTGTTCCTTTTCCCTCTTACTTTTTGTTGGATTCTTTTTTCTGCTCACCCATTCTGATTCACCTTTCCTTTGCTCTCTCTATAACAACCTAACTTGAAAGAGAATTTATCTGGGAATATCAGTTCACTGAAATTATAATATCATTTGTCAAGAAAATTACCCTGTTCAGAGATAGCTCAGTGATTTATTAAAAGAAAATACTGTGAGGTAACAAACATTTATTTTTCATCTCTCAGCTTTTTCTATGTTATTTATGATATCAGTACCACTGAATATACCAAATATAGACCTTATGGTTTGGTGAACATTTGTGGTTTTTTGTGGATATGTTATTTGTTCGTCTTCTGCTTCACGGCCTGTTTTTGTGATATTCCAGGTCAGGCCGTTCACCTTTCTCATGTTTATGTGCATTGGGAAAGTTCTAAGGATTAGCTCCTTAACTGGGGGAACCTCAATAGAGCTGTGCCTTAGGACGTTATAATTGTTTTATCCAAAGATTATGTGCTGCCCTTGACCTGCCTGTTCACGTGCACACAGACACTTTTCCACGTTTAGGGCTAAATTCTTCTAGAAACAATCTCGAGTGGTGTAGCTGTGCCAGTTCTCACTCTGAGTTCATAATTCATTCCATGTAAGTGCATGCAGATAACTCACAATTCCCTCCAGGATAACCACAGCTTGGGAAGCATTTACTTGCTACAGCAAGGATTTGAGAGTACGGTTACTCAAATGAAAATATATTGGCGTTTGTATTAAGAGTGTCATTATGAACTATTAAGCTAAAATTGCTAATCATGCTAATGTTGAGAATCATTGCTAGATAACTTCTCAGTCATTAAAATATTTTAAAAGGGGTTTTTTGCTTCCATATAAAAATGTTGCAGTATTACATGTGGTTTTTATATTTTTGCCTGCAGAGTGCTAAGGAATTTTTTCCATCATGCTTCATCCCTTTGGGGACTTCTTTAAAAAAACCAACCAAAAAACCCCCCCCAAAACACATCAAAAACCCATGAAACATTTGCATTCAATTTCTTCATTCTGATATAATTTGTGTATATCCACTAATATGTCATTTTGTGGAGTTGGGCTTATTATTGGCTTCCCTTTTCTGTAACTCTCCCAGATTTCTCCTGGTCTCCTTCATAATGGTGTTGAGATACTTAAAGCAAATTGTGGTTAAGGACTGATACATAGAAAATGCAGCATAGGCTTGTACTGTTTTCATTTCATGTACCAAAAGTTTAATTTTTTATTTAGCTTTGTGAGGGCAAAGCACAAAGTGTGCTTACGTATTTGCTTCTACAGCTTCAAGGAAAAATTCCTGTCAGTAGACACTTCACTTCTTTGTCATTGAGTTTCTTGTAGAGAATGTTGCTGAAATGTACATTAAGAAAAGTAACAAGTGAAATCTTAATGAATAATTCTATAAAATACCAAGCAGTACTTTTCATTTCTGAGCTGCCCTTGTTACCAGATGTTTCTACTATTACCCATCTTATGCTTCTCTAGTTATTTCTTACATGTGGGGATAAATCTTAGTTTAAATTTATTTCACTGAGGCAAAAATGTAATTGAAACACATTGGGATCAATACAAACTATATAAGAAGCCATGAATTATTTTTCTAGCCTTCTAGGCACTAATAACTAATATCACTGGTATCTCATGAAATACAATAATAATTTTTCTTTTGATGAGTAAGTAAATATTTCAGCACAGAAATAAAAACATGGTTTTCTTTTCCTTATGAAAAATTCTTTTCTGTATGAAGAATTTTTTTGATCTTTCACTTTTTTCTCTCAAACTCATAAGTCTTGAACTTTTGTATCAGGTGGGGCACAGAGTAGTAATACACCTATGGCTTTATTATAAAGGAAAACACATCAGCAGTAACACATTGAATTAGAGTAGTTATTTTACATAAAGGCCCTTTCCATACTTGAAAAATGAGGGCTAAATTTGTGAAATCCTTTCAGCAGGTCACTAGCATGCTAAATAAAGATGGGCTTCTGAGAATGTTCAAACATATATGGATTTGTTTCAGTTGCTGTAAGGCTTCCCCCTCAGAGCAGTAAATTTGTGTTACTTCCCTTTCTAGGTTCTAAAGACAAAAATTTTGTGGCTCAAATGAACATTCATTAATGTTTCACGTTGCAAGATCTGTTCTTAGTACTGTTCAAACAGTACAGGAGTAGTGGGAACAACTGCACAGAAGTTCACTGTTTCGTTTGAAATGTTTTTGCATGGATCTCCTTCCTGCAGCGGATTGGGTTGCATCGTTATTGATGGGTTCTTTTGCCCCTTCTGTGGGAAGGTGGGCTTGGATGTTTTGCCAGCTCAGTTCTGGTTTGACTTGCCCAGCGTTGGAACCATCTCAGTTCAGCTCCAGTTTGGGTCAAAAGGGTTTGCTGTGACCAGCTGGGTTTTCATGGGGCAAGATGTTTAAAGCTGGAGCCAGTCAAATGTCAGGGATGTACTCCCAGCACAGGGCCCTGGGAAGGTGGCCCTTAGCTGGGCTGTATCAGCCGAGGTGTCAAGAGTATTTCCAGTTTGTGATCTCATGTTTGAGATTGTAACTGCACCAAAGAAAAGGTGTGGAGAGCCTCCCCACAGGGCGTGCAGGAAGGGGGCAGAAGCCCAGCAGAGGCCCCGGGGTTTTGGGGCTCGTGCTCGCTGTGGGTGAGCTGGAGATGGGATGGAGCAGTGAAAGAAGGCTGGGAATTGCTGCTGCTTCTTCTCAGACCCCGCTGAGCACAAACCCTCCCTGCAGCCACTGTGGCTCTGGTTAAACTGTCAGCGTTCTGCTCAACCATTTGTTCTGCATTGGCAACCAGAAATATTTTTCTTGGTTCAGTTTCCATTATAGTTCAAACTGTATTGCAATCAATATGAATTCAGATTTCATTTTGATTTATATCCAAAGACTTGATAAATGTGCAAACTGTTATGAAAAGGGAGAAAAGAATGTATGCACGGCTGCCCACTCTGCGTATCATTAATGAGAGTCTGGACCTCGCTTTGTGATGTAAAATATTTGAAAAATATCTATGTGCACCAGTGTCTGATACAACAAAGAAAATAAATGTCATGTACAGGGTATTCTTTGTTTGATTTTGGGATGTACATATATGAATGTTCAGGTAGATTAAATGAAAACTAGGAGTCCCTGCCATGGTTAAAATACTCTGAAGTATAAAGAACCCTGAGTAAAACCTTGGAAAGGTTATAATGTCATTTCCCAATAGAATATCTGCAGCAAACCCCTCTATGAATTAAATGATTCAGGTAGCTGTGATTTGGTGCAACCATGTTTTTTTCCTGTCAGTTGATAATGGTGAGGAACAATAACTACTACAGGGAGTTCTGGATATTGTCAAGAGGGAAAAAATACTACAGAATTTCTGCCATTCAGTAAATGTTACTTCTGTAATTGCAGAAAAATCTTGTGGTAATGTACCATGTTAAGGTTGTACTTCAATCTGCTCGATAAACAAACCTAGTCTCTGTTTTTCTTATCGTTTATAGTTGATGTGTAATTTAGTAATTCATTTTTATGGCAGTTTCTTGAAATCAAGTGAATTTGAAATACCTCCTATTTTAATGTTAAGGAAGATTTGAAAAGGGCTCCTATGTGACAGTCCAGTGTGAAATCAACTTTATTTTTGTTCTCTCAAAAATAATTTTAGAATGGGAGCTGCAGGAAGCTGAACACTAATGGAAAAAGTGACCTTTTTATTTCTTTATTTATTAATAGTTGAGCAGTTTCGAGAGTTTTGTATCACCAACTTTGGGTACTGAGGGTTTAAAAAACTTAAAAAAAAAAATCTGTATCATTTATTTCTATTCAATGAAGTATGAGAGCAGATAAATTGCACAATGCTCAAAAAAAATCTCTGCTTTTATACCAGGTTATAAAATTGTTATCCAGTATTTCAAAAGCACACCTTTTTTTTTTTTTCAGCGTCTTGTTGAAGCTGCAGAAGATGCTTACCTGAAACATGAATTTGATGCTGACTTACAGGTAGTGAATAATTACTTTCTTGACTGTTTTTCATCAGAGTATATATAATGGTTTATACAATAGCTTGCTTGAAGAGCTGCTGTAGAAAGCCAAGCATGTCAGTAATAGAAGGATGCAGATTACAGAAAATGGAATTAATGAAGCCTGGCTCAGTATTTTGACTGGTTATGTACTTAGTGCTTGTGTGTTGGGACACCAAGCAGGCGAATTTTACCCTTTCAGAGATTTCATTGAAATTCCCTTGCATATCTGAGTAGGTCACAGTTTGACACACAGCAATTAGCCTCGTGTTGTGTCGCTGCAGTGTGCTGGTAAGGAATTGCCCTGCAGAGAGTCGAGTTTGCAGATGGGGTGGGACCCACAGGGATGGGATTAAGTATGACCTTGATTTGTGCAAGTGGTTTGTGTTTGGATCTGTGTCTAGAGCAGACGCTGGTTTTTCTCTTTCCTAGGAGCCCTCAGAGCTGCTTCACTGTTGTGTGTTGCCTTTAGGAATAACACGGGATGGAGCAGCACTGTGGCAGCTCACAGCTAAAAATGTTTAAAAAAAAAGCCTTTGCCTGAATAAGACACATAATTAAAAAAAAAAAAAAAAGGCTGATTTTAGAAACCGAATAATTTAACCTGACAGCGAAAGTTTAACTGAAAGTCTTACAGCTTAGATGAGTAAATGCCTCCTTACCTTTAATTGAATTCCTATATCCATGGTTTCCTGAGTGCCATGTTAGGTGGAGTTTTGTCTACTTTGCCTCTACCTAGTTTTAATTTTAAAACCTTCTGTGAATGTTTGCCATGAGTCTATTTAAATTTTGGGCTTAAAGAATTAAAGGAAACAGAGACTATTTCCATAGACATTTTCCCATATGTGTATCTAAGAAATAAACAGATCTGTTAAGTTCTGTTTTCAGATTTTGCCATGGTTACTTCCAGTAATCACTAACCACTTTATTTTAATGAAAATATGATGCAAATTACTGATATCTCTGCAGAAAGGAAGAAAAAATAAGAGTCAACTTATCCGAGCCAAGCATAAAAAAATTGAGTTTAGAAGGCTGTGATACTGAGATCTGTCAGACCAGGTCACAGTATAGCACACTGAAAATGATAATTCACATTATTGTTGAATATTTGAGGAGTGCTGCGTTCTGTATTTCAAATGCTTTAGAGTTCTGTTACACTCCAGCCTTGCAGAGGTGTGCTGCGTTTCATTTTGTTGAACTTTAAGCCTTGGAGAAATAGGAACTATTGTCTGAATAAATCAGAAACACACTTTACAGAAGATGTTTTAGAGGGCTACATTAAATGCTTCTTCACTGCAGGACAGTTCTCACTTTGACAAAGTCCTTTTTTTTTGCGGAGGCTCTGGCGATATTAACACTTTCAGGAAGCCAGTTAAAAGCCATTTGTGTCAGCAGCATTAACGGGACAATCAAATCTTTGTGTGGGGCTCTGTTGTTTATTACTGTCATGGTCCATTAAAGCTAATCAATTGTTAATCTTGGTTTCAGCGACCCCTTTGCAACCCTTGCTGGGTGATTGTTGTTCTTTATCAAAAATCTCGTAATACCATCTGCTCAATATAAAGTAATGGCTGGGATGATTTGATAGTGTACATTCAAGGGGAGCGGGACAGAAGGCTTATATAATGTACACTGTACACAATTCTGCTATCAAAGAGGAATTTTTTGGCATTTGTATTGCTTTGGCCGACGTGTGGAAGACAGGATTAAATGTTTTCAATTGGTGATATGTGACATAACGCCAGCCCGTGCTCTTTGTGCTCAGATATTCTGGAAATTCAGAAAGCACATAAAGGAAGTGTTTTTTTGCTTTTTATTTGTCCAACATCACCTTCTGTGTCTTGAGGACAGCATAGATAATATTGTTTTAGTACATAAAAATGATAAAGGGGAGAAATAAAATTGTATTAATATTTTTATGGACTGTAGAAAAGCACCAACGTAAAGAAAATAATAACTGTGAGAGTTCACCTTTTAGACTCCTGGTATTCTCTTCAGCAATGCTGAAACTGCATTACTTGGTTATACTAGGCTTGATCCCTTCTGGGCATTTTTCTTAGTAACATTATTAGTTTTGTCCTTAGTTATCCAATAGGTATTCTAATCAATATACTGTAATTCTGTGCAATGGTCTAAGCACTCAACTACCTATCCCTGGACTGAATCTATTGGCACCACCAACCTTGTAGTTAAAAATAAAATTCCCGGAGAATTGAAAGGAATAATCAAAGTGGGTGATGTGATGTTTAACTCATCAGCATTATAATTGCATGTTTGAGTAATGGCCAAACTATGAATCAGTGAAAGCAGTCTTTAAAGATTTACTCTGCAATATTTGGGGTTTGGGTGATTCTTTTTTTTCTGTTAGGGATATGAGGTTATAAGGAAATAACCATCTAAATGCTGCTTATACTTGAGACTCAGTACAGGGTTTTCTTACCTCATGGATATGGGTGCAAGTCATTCTGTGTTATTAAATACTATTTTCAAGTTTATAAGTGGAATTTCTTTAGTCATGCCTAATGTATTTGGGGATGTAAACTAAGTTACCATTTGTATTATTGCATCACAATATACTCACAGGTGTAAAGAATTGCTCCTCTTCCTTCTTCCTTTATATGCGAATGTCTGTGCTCGCCTTTGTTTAAAATTAAGCCATTCCCCTGATTTTGTGACTTTAACAAGATGGAAAAACCCCCAGCAAAGAGGTCAACTGCCAAACTCGTATACCCAGCAAGAATATTGGCTGTTGCAGGTTTTGAAGTGATCCTGCAATCATCCTTAGTTTTCTTGGCATAGCTGTTTGCCAGAGAAAAATTTTTGGAGAAAGATAATAGAGAGTAACATCTTCTGTTAGGAGACAATCTTTAAAAAAAAAAAAAATCAAATAATTTATAATTATTGTTAACTGAAATTAGTCCTCCTGATATTTTATTACCTCTGTGCTTGGGTGTGTGTTTTCCTAACGTATGAACTTGTTACGGCTCACAGGAACACTGTGGGGGATTTGGCGTTCAGACCCATGAAAAGGTTCTGAAGTGGAAAACTCTTCCCTGGGTCTGTCATGCACCGAAGAATTTGTTGCATATGCAGCTGATACAATCACAGAGGTGTTTAGAGGCTCTGTCCTCCCACATTTCATCAAACCACTGGAAACTGGACGGATTTTGAAGGGTAAAAATGCACCAATGTGATAGGCAGCTGCTGCTCTCCTGCAGTGGGTGGCAAAGCACCCTCAGCCTGCAGCCACGGGGCTGGGGTGGCTCCTGAGCCCTGGGCACCCTGTGCCACCGCTGTGTCTGTAACTGAGCTCTGTGCACACAAACCTGTGCTCTCACCATCTGGACAGAGCGGGAGGGTAGGATCCCTCTCACAGGGTTGGAGCATTTCTGGGTTTCCATAATCTCAGGAGGTGGATGCTCAGCGGTGCGGTGGGTGCTGGAGTTCTCCATGCGGCAGTAAAAATAACTTGTGCTTTGTTTCTTACAAACAAACAAAAAACCCCCATCAATTTTTGAATAAAGATTTATAATACTTAGTTCCTACCCAGTTTTCATACTCCTGACCCCAATGTCAGGAGGAAGTCATATAAAATTTTGTCATGACTACTTGTTCATTTGCTGACTGATTTCACTACAAATACACATCTGCAGGGTAGTTCTTTTATTTTCTGTGTGTTAATTAAGTTCATTAGTTCATTTGCTTTATATTCCTGCTGAGTTTTCTCTGCATGTGTGTGATGGGATGATAAAAAACAAGGTTATTTCTTTCTGCTAGAATCAAAGCTGGTGCACAGTTGATGCACTGGAATTACAGGGTTTTCTTTTTCTGATTGTTGCAGTTTTACTTCCTGCATAAGCTAGGAGAGATTCAAGTGCCAACATGTTAAGATGGTTGACCTTATCTCAGTTTTATGTCCAAAGACTAGAAGAGGATTAATCAAATCATTTTTAGGAAAAGATTACTTTCTTTTAAGAATACTCTTAAAGTTAATCTAGTGGGATAAAAAACGAATACTGGTGTAAGGCTGTTTTTCATTATTCATTTTTCTAAGATCTATAACATATGGCCGAGCCGTAAGGAAAAGGTTTGCAAAACTATACCACAATTAGGTACCTGTCTGCCAGATTTTGCTGTCTGTTAACTCCAAATTGCATTTCGTGTCCTTGAAAAATCACATCCTTACTCTTAGACTATGTGTGTTGGATACATAAAAAATCTTGTGAAATCAGCAGATGGAGAGTTAAGGGGTTTCCAGTGGTTTACACATGTGAACAATGTACTTTTTTATGCGTATTTTGAAAATCTACAAAAAGTAAGACTTCAGATGTTTAGGGGAAAGCTCAAATAGTAAAAGAAGGCTGAGGAACACAATTAGTCCAGCTCAGGGGGTTTACAGCTTCTGGGTCTAATCCTCCAACTGTTAATATTACTCAATAGTTTATTGTTCAAGGGGAGCTACCTGACTTTTACTAATTGTTAAGTTTAGCTGTTAGCTATAGAGCTTAAATATAGATATAAAATTATAACTTAAATTGCTGCAACTTTAAAAAAAAAAAATCTGACCTAAATATTTATTTAGTATAATGATACCAGGCAAAAATTTATAATGATGGATAGTTAAATGCTTAGTGATTTAATCAAAATTTAAACAAATAGATGATAATTACATTGACATCAGGTACTGGAAAATACAAGGACAAACGATAATTGAGAACAGGTATTCCACATAATCTTATTAAACTCCTATTATAACACACGCATTACTTTTATGTTAGTATTTCAGACAAGTCTGTTTGCCTATTTATTATCTCACTAATGTTGTATGAGGCACATGATCACTAGATTTACAGTCTGTTAATATTTTTCTGCCTGTTGGAATAATGCCCACTAATCTGAAGTCAGCTCTTGAAGGGTCTTGAACATCCTCAATGGGAAAGGGAAGCCTGTTGGACTTCAAGCACTTGTAACCAACAATTTAAATGACTTTTTAAAAAGTGTATTTAAAACAGCAGTGCAATGTCTGAAGTTTGATGTGCTTCATGGATTATTAATCCAAGCTTCTTATTTTCTAAATCAGAAATCATTCTGTCTAAACTCTGAGCCTGGAAACAGCCTAAATTCCTTTTTTAGACTTTTGCAGGCCCAAGTGCTCTCAGCTCTGTTTGGGTGGGATGTGGGCACTGCAGCTGGAGTTTGCAATAAGGCAGGAGGAGAAAGAGGTCCTTAGTTCACACCAATCCAAACTGTGAACTTCTTGAGGCCCTGCACAACTCCTGCAGAAGTAGCTGCAGAGCACTACAGTTTATTCATCTGGAATGTCTGCCTCTGGAGCTCCTCCCTGAGGTGCCTCCCACAGGATCTGCCCTCAAGGGGTTTGTCCCTATCTCACTTTGACACTCGGGGTCTCTGTGGTTTTGTTTATCCAGCCGGAGGCATAGTCTGGATGCAGCTAGGATGGAGAAATGCTGCCAGCACCTGCAGAGGTGTGGTTCTTATTCTGAATAGTTTGAATTTTTCCGTACCGATCAAAAGATAAGGGAGATCAAGGAAAGACGGAAAGCACAGAATTCAGAATGTCCTTAAAAACCAACTGCATCACCAAAGGCCCAAACTCTTAAGAATTATAGTGCAGTTTGATGGCTAAAAGGAAAGAAAAAGTGCACAGAAACGTGTCTAGTGAGCTAACGAGCTACAAGGCACAGCATGCCACACTTAAATCATAAAAGCATCTGTTAGGGCTTTTATTTGGTGTTAGCTTTGCGTTTTGGTATTTTTTTTTCTTTCATAAAATACTTCAAATTTTTTTTTTGAAAGAGATAAAAGGTTCGTCTTTGCAGTTCTTAGTTTTCTATTATTGATGTCTGTGAGCTCAAACTAAGGACTTCCCAACTGCTCTAATACTGCAACAAATTGATTTTCAGATTTTTAGCCCTTTCAGTTCAGAGCATTTTAGCTTGTCTACTCTTTCCTATTTATTTGCTGAGGTCGGCAAGAGGAAAACTGAAATGACTGTGAAACTACTGAGGCATCAGTGGATTCAGATGTAACTGGTTAAAAAATGCAGCAGAAATAATGCAGAAAGTAATCTTCAGAGGAAGACTTCCTCTTGGCCTTCACTCTGCATGCATGGCAGGGATTAAGTATCAGAATGAGAGTACAGAGAAAGAGGGGCCATGCACCTTTCTGGTTATTTTAATTTCAAAGCTTTTGTGTCTTCTGCCTCTGTTGCAAATGAAGAGAAAAGGAGAAACCAGGCTACCAATATTTTAGCTCATCCTCTAATGATGAATGACTTCATTATTTTTTTGCACTTTGGAGTTTTGTACTTTGGGTTTTTTTGAGCACTGAGGGAATATTTTTTATGTTTTAAGACAATTATGATCGGTGCATAATTTCTATTACTTTTCCTTCTTCCACACATTTATCTTTCTAAGAACTATGTTCTCTTACTGCAAACAAATCAAATGTAAATACTAGAGTGATTTTATTTTTGTTCGTTCATAATTTCTGTTGACAAGGAGTGACTTTGAGCACAGAAGAGCAGAGTTTAACTCTGTCTCAGAAGCAGAGATGCAGGAGAGATGATTCTTCAGCAATTTTGTAGTTTTGGTGTTGCTTTGCCTTATATGAGGGACCCATCCAAAAAGAGCAGTAATTCTCTGCCTGTCTGGTTCCATAGCTGTCCTGTCTACACAGGGCTTGACAGCAGAGGAACCGGCAGCTCTGGTCTGAATTTGTTGCTGCAAACAATGTGCTCTGCTTCTGAGGAAGTTTGGCACAGCTTTCTGGAGGTTGGTTCTTCCTGCAGTTGCAGAACTCGTCCTGTTGGTACCCTTAAGCCAGAAGTAGTTTCCAGACGTTTCTGGATTCATTCTTGTCAGCCTCTCCTGTAACAGCAGAGTCTATCTGGAGTGTTTGTGGTGTGTGCTGAAGAAGGCTCTATAAATTCGGTTCTACCCATCAAATATGGACGCAGTGCTTTTTGCCTGGTGATGCCTGCTGTAAATTACAGAAATCTGAAACCTTGAGTTGTCAAAGAACTGTATGACGGGGCTGATAATGCTGTTTTCCTGAGATTTTACCTTTTATGTATATTTGGCCCTTTATTATGTTTGCTTGCTACCAGAAATGAGAAGGAAATAGCTTTCTCATCCCATGAGTGTTTTCAAAGTTTCAAGTTCTCTGATTAAACATTGAGATAGCCCAAAGGTTTTCCTGAGCAAGAGAAACCTCTGCTTCGGCACAACTCATGATCACATAGGTGGGGCTCTCAGGATATGAGCAACCTGTTCAAGTTGCTTCTCTAGTGAATATTAAATTATTTGTATTATGTGAAATAATTCAGCAGAAGACTTAGTGAGACACAGCTCAGAAAAGCCTGATGGATGGGGCAGTCATTTTGGATCTCAGGGGCTCTAGTCTGAGTGTCTCTCCTACTTGATTCAGAGGATAGCTTTGAACTGCAGTATAAATCTTTCTCTCTCTGGCACAATTCTGCAAAAAAGAAATGTGTTTTCCAAAACTAAGAAGATTAACAGGTCTCATCTAACAGCACCAGTGAGATGGAACAGAAAGTATTTACATACAGACAGTACCTGTACGGTTTTTCCTTTCCCATTCTCAAGTCATTAAGTATCTCCAGGCTGCTTTTTTAAAGCTCTCTATATGCATCTTGTCAGTATTAGAGACATGTTTAAAAGAACTAAAACTTAGATCCTTGCATATTCACACAAACTCATGGGTTTTATAAATAAAACAAATTATATTTAGAATAGTGATAAAACGATTCATTGTTTGCAACATGGTATTCTTTCATTTATTGTCTTTGCAGGGCAATTCTTATTCCGATAGAACAGACAGAGGAATAAACAAGTATTGTTCAGATAAGGGGATAATGATGTACCAGAAGAAACCAGTCACAAGAATACAGATATGTTCATTTTCAAGCAGGTAATAGGTAGAAAACAAAAAAGGAGAGACAGAATGGAATGAGCGTTTAGCAGAAAATCAATAACAGTACTTGATGCAGCCTTAAAATTAGAGTAAAATTTGTCATATCAAACTGGAAGCGAGTATAAGCTTGCAAGAACTTTATCTGAGACTCCAAAACAATTTACTCTTTCAAAATGCCCAGCATTCCTTCCAAGATTGCCCAAACCAGAACAGCTCCTGCCAATGTGTTTGCCTTTCTACCCATTCAGAATAGCCTGTGCACCATGCACGCCGTGGTTTACAATTGAACAGTTGGAGGCTTTCCTGCACTTCAAAGCAGACTGTCCCTTGGGAAGAGGTGATCCCACCCCACCCCAGGCCCCTGCACCAGTAGGCAGAACGGGTTAAACGGGACAAATTTTGGTTTGTGAAAGAAAGGGTGTGGAGGATGCAGAAGAAAGCAGAAACACTTCAGAAAAAGGTTAGGTGTTAGAAGACTGTAAAGTGCAGGGAAGAAGGCTGGAGAAGGAGAAATACCTAAATAATGTGTAAAAGCAAAGCTGTTAAGTGTTAATATCTTAGTGTTTCAAGAGTACTGACAGTAATCTTTTTGCAAGTCTCTCTAAGAGCCATTACCTTTGCTTACAGTGAGGCTAAAATGGAGAAACCATTTTCAACTGCTTAAAAAAAACCCTTTGGAGAGAGCAGAAGAGTAGGTAATGTTCAAATAAAATTTTAAAACAAGTTTCAGAGAAGTCAAGCAAAACAAGAATGCACAGAGAGTGAGGGAGAAACACTGCATGGATGAGGAAAAAAGATCACAAGGTTATTGAAAAACACACTCCTTGAGATTGCTGTAAACCTTGGAGAACTTGGCTTATCGTTGTCAGAGCAGACAGAGATGATGTGTTTAATAACGTGTCTCTCGTAGATGTTTATGGGCCTATCAATTTCCAATTCTAACTAACCAAGAGAGCAGCTGAAGAGCCAGAGAAATGACATACAAGGTGAAGTTAGAGCTGCCAGTGCTTAATGTTTGGCATATTGGTGGTAGCAAACAGGAATTTGGCATTGAAATTCATTTCGTAGAAGGCAGTTTTTTGTCTTCTTTCGTTCAGATTTGTGGCCTCGAAAGTAGTGGACAACCCTCTCTCACAGAAAAAAAACAAGGGAAAAAGCTTGTCACCTTCTGAAAACGCTTTTTAATTAGCTTTTAGCTTTGTGCTGCAGACAAGGTCAGCAGAACTCTGAGCCCTGTGCCTTTGCCCTGCCCTCAGCACTGAGCAGGGTTCGCACTGGGAGTCAGATTTATTCCTACATTCCCAGCCCTGTCAAGATCTTGGAGAAGGTTTTAACAAAATGACTCTCCTTGGTTTAAGTGATGCCAAAGGCAAGTGACAGATCTGAGGAGTTTGATCGTATCAAGATTCATTTTGAAAAATGCTGCTCTGGCTTAGCTTTCCTTTATCCACGGATATTCAGTACATATCAGACAGCACAAGGAGGAGGTGTGCACAGGGTTTGTTGTTTTCTGGTTTGTTAAGTCTTCTACAAAGGCACACAGAGTCTGTCATCAAAGCTGTGTGTCTGACATGTGTGTTCTGCCAGGACCATGTGTTTTCTGAGTTGTCTGGAAAGCATATTTAAAAAACAAGATCTATTTGAAGCCTCTATTTAATTCAGTATGTACTTGTAATTATATCAGAAACTAAATGTAGGTACAGAATGTTGAAAGTGCAAGATGTTGAGGTGCTTGGGGGAACAGGCAGTGCTGGAGTTAATGCTTTTATTTATAAGGCTTATTGGTCAGTGATACTGAGCTCTCCTCCAGGAAAAAAAGATCCTTAATTCACTCTTACAAAATTCAATGCCCTATTGTTCTCACTTTTCTGAAGTCACTGTTTATAACATTGCTCTCCTCTCCCCTCTGAGGAATAATATAATTTATTGGAGCAGTTCATTCATAGTCTACGTGATATCTATCTTTTGGGACAGAGATACCTTTTGCATGATGTACACACTGTTAACTTCAAACTCTTCCTGTTTGCTTTATGTGCAAGGGTTCGTAATCAGGAATATTTATGCATCCTGGTACCCAGTTGTGCTGTGCTTGCTGTTTTCTGCTCTTCATAGAAAATTAAACTTTTTTTCTTTTTGGCTCACACCTACCTGAAAAGCAAAAGATTTGAGAATATTACCCAATGGATTTATGATTACTAGGCAGATAGCCAGTAATAAGCAGTGATATCTGATACTACAGCCCAGACATTCTCTGCTTTTTTCCACCTTTTTCCTATTATCTCTAGGTTTAATAAACTATAAATGGGAGACATAAATGGCAGACCATCTTTTCTCTTTTTGTGCCTTTTCTTTTTTTTTCTTTGGAGGTGCTTGGTGATGAGATTAAGTTAAGGGTCATATATTCTTCCAACCTAGTATTTAAGAATAGGCAAATTATTGAAAAGGGTGGAAGTGATCTAGGCTTATTCATTTTTGTGGGAGAGCAGCTTTTTTGCTGCACAACAATCATTTTAAATGGAAATAACAGTATTATAGATAAAGATTTAATGAATATATATGAGAAAGGCATGATAGGAGTCACTAAGCAGTTCAGGGCTTTAGATGAGGTCACGTTTCTGACTTGTGTAGTATGAAAGTGAGTAAATCTTAGATGATCATAGTAGAAATATTTCCAGGGTATTGTACATACTGCTTATTGTAGGAAAAAAAAAATATTTTCTTGCCTCTGGCTTATAAGAAAAGTATTGAGTGAAAAGCAGCTGCGTTTGTACCTTAGCGTTTCTATTGCATGTATTGTTTCTTTGTTTCTGGATCTCACGTAATTGCTGACTATGAAATTAAAATACCAAGCTCATTATTTCAATCCTGAAATATAACTTGCTTTAGACTTACGCTTTTGTCTCTATTTGTAGTGTCCATGTGTTGAGCTTCATTAACTTGAAACAGAAGGAGCCCCCACTTTTGTGTTAAAGTTAATTAAACCTGGAAATGGTTATTGTCTGAAAATTTTCTGGGTTCAAGTCAGTTATTTTGCCTCTGTCTCTATTTGCATGCATCATTCAATCAGTTGTGGTTTGTCAATTCATAATATACAGGATTTTTCTGGTTTCAGTGAACTATGGGGTATTTTAATTGTAAAAATGCACTTGCATCTTTAATTAATGGACAGTTGAAACCTTCTGGTGAAATAGTCACTGGTGACTTAAACTCAGATTTTTAAAAAATTATTTGGAAAAACAAAAGTAATTATTTTTCCATGAATAATAGGTGGCAGTGCAACACACAATAGACACATCAATGTCAAGGGCCACAGTTAATGACTTTCAGATCTTTTTAATATAAAAATTGAAGATTTCAAAATTTGACAAATCTATGATGTGTAAAGCCTTCAGACTTAGGAACACAGCCTTCTGAGCCACATAGACTTGTGGCCATGACTGAGAGTATGAACTAAATATGCATATTTAAATGCTGTATCGTTTAGTATTTATGCTTTAAGTATTTTGTTCAAAGTTCTGCAATTCGACCGTAAGTATATTGCATGATGTGCACATCTTTATCACTGCTTTTGTGGGTTATGTTTTGGGAGATGTCCTCCTTAAAAAATACCCCAAAAAAGCCTCCTAGTGAGAGACCATGTCTAAGATCAGGCCATGGGTCTTGCTCAACAAAGGTCAGTGGCTAAGTACATAAAGAGATGAAATAAAAAATTAAAGGTGTACTTGCCTATGGGAAAAGCTTGGAAAAAAAAGCCTTGAAAAATCCTTTCTCTTCCTTGAGAAATCATGTGGCCAAGTTTAAATGAGTTTTGTTTGTGTTTCATTAAAAAAGAAACAAACCCAATATTTAAATCACAGTAGTTTTATTTAATGTTACTTTTCATGGATTTCATATTTCAGATTTGAACCATCAGCTGTTTAGCTAAAGCTTTTGGACTATTCAACTGAAATGTAAAAAACCAAGGATTTGAAATCTTATTCTGTGTCCAGTTAGCTTTTTGAAATGAGGAGCATGTGTTTGGAGAAATATTGCTGTGCCTCCAAAAGGTGCCAATCAGAGTGAAAGGTTTAATGGGCATCCTGTGCTGCGTGAAGCTCCTGCTGACAAAGTCAGCTCAAGAGCTTTCAGCATCACACACAAACCAGAATTTTGCAGCAATGAAGACATGAGTAGAGGTGGATGTGCAGTGTTGGAAGGGACTGTGGACATTTTGGGTATACGGCTGGCAAAGGGCCAGCTGGTTGACAGCGAGGTGAGGCACAATTTTCATGGCTTGTGGAAGCTTATGCTGGATTTGTGATTT